>CM044564.2:6713027-7038027 GCA_024416835.2 Perccottus glenii | reverse complement strand
GCACTGTAGGTAATCAATACAACATAATTAAATGGTAACACTGTAAATTTATATTAAACGAATAAAGGATCACCCTGGGTCTTAGTTTTATGGTCCTAACAATGGAGCCTTTATTAAAACCTGCTTCTCGTGGGGTTAGCCTTGTGTTTTTTCAACAGTTAGTCTTGGGATTTCTTTCACCAATGGTTTTGCTGCCCTTTTATTTTACACTATTCACCCATTTTTTACACAATATTACAGTCTATTACAACGGTTACATAATAGAAGTATAATCATCACACCAGTCTGTACACTACTTATTTTGGATAGCACAAAGTCCATAGTCATTGTACTTAATATATTATCTGAGGGCACACAGGATGAAAATGCACTGAAGTGTACGTTCAGTTCTCAGTTGACTTACCGTAAAGTTTCGATAGGCTAACCATCTCCCTGTGGGCTTTAGGCAGAACATAGTGGCTTTTTTTAAAACTAAGGATTTAGCTGCCCCCCTTCACCGTAGAGCAGCCTGCTCCGTCTCATTAGCTTTCAAAACCACATCCATACAAAGTAAGTGCATGCTGCTACTTCAAATGGAGTAGGCTCAGAAAAACCCTCCTGCACTCGCTCGTCTTTTTCAAGTTATTCACAAGCACACATAGCAACACCGCATTAAAAGTCATTTTCAGTGATTAGGATTTTTATAAGCCAATCAGAGCTGATTAGACTCTGTGGTACAAGGAGATGTGAGGTGACTGTGTGAGCGAGCTTTGATGGAGCAGATCACAAGGTTATCTCTCGGCCTGAGTCAAAGTGAATGTTGGATGAGAGGTGTAAAATATTGAGGCTTCCCCCCTCCTCCCTTTGTAGATCTCCAACATCAGTTTCAGGATTATGTAATGCTTTTTCTCCTGTTTTTTAGGGAGTGGGAAAGATTGTCTTCTGACAGCAAAGGAGGAGCTGTAGACGCACACTTTCATCAAATGGCTGAGGTGAGAATCCCGCATAACTCCAGCAGAATGTAAAGTGTGTCGACAAAACCACAGGATACAAATGTCTGAGATTTTACTGCAGCTACAAGTTTGACTTTTAAAATTCACACACAGCCTCATTGGCTTCTGCTATGCAAATCAATTTACAATATCACATGGCAGGAGATTCCATTAGGACAACTTATCTCTAGCTTCCTCATTAGTCTCAATTAGTCAGCACTGGCGCATGCTGAGTTACTATGAGTGGGCAAATAAAAGACTATAAAAGGCAGCCAAAAGCATTTTTATGTCTTTGTTACCGCCATATTAAGTAAAAAAAAAAAGCAGTGTTACTTTTAATGCATCAGATCTGACAAAAATCAGAGCCTAATTGATTATAACTCACCTAAGTTAATGTTTTAAGAAAGTTGAGCAGCAATAGTGTATGGGACATTAGCTTCTAAAAATGTCAATTTCTTTATAAACAAGAAGAGTTTTGGAAAATGGCAATTGACTGACAATATGTGTGTGCTGTCAGTGAGAGGGGTAGAGAACATTAGTATCTAAGCATTCAGGCTAAACCAACTAAAGGCTGCAATTCAACTTTTACACAAATCACAACTGGCAATGTTTTGTTCACTCCAGTAAAATAAGTCCACGCGGCGCTCGCTCGTCCTGTTTCTGCTCTGTTCACGTCTGCCGCTGAGTCACGTGACCACACGGCGACGCACACAGAGCACGAGAAGGAGGCAGAGGTCACACACACCTGTCCACTCATTAAGTGGAGCTGGAAAGAATCTGTGGGGAAAAAGAACAGCTCGTAGCCTAACTGCGACTCCATTCCCATTGTTTCAGTTAGATTCAGTTTGTTCGTGAACGTCATGGCGTACTCCTCGAAATGCAGCGAAGTTTGGAATGACACGGAATGACGTGGGCAAAATCTGTCAGGTAAAACTAAGTTATCACAATATCAAACACTGTTTAATTGTCAGCTACAAAACACAGCCTGTAACTTTGTTTCTGAATATTTAGCCCAAGACGCTTGTTCAGAAATGACGTTCAGAAACATCTTTCATGGATTCACGCCTCTCTCATTAAACATCATAAACATATTAAAATATTATTCGAATTTTAGCTTAAATATTCAAATATTTTATTTATGGAAAATGACTATCCCTAGTCTAGTGCATTGCTTTTTTCTACCATCTGACAATCTTTACAAGGTTTGTGTCAAAACAATTTACACCAAGTATGAGTTGTGTTTCTGTCATATTCGACCTCACAGTAAAACATTAAAGGACAGATTTTCTTATAAACCTCTGATGATAGTGATTTTTAAAACCAAACAATTTTTCAGGAGGAGCAGTGGTCGCAAAATTCACCTCATTGCTGCTCCCCCGAATATTTAAACACATTTTATTACAATATGTACAAAAAGAATTTGGTCCTTTAGGCCTTTTTAATAATAAATATGCCAATTTATGTCACTACTTTACTGCTTTTTATTACAGTATGTCAAAAAGCTATTTAAAAAGAATTCTAGTCTTGTCATTGTTATTGGCAGCAAGTGTGAAGTTTTAACAGAGAAAATAAAAGAGCATTTGATTTGTGGAAGTTCTTTTATTGTGAATATAAAGCTTTTTATTCTGTCACAGTCGTCAAAACACGAAAAGGAAGCTGAGAAAGTAGTTAAATCATTGGTGACAAATAAAAGACGACAAGGCGGTAGATTACTGCAGGCACTGTTTTTTGTTCTTACATTATGCTTAAACTACCTCAAGATATTGTGCTAACTTCTGCTTCAATTGTACATTTTAAATGCTTGACGTGAAGCTGGTGACAGCTGCACGAGCCCCTCCAGTGACCACACGGTCTCCCCTGGCCTGACCTGGATTTACTTGGGCTCAGAACTTAGTTTTGACCCTGGGAGCCCCAAAGGGACTGGTGTAAATGAGGTTGTGTTTCAGCTGCCTCTGTTTGTGTGGCCTGCCACTATATTTCCATGTTTTCAGCTTCAAACCCATCTGCCACTGACCCTTGTTTTGCCAAAAGACCAATTGGCGTTTGTGTCTGGCTGATCTGACTGTGGTGACATAATGATTTTGTCCCACATAAGGCTGATTAGACATGCTCCGCTTGTCTCCCTGTTGCCTCTGCGTTGTTCTCAGGCTCTGGTTTCAAATCCAGCTCTGTGTGTCTGCCTCATTACTGTCACACATCTGTTTGCTTTGTGTGTACATTTGCTGTATGCACCAACATGCTCAGTAACTCTGCTATTTGTTATCATCTGCATGACTTCTACTAGCTCTGCATTATTCATGCTTTTTCCACACAACTTGCTTTTTCTTGCTCTTAGGCTTTTTCTCATGTTAAGTTTTTTTCCCCCAGCTTCTCGTCGCTGTTTGCTCTGAGCGGTGCTTTGATGTCTCGATGCAGGCCCAGCCCAGCTGTCTGAACAGGTACGGTGGGAATTAGTTACTTTAACATTTCCAAAAACTTTAAGTCAGATAAACCTAAGTACTTTCTCACAGATGCATGACATTGGTTCACACACTTTTCTTTAAGACCAGATTTGATGCACTTTGAAGGTGGATTGTCAAAAACTATATGAAATATTCAAACATACATTTTTAAAATTGTTTATTAAGGCTTAAGCATGGCCAGTGCTAATGTGACTTTATGCCTAAATCTCTCAAATATTCACAAGTTTTTGCAATATTAATTATATATATATTGGATTTACAAATAAAGAAATAGACAAAAGAGCCACAATATAACTTTTGTTCTATGTTGTATGTGTTGATATTGTCATAATGGTAAACTTATATAGTCTACACGGTAATTGGTTTGACATAAACATAACAAACTTTAATGCACAAAAAGAGACAAGTACTGTATTTTATCTTACAAACCTTATTTTAACCTTACAAAGCAACTTTCAAATCCTTTTTCAAGAAGTCCAAACACTGTAAATCCTCCGTTTTATGTCCAAAAGGTAAGTCGCTGACTAAGTGAAGAAGAAATCCATGCTTTAAACTTTTAAAGGATATTTCATTAAAACCAATATCAAACACCAGTAAGTGATTTTGCTGAGGAACACTCATGACTGAGGATAAGGTAGAGATACAACTTTAACATAGAGATATGTACACAGTGTAATTATCAACACTGCTGTTTGGCCCTTCCCATCTCACCTCTGCTCGAACTGTATATTTCATCAAAGGAGCAAATCAAGAAACAAGCAAACAAAGAAATAATAAATCCTTCGAGGCGGGGGCAGATCTGTTTTTACCCTCTTTCCTTCAGAAATACTGTATACTGCCAACGTCACCTCCCCTCAGCCCTGTGCATCAGCCACTTTCATCTGCACTGCTCTATAAACAGAGCTTCTTACCATTTCAAAGCTCAACGCCTTTACGTCCACTCTCTTTGGGCTTCCATTTGCAGTGCCAATAAACAAACCCAGGAGAACAGCTGGTTGGTGGTAACAAGTGGGACGAGAGGATAGGGCGCCAAATTAGATGACAAAGGGAAGTATTCCAAAAGTATTAAAATAGTATTAAAAAACTGAATAAAAACTTATTTGGGCATAAAATATTCATGCATAATGATATATTGTAATACAATGTCAAACTGCTAAAAGTCACAATTGTAGCAATGGTAGACCACAACACAAACTATATTGTAAGTAAATATAACAACGTATTATAAAAAAACACAGTGCACATAGTTTAGTCATAATATGAATATACAATTAAACAGAAAAGATTAAAATGGTTGAGTATAAAAAAAAAGACAATAAGATAACTCCTTGCCAATTTAATAAGCCTCAGACATCAGCCAGATCTATCTTTATCTTTTTTATAAACAAGATAAATGATTCCCATATAGAAAGTTCCATTTTCCCCCTCTTCAGAAAGTCATTTTTTGTTTTTGTAGGCAATACTCAGACCCATGTTTTTCCAGTATATACAGTGTTGTGTTTTGTTGTAACAACCTAAAAGCTAGGAATTAGACTCTAGAGCTCTCAACAGATGCTACCGTCCTATTCTCCAGTGCCCAATGAAATGGTTTTTAGTTGTACATAAACTAAGGTGTGGGTGGTCTATGGGGATGGACTTGCTGTTAGACAGAGCATCAGTTTTTATGGAGTTTATCTTTTAATGGATTTGAGTTCAATGATATGTATGTCATTAGAACAGTTCCATACGTCAATCTAATAACAAATACTTTACAGTGGCATCATTCTTAAACCCTTCCAGACGTCATTGCGATTACATGCCGTACTGTACATTGGATAGATACCAGTTACTATACAAGCACAGATCTATCCTCCATGTTGAATGTGTCGTGTGGGAGTGTTTTAGTGATATACTGAAGCTGCACGCTTGTCATTATGCCTGTGTTAATGCTTTTGTGTAGTGTATTTATTAGGCAGGCAGCTGGCATTTGGAAGCCAGCAAAGGGGGGGGCTAGAAGCATATTGCGTGTTTTTATCCTTGTTGAACGTGATTATGCACTGATATGTGAGATGAGGTGCGTTAAAAGCCTGCCTGGCACTGTTTGTAAGAAAACACGGGACTGTTCCAAAATAAAATTACACTTAGATCAGCATGTTGTGTTATTGGCACCATTTGCTCATTATGATTTGCATATGGATTGTGTATCTCGGATCAAAAGTAAAAAAATAAAATAAAAAGTCCTGCCTTCAATGTTGAGTCCTGTAAGCTTTAAGGTTTATGGAGTATTGCTAACTACTGCATCATCATCATCATAAAACATACAGTAGATTATTTAATTAGCCACTAACATTAAATAAAGTCACAGTAGAACAATGTAATCACTGTTGTAAATTACCCAATCTCTCCTTTACATAAAACAACAAGGAAACGACTCAAAATTAGTGAAACAGTCTTCAAATAAAGTAAGTTAGAAATTGGAAAAACAGGGCAATAATCTGGCTAGACTTCTTGAAAATGCAATGTGTTTTAAAATGAGTCAGTGAGACAAGTTTAATTGTGACAATATTGAGTTAGAGCTAAGTAAGCCAAGTCTTTTGGAGCCAACCCTACTATGAAGTAGAAACGGCTTACTGGGTCTGCTCCTACTTTCTGGCAATGGCTGCTGACTAATATTTACAATGTGTGGCACATGAAAATGAATGTGTTGTCGCATCTTGAGTAAATTTGACAGCTTTCCAACTTTAATCCTTATTCATATTTATAGCTTGTTTTATGTTTTCTATTCATTTCTTATATATACATGTTTTGCTGAGATAAGCATTTCTTGTCTTTAATAAAAGCAAATGAAATTGAATTGCAGGGATGAATTGAATGGTTGTGTGGAATATGAGAGAAAAGGGGGATTGGGTGGGAGTGAGATTAGCACAGTATTTCGGGGGAGAGGGGGATTAGCGGCAGTGAAAGAGAAAGTATTGCTGTGCCAGGTGAGCCGTGAGGTGAGCCAAAGCTTTGAGAGATTAGTAGAGGCCGGTCACAGGTCAATCACAGCAACACTGTGTTTCAGTCCAAAAAGCCAGCTTCATTTCTATACTAACCCATTGTCTGTGGTTCATTACCTTTTTAAAAGGCAACACAGTCACGGAGATATGTTGTCACTATTATCCCCGGCACAATATTGTATAGAATGTGTACAAATGCATTATTACTCATGCATTTGGGTATGAAGATGTATACAAACACTATAGCTTACTGGCAGAGCCCAAAGTTCATGTTTTAACATTTTGTATAACCCTCCCACCTTTATTTATTTTTAATAAGTTACACTAACCAATAAATAACCGCAAAATACCTCACTCTAAATACGCTACATTATTTTGCTATACAAGCAGACTTGAGTTGCATTTATTAGAGAAAGGTTCCGTACCCACAATGAAAACATGATGCATTTCTTTCTGCAATGTTCGTGTCTTAGCTACCCCTTTTATTGTAAAACTTCACAAAAAGCATAAAATTGAGGAAGTTGTTGAAAACCAGAGAGCAGTTTCATTGCAAAAGTGGGACTTTTGTCTGTGTCTCATTTTCTGCCTTTGAATCAGCATATTGTGAAAAACCCTGCTGTAGAGAGAAGGCCGTGCCATGGCTGACTGAAGAGATGCTAATGGATGTTGATGGACCACTATTGAGCAGATAGATTGGAAGCTCAGATTTGATTCTGGCATAGCACTGAAAATGAGGGTCTTGAAAAAACTCAGTGTGTTTGAACAGGATTTATAATAAAGCCTTGGTAGCTTTCTCTCAAGCTGTAGGGGATACATTCACAAGTTGTCAAGCCTTTCCAAGAACATCCTTTAATAAGTGAACTTATTTTCTCTCACAGTGATTCCCCCTGATTCTACTGACCATTATTATAAGAACAATATGACAGCAGACAGCTAGCTGTTATCAAAATCAATAAAGTATTTTCCAGTGTTCTTGGGAGGAAATTTACTCTTGGCTTCCTCTCTGTGCTGTACTGAAGATATGGCAGCACAAAGAAACATCCTCTGCAGATATAGTGCCTTTATCAATGGGAAGGGATGCATTTCTGAACATAAAAAATAGTGTGAAAAAGGAAATATAATTTGCATACATATAACACAGTGACTTTAAATACTGTATATCCCACCATAAGATTATGACCATGCCATGAAACAGCCCATAATCTTAGTCACCTGTCAGTGGTGATAATTGTTTCTCTCCGACTGCAAAGACTCATGAGAATTCATATTGTTGCTACTTTAAAGAAAACAAGAATGCACTATGTCTTATGGCATGGGCAATTTTTGCTATCCAAACAGATTAAGTATATATTATAATTGTTGCTACTTTAAAGAAAACAAGAATGCACTATGTCTTATGGCACGGGCATTTTTTGTTCAGTATTTCCATTGTATGCTATTCTCTTCCAGCTTATTAGTGGCTATCCAAACAGATTAAGTATATATTATAATTGTATAAGAACAACATGACAAGCCTTGACTTAGGTTGATGTTGAAATTGATTTGTTATAACATCCACATAAAAACACATTACACACATTATTTTGTGAAGGAAAGTCTTGAGCCTTGTTTATCATTTATTTTATTTTGCTCACTTGGTAACATGATCTCATTAAAGCAGCAGAAAAACATAAATGCTGTTACATACTGCAAACTGTGGAGTTTGAATCTTTCTTTCTATATTAGGACCCATTATTGTTCTCCCGTGCAGACCACCTGTGTGAGCTGCCTTCATTGGCGCAAAGGTACACTCAGACAAAAGGCACAGCAAGATATAAAAGCAGCCATAGTTCTGATAAAATTGTCCCTCTCAGTGTACAGTGATGAAATCTTATGAAAGAGGGCTCAAACACGCAGTTCCCTCACCATTACCAGCACTAATTCGCTTTCCACTAACCTTTCATCTCGCTTGGACCTGTGCCATTTCAGGAGATTGGCATTCTCAGATTGCAGCTTTGCCTCGAGGTACAAAGTATATCTTTGGGTGGGTTTAATTAGTGTGGTCTCAATTAAAGCAGCCAAAGGACTCTTGGAGACGGCCTGAACTCAGAGTTGTATCTGGAGCATTTCAGGGGATCCAAAAAAGATTAATGGCTATGGCCACTGTAATATATTTTTTTTTAAAGAACACAGAAAAAAAAAAGTGTGGCTGAGAGAAAACTTATTTTGAGTCTCCCTCAAACACATGACCAGCTCACACTAGAAAATGACACATTTGTTTGCTGCTATCAGATGTAAACGAGTAAACTTAAGTTGTAGATAAAATGAATAATGAAAAGAAGTTAGATTGAATGCCACAGTGTAATCATGTTTGCAGGATTTTTGGAGAGTCGTGGTAGAATTTCAGGTGATAGGCCAACCCATTTACAACAATGAATTGCTTTTACCTTTGAAGCATTCTCATTTCTCACTCTTCCTCCAAACTCCAAAATGTATTTAATTGAGGTGCTTTTTTATGCTCTTTTAAACCTACATTAAAAATCACATCATATCTGCTTTTTTGGTAGATTAAGTTTTACACTTTTTCAGTCTCATGAACCACGAAGACCAATCAACAGTGCCTAATTGCATTTTCATGAGGAATAGAAACATAATCAATGAATATCTCATTGGATTTCTCCATTCTAACGTGATTTTCCAAGCTTATGGCTTCTTAACTTTGACTGCAGCTTTTGATTTTGGACATAAAGTCAATTCCAGAAGTCATGAGTAAATGAATTCCATTGATTGAGTGGTCCACATTTGCTAGTCTTATTATTACCCATAAGCCTATAGCTAAGGGAACCTACAGCTAATGGAAAATGTAACACAAAACGGCTAATCTTTGTCTACATTGGAATGCATTAATTAATCTATGCCCATTTTCCCTTTCCCTTGCTCCAAGCCGTACGATGCTTAATAATGCTTCTCTGGCTTTGTCCAGTGTTGTAGACTGTAGCTGCCATATACATGTTTTACTCAATTTAGTAGTACAGACTTGTACTGAGAAACTCCTGAACAATCGGATAAAAGTTTTAAGATTCTGCTTATCCCAATTAAAACTTTTCTATCGTTGGGGTATAATTAGAGACAAACATATTTTAGCTGAATACACACAACCCAAAGGCTAAATAAATGAGATGTTTTTATCAATAATTTTCTCTTCATTATGCAAATAAAACGATCAACTGTAAAACACAAGCCTTGGCCACTTAATGTTGCAAAGTCCTTGTACATCTTTAAGTGAAAATCAAATGTTAGGGCCTTTTGTACAGTGTGTAAAAGTCATGGATGGAGGGCTGCTTGAACAGATGATGGATTATAGTTGGAGATAATTAGAAAACACTGCAGATAAAGCTCTGATGTGGAGGTAGATAGAGGAACAGGTGAAGGACAGAGCTCGAGCTAGATAAGAAAAGAAGTGGAATAAATGGGGAATATGGATTGTTGATGCTGGAGTGTACGGTTTAAGATGTACGGAAGTAAAACATTCAGGGTTTTTCTTTTTAGACTTGGTTATATATGAGCTTTTTGGGGTTATGGATGGACACACAAAACCAAGGATTGTCCCACAGGAGCCTGGTGTTCGTATGGAGAGAGAAGAGAAAAACTTATGTCGAAAAAAAGTATGTGATATTTTGGTTTAAAGTAGTTCTATAACAGGGCAACATTTTTGAATTCTATAAAACCCTGGTGTTTTACCCTGACTTTTCTCAAACTATGTTGTATGCAACGCTACAGAGGTCCCAAAAACCCTTTTTAAACTGTTAATACTTTAAATAAGTTAAAACTTTAATACCCTTTTTATTTAAAAAAAAAAAAAAAAAGGTGAACAAAAACTTAAATAAAGTACTTGTGTGTCAAAAAAGTAACACCAAACTTCTTTATGTGTCTAAAAATGAAGATTCCATAATAATCCAATATATAATTCGGGAGTAAGTTAGGCATCATATTTTCCATGATGGGACACCTTGTGGAAATTTGTTTTGCCGCTGCCATGAGGCCAGTATATCTGACATGTGTGTTTCTTGTTTTTCCTCAGCTAACAGTGCAAATATAAATCTTAAAGTGTTGTGGTGGTTGATATTTTTCAAGCTGCAGTATTTTTCCACTGCTTTTACAGAGATCAGTTGTCAGTGCGTCCTTTTGTTGTGATGCCTCTTTTCTCTGTTTGTTTCAGATGATGTTAGAAATTTCTGGAGGCGGTAGGGTTTTTTTTCCTTTGTCTTTTCAAGGTAGCTATTACTGTGTCTGATGTGCCTTCTGGACTCATGAAATGCATCAGTTTCTTTGCCAGAAAGGTGTTTAATATTATGCATTTTTACAGAGGCTTAATAACAATGCTTTCCTATTTGATGTGTGGGTATGTTATTCAAGGATAGGTGATATAGGATAACACATTTTTTATGCATACATTTTGTCTAGGTTTCCTTCATCCTCTTCATCCATGCCTTATCTCACTTCAACAATTTGTCCTATTATTTCAGTCTCAACACACACTCCCAAATCAAGGTTTGGCTGATTTCATTGATGGAATATTCCTGTTTTACAAAAAGAAAAAGGATCACATTTACTACAGAATTATCTCAAATGACTTAAAAACATAAATTACAATGATGATAAATGTTTCATTTTCTATAAGTTGTTAAATGAATCATGCCAGAAGCCAAAGATAACTCTGGTCAGAACTCTTTTGATGACAAAGTCCTAGGTTTAATGTCCCGTCCACCCCTAAACCATAAAATAACTATAAATAACGATGCTTTGATAAATAACTTATGTAATCTGTTACTACTTACAAAATCTGTTACTACTTATGTACTTATTTTATAAGTTTTTATCTGGTTTTATAAGTATTAATTTTTCTCATTTGTTTTGGTACAAAACGTTTAGTCTTTGAACAGTTTGTAGTAATTTAATTTATATAATATAAAAAATAATAATTATATACAAATATTTTATTAATAATAGTGTTTCTTTTGTTACAGAAAATGCATTGTTTTGTGGCATGTTTGCAAAAGAGTAAGCACAATTTTGAAAGAGTAGGTTCAATCAGTTGTCTCAGTGAACATTACCTAAAATAAGATTTTTAGTGAAATGATCGAAGTTCTGATAATCTATAATCATTTCAGAGCCTCACCAGGCAAAAGACTCCATTCACTTTTCAAATAGTTTTTTTGTAAATGATGCATCAGACACTTTTGAAATTAAACCTGATGACATAATGATACAAGATAGATAGATAGACTTTATTACAGACTCGAGGTCCAATATAAAAAAGACAAACAAACACAGTAACATAAGGTACAACAAACAATAGACTTCTAACCCTTTAAAAGGCAGGCGTACCAGTGTTTCCATAGCACTGATGTGTAATGCATGTCACTATATGCAGTATTAGTTAACAATAAAACAATGTTATTTTCCAAATTATTCAGCCGACAAATAAATTTATACATCACATTTCTTAAAACAGCTGACAATGTGCTGACTCGAGACGACACAAACATTGCAATATTCATTGAAGAAATTGCAATATAATTATTTTGTCCATATTGTCCAGATCTAATTTATACATTGTAAATAGTCTATAAACCTTTTATAATACCTTATTCTAACACCTTACTGTGAAAACTCTCCTTTAATGAAGTTTTCATGATTGTTTTTGTGGGTCGTAATGGTCAGGAGCTAATGTCTGACTGCACAGGGCTTCAGTTCACTTTAACACACCTGTCATATTCTTGACTTGACAGATATTACATTTGCAGACGTGGGCACAACATGCAGTGAACACTATACTTCTGTACATAGACATAATCTATCTTTAAAAATCTGAAGAAAGACAACTGACCCGATCGAGATGGAGTCAGGGCCCGCAGCAGCCAGTGTATCAGCCCTTCGGCGCTGTAGTGATAGATTTACAGAATACTCAATCTCTGACCTTTCTGTCTTGCCAAAACAGCAGACACCACCCACATTTCTCTCTCCGTCTTGTTTCATCCTTATACTTCTCTAAATCTCCTGAGTCTTCCTTTTAGAAACCACCATGAGTGCCCGGCAGACTTCCCTGTTCCTTCACTGCTCGTCTCTGGCACCTCTTTGTGTTCATTAAAGAGGAGTTTGATCTGATTTAACCGCTGAGCTCGGCTGGAAGGAGAACACAAGGAAAGGTTGACTGTTGAGGTTGCCAGGTTTTTGCATAATGCACACTTCTGAGTGGGACCACCCCTCTGGTCCAGGCGAAACAACTGCAGCAACCTCTCCGGGAGCTATCACAATACAGAAGAGCAGCTTCACTTTCAGAATGGAAAAGTATGCAATAATATAGGCTTTTGACTGTAATGATTTTTGTGTGGAAAAAGAAACTTCTGCCTTTTACATATATTCAATTCAAGCTCACCCTTTTTTGTTTTACAAACGTGTAAACTTGCAAAAGATGTGTTTATACTTATGATGTACAATCATACTACTTTGTCTAATCTGTTCTAGTAAAAAAAAACTTCTTTCAGATAACTGTTTTTTTACCTTTCTGTTTTTGTTTACCTTCTGAGAGAGATTGAAAACCTAAAGGATAATGCAATTGTAGTTCTGGCTTGACAGAGCATAAACAGTTTAGTTCAGATTAGACTCTGACTTCTGCCAGCCTTTCTATTCTCTGAAATAAATCAAAAGTAGTTAAGAACTAGAGTAATCTGGATAACTGAATACAGATTTTCTATTGAGAAGCCTGGAGATTTGAGACTGGAAAAAGTATGTATGAAAAACATATTAAAGCCCTTGCTGTGTGGTTTTATGGTATCTCTCGCACAGACCACATTGTCATTCTTTATCAGTGCTCCCACCTCGCTGCTTATCCATTCCCTGTGCCTTTGCTCCTGTGCCACTCTGTCACTAAAAAGCACGGCTGGGTGGAAACTCTCCTCCCATTTCCACTGACCCAATTACTCTGAGTTGTCCCTCCCCGGTAGGATGTTGCAATGTCCCTCCCCAGAGACTCAGCCTGCGGTGCGCAGACGATCCATCACTCTCTGTTGCCACCTCCCGCTTCATACATTTGTTACTGTCACAAACAAACACATCCATGCTCATGCACGGCTGCCCTCAGATGCCCCCCCCAAAACAGTCTTTGACGTCAATAAAACACAAATGCATGCATAATGAAACTCAGAATCTGCATGCATTCCCGGTCGTTTGAATAATCATTCATTGTTGCATAATTCCTGGTGGGCGCTTGACACATGTTGACGATTATTTCTTTTTGCTCTGGCACCTCATCACACCTCCACTTTTTGTTTGTATAATCCTGTCAGGGTTTTTTTTTCCACCATCCTGTCATTAGGATTTGATGAAGGGGACTCACAAAGCCAGTGTGCAACCATTAATTTGCAGAAATCAAGCTTTGTGTCTGCTGCAAAGACCGAAAGAAAAAGAAGAGAGTGAGAACACTAGGTGCTATGGGGTGGGTAGCATGTAACAGTTTACAGTTCATCTTTTTAAATGCTTTTGCAGCAAAATGGCTACAGTAAACTGATCATAGAAGTTAGAGTTTCTATTTGATAGGTCTTCATATATTACTACTACTATATTACTCCCCATATCCTTTTAAGACACCTACACTTTTAATTTTTGGATTCACTAAATAGTGGAAAGTAAAGCATTTTGTTATAAAGCACCAGCAGACTGAAATAATCTTTCACCTGAGATTCATCATAAAACCTCAGTGATGCCATGGGATAGAACTGTTAAGTCTGTTTGGATGGGTGCACACTGGCCAACTCAGGCCTTTCTGTGAGAAGTCTGCATGTCCTCCCTGTGTTACCTTGAGTTCTTTACAACGTCCTCTCACCGCCCAAAGACTTGCATGTACAGGTCAATTGTCAAATCTAAAGTATCCCTAGTGAATGAGCGTGAGAGTGAATGGTTGTTTGTCAGTGTCTGTTTCTAAGTGTCAGCCCTGTGACCAACTGCCAATGGTCCAGGGTTAACCCCGCCTAAGGCCCAAAGCTGCTGGAATAGTCACCCATGACCCCTAATGGAAATAAGCAGAGGAGAATAAATGTAGTCTGGAGAAGTGTGTTGTTTGGTGACAATGAATAACAGTGTTTATATTACAGTGTGTGTCTATCTTGGACATATCTTATTGTGTCAATCAATTTTTTTTTATTATATTCTATTGTTATACTGTCGGCCTACTGTCTTGCTTTATACCTAAAAATAAGATAATGCAGCTAATGATAACTTATCAACTGCCTGGTGGAGAATAAAATGTTCTTCTTCATAAATATAGTTGTACCCTTTCACCGAGCTTCTAAGACACACAAGTTAATTTAATTAAATGTTACATACACTGTCCAAATAAACAAATGAGTCTGTGGTTGTCTTGAAGCCAACTACCTTGTTGTTGCTGTGACTTAATGGCCCAGAACCAAAAATGGCCATCATGTAATTACAATGAAAAGTTGATTAGTTTCAGGTTATATTTCTGTGTTATGTTTCCCAAAGTGGCACTATTGTGACACATTTCAAAAGTAACATTTGCTAGTGTCAGGAAACAGGCAAAGGACTCAGAATGCAGACTCCACAAGGAAGATGTTTAACAGGGTTTATTCCGAGGCAGAGGTACAAAATCACAATCCAGAAGACAAAGTCGAAACAAAGCAGCGGTCAGAACACACTAGAAGGCCGGTACAATAAAGGGGAAGACAACGTGGCACAGATGGAAGAAATTAGGGGCGGAGCAGGTAATCACAGTGGAGGGAAAAACACAAGGACAGGAAGTCAATCAAGAAACACAGACAGGGTTAGACTTCACAATAAGACACAGGAAACAAGATAAAATACATGGACAGACTACAACAGACCAAGAGGTTGGGACATGACGGCTAGAAATGTATGGTATGAGCGCTATTTCATTAAACAATAAACTGATATACAAAACTTTGGGACAAAACCCAAATATTTAAGTTTATTTTTTAGAGAAAAGATTCAGTCTTGCGCCGCCTTGATAATCTATCGATCTCTTCCGACTGTAAAACCAGTAGAATTATCTTTGCTAAGCTGCTTAGATAGACCTCTGCTCACTGCCATCAACAGGATTAGTGCCAAATGTTGGGGACACAGAGAATAAACACCCGCCTTGTGACAGTGGGACGATGTTGGCCTTTCTCAGCAACTTCCAACTCTGTTGGCTCAGCAGAGATAGGACAACTACATAAGGCATGATGAGGAAACATGATTATCTCTGAGTAGGAGACAGGACCAGTCAATATACACTAATGGATTAATGGAGACAACAGGGGACAGGATCTACCTAAATTTCTAGGCATTAGTTTAATGATCAAAAATGCTGAAACAAGCTTGAAATCAGATTTGCCAAAGCAGAAGTGGCTGGACCTCTAATGGCTCCAAACAAGCTCTCTAACCCTGTCTTTCTGTCTCACTGTGTATGTGCCCTCTCTCTTCTCCCAGGAACTAGAGCTTTTGTGGTCCTTGTTGGCTTCACAGTGATTGACAGATGCTGGGAAGGGAGACAGAAAGGTTATCAGCCCTTCTGACAATCAAAGCCTGCTTAAAGTAGCAGCATTCAACCCTGCACAAGAAATAGGCCCAAAATGTGGTGGAGTTCAATCGATGGTAAAACCTTTAAATAAAGGAAGAAGATAAACAACACATTCCTTCAGTTGAACAAAATGAAAATACATCTATGTGAAACAATCGAGTTTGGGGATAAACATGGCCAATTGCCCCTGGGATCGGTGAAGACAACCCATGTATTCTGGGTATGGAGCCTTTTCTGATGTCAAAGAGACAGCAGAGACAAAATTACCAGCTCATTTTTTGCAGCAGTGCTGGCTGGTGGGTTGGTGAGCCTAGAGACAGCGTCCTGCTGAGGATAAAAAGGAGCCAAAAGGAAGGTTTCTATCCAAGGGATTGGGTAACCTCCCTGGGTATCACCTCCATAAATATCTACAAAATGAGCCTTTTGGTGTTGCGTTTTCCCTTTTTTTTCTCTTTGTTCCCCACTAGTTTGTGACTGGCCATTGTTGTGAAGGGAATTTGGCAGGTTCCTTTGTGCTGTGTGAGTGCCCTCCCTGGACCAGAATGATGGACTGGAGATGTTTCAGATGGTGGCGTTTTTACTCCATCTCAGCCTTTGCCAGGCATCACAATCAGCCCTGAGCCGAACAATCATTTTGGCCCAGCAGCTAAGGCTGGAACAGCTTGTCATCTGAGCACTCATTAAAACAAATTCTCTTTATTTTATTACTTATAACCTATTACTTAACAATTGAATGTGTCACGTTAAGCATTACAAACAAGGCTCGGTTCATTTGCTATATATTGGTATATTATTATGTGAGCAGGAATTTGGCAGACAGAGATTAGAAAGGATTTCAGTAGAATACATTTCAACATCCAGAGTATTACAGAATAATGTTGTAGTCTCTTAAGGCTGTCTTAATGTACATTCAGTTACCATAATGAGGTATATATCCATGGAGTTTAGCGGGCAATGAGCGATAGTGAGGACAGATTTTGAGAAGGCATTGATGCAGGAAAAACATGAATAAAATATGTTTGTGTATAAATCTCTAATCATCATTGTCTGACAGCAGATCTGATTTTGTTAGTGCTTTGAGCCGTCAGACATTTTATGTAGTAGGTCCTTATGCTGTAAATTGTGTCTCTGGCACCGAGGGCTGTTTTAGTTCACACTGGGCTCTCTGTAAACACCAGCAACCTGGGAGAGATGAAAAAAAGCTCTGTGTGCCTCACAATAGCAGCGGGCTCCCAAACAAACTATTTACATTTTCATTTTGAATAGAAGAAAAATATATATTCATAATTTTTCCCTCCCATATACAGTAAGTGCTAATTTATTTTGTATTAACAAAAGAGTTGGGGAATGCTGATAAGAATAATGTGATTATAAAAGTGGACGCCTTTTATTAGTTTAGAAGCTTTTGTTGTTAACCATTTCATCACTTGATGACCATCAATGACACAAGCAGATGACTTTAAATAAATAGCTATTTACATTTACATTACATTTAGTCATTTAGCTTCCATTTAGGTTCCATTCACCAGTGTTACAGCTGGAACACCACTGTGAACAAATAATGTTTCCCTTAATCCTTTTGCTATCTATAGACATAATCAAACGCTTTTACGCTTATCTTAACCAAAAACTCTCTTATTGACTAAATTTTGCTTTCTTAGGGGTCATGACACTAACTCTTCAGGGTCAAAGTCCTGGGTTTAATCTCCCATCCCTCACCCCAACACATCTTCTGCCTTCAGTTGAACCCTACAGATCACCAGACAACATGGAGAAAAGAAAGCATGGTATTTTTTAAGGTGTACAAAGCCCACATTTCAGACTGGAAACATATCCGGTCATTTCTTTAAATGAGAGGTAATTTTGAGTTTTTTCAAAACAGTCTCTGTGGCAGCTCTTTCTATTTTCTCTCTTTGCCATCTCTGAGCCACAACCTTATTTTAAGAAGGAATATGTTTCTTTGCACAATACTTTCCTATACAAGGAAAGACATTACGTAAACAGATTTAATTTCATGTTGCAAGAAAGATGTACATAATGTTTTTATTCCTTCAAAGCTTTGTGTATTTCCATGTGTGTACTGCTCGAACATTCTCTGTGACTTTCTGAGTCACCGTGAGCACTCCAGCGGTAACGGCAAGAGGGAAATTAAATCTTTGTATGTAGCTATGTGTGTGTGTTGCTGTGCTGCTGTATGAGGAGCTCAGTGAGACAAAGAAGCCATTGAGTCATCATGTGAGACTCCCATTACCAGCAATAGCTCCTACCTCCAGAGCGCCCTTGCTCTCATTACAGGCTGCAGTCAGAATATGGCTGACATTTAGCCATTACTGTATGCTCTGCTACTGTCCCAGCCTGTCCTGTAGCTGCTCAGTGCTAATCAACTGTGTTAACGAGTGGGTTAAAGACCATAGCATTAATGACAGGCCTGTGAATACACTTAAGGAAGAGGAAAAAAGAGCTTATGGGGCAGCCTAGTTTAGTCTCTGAGGAAATGCACTGTTGGTGATTCAATCCAGCCTCCAGGAATGATCTTTTTTATTGTATTTTAACATTTACCAATATAGAAATAGATAATTTAGAAGTGCTGAATGTCTTGGTCTGCAATTGAACAAATAAGTGTATACGTACTGTATTGTGTGGCACACATTTTATTACTTTCTTAGTTCATCACTTTTGCTTTACACTTTCTACCTGTCGTGTAGGACATTACATAAAAGTTTGGTAAAATCTGAGTCATAATCTCAGATCATTTTTAAACAGCACATCACCTTTTGGGAATCACTGAGTCCATGGCAAAGCAATTAACACACAAGCTCCTGATGACCTTCGCACAGAAAGCAGGGGAGCAGAAAGCAGTGTGACATTTATGTCCAAGGCACGCAATGGCCCCGCTCCACCACTGAACATGATAATTTCTCTTGTCAGCATGTGATTATTTGCCCTGAGCTCAGTCTGGTCTTATTTCCCCCAATTATGTAGCTCTAAGTAAAGCTTTCAGTACATGTAGGCACGACGCCAGAGCCACAGCGACGCTTCCCTGCACACGTCTCCTGTGAGTGGAAATGGGACAGAGACGTTCATAATTAGTGCCATGGCGCTTCTTTAAAACACCACACTTTAGTTACTCTGTCGTCCACAAGGCTGCTACTGTCCCGTGAAGCTGTCCACTGGCACGAGACAGAATAACTGGCAGTCAAAAGTGAGCAAAAGCAATAAAATGAGGTAGAGCTTTGCAGAGGCAGAAGGGGGACTGGGCTGAGCTGACTGTGCCCTGTCGCCATGGCAACCGCTTTGACATGCAGCTGCCATCAAAGGAGCTGTAGTAAACCATTTAGTTTGTACCGGCGGACAAAGAAGGAATAATACAAGTGTCTCATTATCAGTATGCATGTGTGGGGCTCTAGTATCTAGACTTTATAACAACACAGTAGAGTAGAATCTCAATGTAGCCTGCTAACTATTGATTTTGAAGTTTTATAAAACACCAAGTTCAATAAATATGTTCTACTGTTTCTTAGAGATCTTTTTCATACCACAGCGCTGTAAACACAGCTTCCATATTAATGCATCCTGAGTGTTCGCAGTAATTATGTCAAAAATCTGATGTGTGGCTGAAAAAAAGCTTCTTTTAAAATGAGTTTCCAGACATCTCTTACTGGTAATTACTTTAAATCATTACCAGGGTTGAGGGCTATGTTGTTGAAATGAAAGGTAAGGCTCCGGGGCATGTTTCTGAACTTCTCCTCTCTTATAAGTAATTCTGTCTGTAGCAGCTCGGTGCAGAGGAGGAGCTATGAAACCTGTCAGTTCTGAGACATCCACAGTGACCAGTGGGTAGTGCCTGAGGGTAGGTGATATCTGCAGTGCCGATGAAAAGTGACACAACACCTGTGGCACCACATTCTCCTTTGTTTTATTTATCTTTTAACGTTTCATATAAGAGGTAGAACTAACAACCATAAAAATGTATTTGAATTGGTAAACTGGCAAATTATGTAATAACTAAAAAAGTGCAAATTCACTGTCACCGTTTGTCTAAATGTCAGCCCTGTGACTAACTGGCCATTGTCCAGGGTGTACCCCGCCTAAGACCCAAAATTGCTAGAATAGGCTCCACGACCCCTAACGGGACTAAACGGCAGAAAATTATTGAGTGTAAATTTAAAATAGTTGTGATAAAAGTGCATGTGATTAGATAAACTCACAGGTGAAAGTTTATGAACTGAAAGTATCACTTTGCATAGATAAATAATTTTTGTTACTTATTTAATTATTATATAAACTCATAAAAATGCAACTGATTATCATTTTTTCCTCATTTTCTGTTTACTTTCTTCATATGGAAACCCAACCCCACAGAAACACATCTAAACTAATCCTGGTAAATTTTTATAAGAGGTAAATTGTTGTATATGTGGAAAAATTGAAGTCTCTATTTGTATTTTTCTGCCTGTTGAAACACAAACAGGACATGCATACCAACACAGACCTGTGTGGTGTCCCTGGGCCCAAACACCTCCAAAACACCTGCAGCAGAATTAATTGTCCTGTGGGTTGTGTCAAGCTGCTGTTTGTATTATCGTGCAAATGTTGTTTTTTGTCTCGAGAGAAGGCACAGAGGAAGCTGTTTTTGCATGTTCACATATGAAACAATCAAACAGGCACTATTACATTTTAGTAATATGACTATATCAATGCTGAAAAGATGATTGTGCTGTCAGAGACATTTCAACTCAGGACTCTGTATCCGGGCAAAACCGTCCTCATATGACCTGTCCTGTCATTCACCCTCACTACCTCTTTCAGGGCACGCTCTGAAAAACTAGATGACCAGAGAGTTGGCTCTATTTTATGCATCTGTCATTTAAATGAGAAAACACAGGAAAGAAGATTGAGTAAAAATATCAGTGGATTTCATTCTGCTAAAAAATACAAAAAATACAACCATTAAATGGTCACTGTGGACAGTGTTGGTAATAAAGAGTATTCTCTTCAGTCTAGATTTCTCAAGATTTCCTCACAATTCATAAACATTAGAAAGAATGGTAAACTTGCCTAGCATTGATTAAAATACTGTTATTACTATTATTCCCATATAGCACAGCGGCTGCATACTGCTTCTAATGGGACATCAGCTGAGGCAGTAGAAAAGTTTCAAAAGGGACAATTATAGTAAACAATTCAGGCTGGGGTTAGCTTTTGAGTCATATCCACAACTGACTCACAGCTGCGTAAACAACACATTCAGGAAACACTTCGCATCAGCACTGATCAGCTGCAGTCTGATGTTTGATGGGCTTAAATATTTCAGTTACATTACATCACCAAAGGCTCCGGGAAATGTCAGCTTTTTCATTACTCAAGACTTTTTGCACTATTGCTTACTCACATATTTAGTCAAAAAGTAGGTGTATTGACTTAAACAGTGTCTAGAACCTTGAGTCACAATGTAGACCAACTATATGGATGCAGTGGTTACATTTGTTCTTTTGACTTGATATCATTTTAAAAGATTGCATTAGAAATGATTTATGGAAACAGCAAATGTCACAAAAAACTTTCCAAACCTTTTTTTTTTTCCACTCACTTTTGGTAGATTTTTATTTTGTTGCATAAAGACCTGTATGAACCAGTGCACAGCCTGAGATCCTCAGGCAGGAACCTCTTGTCTTTTCCCAGCTCTCGACTCAAGGGAGACCGAGTGTTCTCCAGCCGTGGGACGACCTGCCCGAGGAACTCTTTGAACTCTGTAAACTTGCAAACTTTCAAATCACTTTTAAAAACTATTTTTTTTTTTATCAAAAAGCCTTTTCTATAATCCAGTAGTTTACATTTTAAGTTTTAATCTGATTTAATCATTTGACTTCAGCTTTGATTCATGCTGCACTTAAGTTGGACTTTCTTTTCAGAGACTATTTTTATGGAAACATGACAAACAAAAGCTCAAACAACCGCACAAATGACAATTGTTAGTAGAATCAAAGGTAACTTATTTCTCACTTGTACTGTTTTTTATCTTGTAACTAAAGCCAAAGAAAATGCTTCACGCAAAAACTCTCCAAGCTAAATCATATTTGTGTATGCCTGTGTCCACATTCTCTGCCTGTCTTTATAAAATATATGATTCTTTGAGGATTCAAGAAACGCTTAGGGGATAAGGGCCTGTGTTGCCCAATCACTAAGTGAATTCCTGTTGGCACTAATCCATTTTTACATCATGTCTTTTAGCTTCAATTATTTACTTTGAATCATTATTTTTGTTGTCTCAAACACACACAACATTTATCTCAGTAAAGCTTATTTAATTCAGTAATAACAGAGACAGAGACAGACAGAGCCAGCTGAAGGAGACACACAACTCTAACAGACTGCAGTCTTTCACATCTCGACTGACTTTAAAAAGTCCTGATAGGAATACCGACTATGAATATTTGCATTCTCTTTCTGTCGTGAATGCACTTCAAATCTAAACAACAGACACTTCCACCAGTCTATATTTTTTGCTGCTGAAGCGATACGGTAACAGTGATAGAGGGTTTTGTTGCAGCTCGTTGGATAATGTCAATAGACAATTAGGCATTTACTGGATTCCATGCGCAAGCTAATTAGAGCTACGTAATTAGCGGGGAGAGTCTTAAGCGTTCCTAAATGGAGCCCCAGATAGCCTCTAACATAGTGCTGCGCTGAGCTTTGGCCTGACACTCCAATCACAGCCCTTGAGACAACAACTAAGGTGCTTGACAAGCTTCGACGCAGTGTTAAGTCAGGATAAGCACGGTTCAGTATTTTTTACAGCTGACCTGAACTCCCATCTTGAACCAAGTCCTCAAGCGAAGGGCATCAACTGAAAGGCTGTGCTTTGGATATCCACTTGACAAGCAAGACTGAAAGAAAAGTGGTGTTTGGTCTTTGGAGAGTTTCCTGAGAGCCTTCATCTTGTGAATAAGAGATTTAGTATGAAGGCAAAGCTGTCTAAATGACATGGAGAAGCTTGACTCCTAACTTGCAAATTCGTGCTTCTGACCTTGCCTTATCTTACACGACTTTGATTCTTTACACTTGTCTCTCACCCGGGTCCTTTTTAAAATGCCTTATCCTCTTTGTGTTGATGGGGCTCCAGCTGGGATGTAAGCGGGTGTCTTAGAGATTGGCATGTTTCTGCAGTTCACCAAAGTCTGTGGGCTTTTACATTTTTCTCTTCACAAACTGGGTGCTTATATCAACTTTTCAGATACATCTGATAGTTTCTTCATAAGTCTCAGTCTATTTTAACCCATGACTGACACATTTGAGTTGAGTCTGTTTTGAAAATTTGATATTTTTGACTGACTACAGTTCAATTTTCCACCTATTTTGTTAATGTTGTACGTACTACTTGCAGTTCTTGTACTTCAGAACTGATTTTTCCTTCTGTAGCCACCACAGCTTTAGCCACATAGCATCTTTTTTAGCTTTGTTTTCTCCTTTGGCTCCTCATCCCACTTTCCTGCTATTGCTCTTTTTGTTTCATACCAATCACAAGTGAATGTATAGCCTATATGGATATTTATACTGCAGTGGTTTTGATCCCGGTCTTCCTTTGAGCAGAAATGTCTGTGCTTTTGGATGACTGCTACAAGCCAGAATCTGTCTGCTCCTGATAGAGGCCCCAGCTTTACTTGTTATCGCTAGACTCTTCATAAGTGATTCCCAAAAGGACACTTTGCTGAAGCGGGACCAGATATCAGATTGTGGGCGACTGTCACACAGTAGTGTCCCCACAGCACCGCTTTGCCTGCTTCCAAATGACAGCAACCTGCCAATAGACTCCTTAAGCGTTTGAAGTGGGACAATTTGCCACAATGGCTGCCTGGACCCCCAGTCCCTCTCCAGCAGAAGTGTCGTTGAACCTCGATTCTCCCCTGTTGGTCAATCAAAGCCTGCAAGTGCAGTTACTGTTGCCTCTGAATCTAGTTCACTTCTGATTCACTTTAAGAGTTGCCATCCACCGCTTTGCCACAAATAGTGTTTGGACGACTTATAAAGCACTGCAGACTTTTCAAAACTAGAAGCATCTGGAAATACTGCAAGGTTTTAGTTCCCTCTGACAACAGCCCATAAAGAACAGCCATAGAAAAGCTGTTAAAGAGTGTTAATTAAATACATATGGGTGTGTTTATGGAAGAGAATCTACAGAAAATCCAATGCTTTGAATGTCACATATTTGACAAACGGAGAATTATTTTTAACATAAAAATAATATTTGGTTGTCCAGAAAATGTGTCAAATTCAATACTAGCTGTGATTTACTCTTTTTATGGACTTACATCTAGATGATTTCTATTAAAATACTCTTTGTTTGTATTTTTTTTTTTTTTTTTGTGAGATTTGAGATCAGTGGGTATTTTGAAGTTCATTGTGGAAACATATTTGATCCTATCTAGTAAAAAAAAAACAGTGGAAGGAAAGAACTGTTTGGTAGCCAAATTAGTTTAGTCAGTGATGACTAAGCACAAATTGGTTTCACTATTTTTGCATTGTCACTATGCAATTCTCAATAGTCTTGTTTTAAAATATATTATACATACATTTAAAATAACAATATGACACAATTACAGTAACAGCAACAATTAGCAGGTGAGAAGGGTTAATTTGCCAGAGAATAAAAGATTTGTTGGCTAATTAAGACATTTTTAACCTGTTTAAAAGGGACCTATATCTAATTGTTCATCAGATAGCTGACATCCAGTTGGGCGACACCAAAAAAGTGCTTTGGGTGCCCGGGAATGGTACAAAAAAGCGCTATATAAATGCACACCATTTACCATCCAGGGTATGGCCTTTCTGTGTGGAGTTTGCATGTTCACCCTGTGCTGCAGTGGGACTTCCCTGGATGAATAAAGGGTAAGTGCATGTAAGGTTTAGACACTTATGTCTCCTTTTAAGATTTAATGAATTTATCTTTTGCTCCTCTAAAGATCTATTTTCATCTGAATAAAAGCACTAGAGGTGGATAAAGTTATTTGACAGATAAATGATGACTGTCCTTGAATTTCTTTTACCAGCCCCTGCTCAATATGTCTCTATATTTTTCCATTTTTCCTCTTCTTCCGGCTGGCTGTCTCTCAGTCTTGCTCAGGGTTTTTAGGAAGGAGTGGCTGCTGTACTGCGGTGACAGAGTGGGGCTGTGCTTTTTTGTTGCTCCTGTCAGACTCTTGCCCAGGGAGGTAGACACATAAAGACAACGAGACAGGAGCGCGTCACAGTGGATTGAGTTGTCACACTTTTTGAGAAAAGGCTTCTGTCATCAGGCTGCAAGAGGTTACACTCAGAAATATGAGTATTTAAACTGCCACATTAAAGGCTTTGGTGAATACTGTAGAGGCTATGCATTTTAATCATGGAGTACCATACAATAATGGCACTGAGTGGGAGGTCGGACGCGTGATTTTTCTTTATATAGTGGTGTTATTTGAACATCAGGCAACAGAATGCAGTGTTTTTTTATCCAGAAAGAGCTACAGTAGGGCTGCTTCTTTACTGTTTCTAAATAAAAATGAGTACATTGGAAAACTATGAGAATATGAGCATTACTTGTCTAATTCTACACTGAAAGAGGACCAGAGAGTGACCAAAGGCAGTGGTGTTACCACTATAACCTCTTGGCATACTCCTATGACTTGGTGCTCTGATATACACTATATTTATATGAAAGTGCCTTAGTCTTAGTTAATCATTTGGTCAATCTGTCCAGTCTATAGATAATTTGCTCATCATCATTTACATTTACTTCCTCAAAGTGCTTAACTCTTGCCACATTCATTCAGTCTTTTATCCTTGAACATCTCCTCCACCTCTCCAGCCACTTCCATTATTCTCAGTAGTTTTATGTTATGTGTTGAGTTTTAGTCGCTGCCAAACTCAGACATGTGTCTTATAGCTTCATTCTTGTAGAAAATGGCAATGCACTTGGCAGAAATGATATAGTAAATATGTTTGTTGTAAAGGTGACATTTACTTTGAACACTATGAAACTATGTTTCCTGAAGTTATTCCATTTATACTGAACCAACATTTTTATATTTATCTTGTTACCGGACCAATTAAATGTAGCTCTTTCACTGCCGAGCTGCACAAATGTATTTCTGTGACACTTGCACCTTTTCAGCACTGGTCGAGGATGGTTTTGCAATTACATTTTCAGGTGGACTTTTTAAACTTGTGGGGAATAACTTTCCGACCAGTTGGTAGAAAAAGTGTAGGTTTTGAGATGTGTAAGAAATTCAATTCAAACTGGTGTTATTTCTCTTCTAGACTCCTGAAAAATCACATATTTGTCATTGTATGCCACTGCCACCTGTATGTGCGCTTGTCTAACCTAAAGTGTCTGCTGTGACACTGATAAATAGCGTTGCTCTTTTCGGCAGAGACTCATTCTCTCCCTGCTGTCTTTGCTCGTTGCTTCATCCTATTATTTATCAGTGAAGAAGAGCGGTGGCGGGCTGGCCTCTGTCTGTCACAAAACAATCTATCTGCGCCGAGGCCCAGTCCTGTCACCAGCAGCACCTCCCCAGCCTCGCTCTCGTCTCCTCCCTGAGCCTCTTCACTCGGGCAGAAAACGTCTTTACAAACAGCCATCTCACACTGGATGGTTTTGGTTAGTTTGAACATACCATAGCTCATGACCAGCACAGTATTAACAGTTGAAACAGTACCTTTAAACACTGTAGTATCAGTTTGTTGCAGATGCTGTGTTATTGCGCAGACCTTGGGAAGCTAAATGATGCAGATGAGAAAGGAATGCTAATGTGTGAAGATGAATAGGACTCTTGTGTTTTACTTCAAAGCCATTATTGTGTTACATCTCCACCAGTATTTTAATTAAGTGGGTCAAGGCCCCACATCCCCTCCATTGTGCCACTTTGAAAGAGCCCATTATGCATAAACAACAATCACTTTTGCCCGTGAGTGCTACATGTTATCTGATGATAGTCACCTGGTTTACTGCAGTCAGGAAATGATCCGTTTTTCACATTTTCTGAGGCCAGCTGGGAGCAGTGCATGAGGAGACAATTGATATGGCAGGCATTTGTAAAGCTGTTGTGCAAGAAAGTGTATCCATTTATCCAGACAGATGTCAATTGTCTGTCCAATAGGTCAGATAATAGGAAGCATATAGCTCAGGACATAGTGTAGCGGGGGCGGCAGTAGCTCAGTGGGTAGAGCGGTCGTCTTTCAACCGGAAGGTAGGCGGTTCGATTCCCGCTCTCCCCACAGTTCATACTGTCGTTGTGTCCTTGGGCAAGACACTTAACCCACCTTGCCTCCAGTGACTGTAACACTGGTAATGTAATGTAATGTAAGTCGCTTTGGATAAAAGCGTCTGCTAAATGAATAAATGTAAATGTAAATGTGTATAAAAGCCAAGCAAAGAGGATATGGAGTTTAGGGTTAAAAGAGAGACTTTACTGGCAGCGTGGTTCCTCTGATGTGCGGCCACTGGCTCGTGTTCTGGGCACCAATTCCTTACTTCTGAGGCCAGCCACCAAACCTGCTTTTTGTTCTGTGTCTGTCCTTTCCTCTCTCTCTCTCCGGCTTGCAGCTAATGGTTTTATGCTATACCCGAGCTGAGCCGTCTGAGAGCTGTGACCACTGTGATTAAGGATCATGAAAGATGTATAACTCAGCTGTGGAAGCAGTGTTGATGCAGGTCAGTGTGAAAACAAGTTGACATGTATTTTTATGCCTTGTGTGGGTGGATGAAAACATTTGCAGCCAGAAACATTTTGGCTTTGATAAATGTATATGACAGATGAAGGTTCAATTTAATATATAGGGACTTTTTGATTTAGGCTGGTTTAAAAGGACCAGGGCATTACAAAAACCCCACTCTGAAGATAAAAGACCCATTTAGTGATATCAGAAAGAAACTGTATTCATGCTCTATGCTCAACAATAAACTCTATGGTGTAACTAGATACAATATATAAACATACAAACTTTCACATGCTAGGGAATGCAAGTGACTTACATGATCAAAATTTAGATTTAAATTGTGTCATTACCAGCAGCATTTTCTTATTTAAAAAGCGATAGACTGTGTCACACATTAGCTATAATTTCTTGTCTTAAATACCAACCTTTTGCATTATCAGTGCACACAGAGCAGGACACCTGGTCATTGATATGGGCTGTGGAGCAGGTAGAGTGGTGGGGTTAATGGGGGTCAGTGCCACTGCTGCCTGTCACAACGTTGAACGCACAGAGGATCCAGGGCATATTAAAGCAGTTAATTGTGGCTTTAATGCATCAAAGCCTGGGGCTGCTCTCTCGTTGTAAAAGCCTGAACCAGTGGCCCTGCCTCTTATAGCTATTTTCCACTATGTAAACTTAATGACCTGTAACAGAGAGCTTCCTATAATCTCAACCAGGCCAGAGAAAGGATTTGGTTCTGTGCTTGTAATGAACCAAATTGTGAATGTCAGAGCAGCTTTAAAAACACTTATATTTTATCAAACAAAACAGTCTGATTGCCAGTAACTCACATTATTTTCAAGAGACTGACTCTATTAAATTAATGATGAAAATATTGGACAACATTGCTATAAAACGCACAACAAAAGTGACATTTAGCCCTAGACCAAACTGAACATGGGTTTTAATGTCACAGCCAGGACACTTTTCAGCTCAAAGCCAAAGCATCAAAATCAATCAAAAATAAATCTTGCGTCAGGATTGACAGGCATACAAAGTTTCTATGTTGAGGTCAGTTTGACAAAAAGTGACATTGCTTTCCCATATCCAAACATTTCTCTCTAAACCTCCGGTCGAATGAATTGGGCCAGTCCACGATGGCAGCCTTCCTAAATGTGTCCCAGGAGCACTAGCGCGGCTCCTCTTTCCCAGGTTCTTTGGCTGCTTTAACAGTGAGTGTCCCATCTCCCAGGCTCCTCATATTCAGGGTCACAGTCGTAGAACAGGAAAAGCAGCTGTTCCTTCTGAGCTCCTGGCTGCAGCTGTGCACTCCTGCTTCCAGGTCAGTGCAGCCGGTGAGGATTTCACAGTGAGAATATTTTCACAGATACACAGCTGGCCTCCTTGCAGCGGTTCAGACCTCGACTATAGTGCACTAGAACACATTTGTTTCCTCTCCAGCCTTGTTAATCATGTTCTTATGAGTATGTTTATTAAGTGCTGAGATGCATTTGTCGGGCTACATTATCCTTTTGTACCATCCACTGCAAATTCAGCGACTCGAATGTAAGAAATAATGTGTGTTAATATAAATCTGTCTGGTTAGCTAATGTGTTTTGCTGACTCTATTGAATTATACATTTGTTGTCATTGCTTTATGTGCATCTCAGGAAACCATAAGTTGTAAAAGATGTATGACAAAACTCTAATGAATTCCACAAACCCCAAACTCCTTTTGTTAAGTATAAATGACACAAGAACGGCATCAAGTCTAAATGTTTCTGTTCGCAGTGGCAGGCGCAGAGAAAAAAAAAACAAAACAAGGTAGAACAGGGCTGATGTCTTTCAGGCTCAGTCCTTGATTTAACATCAGAAGTCTCTTATTCCCCTCTGTGCTGTGCTTATAGATAATGGATGAATATAGTTTCTGACGTCTTTACAAAAACATCAGCATTAAATTTCCTTCAAATACAAAACCACAAACCAAGTTCGTTTTAAACAAAATGGGGATATAATTTTCCGAGGTATATAAAAAATAACTGGCTTGGCAAGTTTGATATAAAAGCAAACCTAAAAAACATTTTTTTTCTATATAAATGTAAACAAGTCACAAGTGACTAGAGATACTTTTTTTGCAAGTCCTTGCATCTGACATCTTGACAAGTTGGTCTGACTGTGTAGTCAATCACTGCAGGAAGAAATGGGTAATTTTAGCTGTGGCTGAGTGTTTTTAACAATTGATCCCACATGAGGGGCATTTCTTGAAGCTACGAGCAGTTTCTTTGCCCTCTGTTCATTTCAAGGCAAGTTGTGTAAAGTTGTGTTATAGGCCTATACAGTGTGTTCGCCCAGCTTAGAAAACCAGACAGCTTACTAAAACCCAGTGGAAGATCTATTACTTCCTTTTTGCACTACAAGCCTCCAGAAAACTGAGCCAAGAGCACTATTCATTCAATTATAACACACAATCTTGTATGAAGGCTTATGCTATCTGCCTTTTTGCCATTTGATATCACCAAAAACTACACACCACCTTTAAAAAAAAAAAAAGTTGGCATGTGCTCCTGGCATAAATAACTATTCATAATTCCCCTTCACCCAGTGCTTGTTTATTCCCACCCTCAATCTTCTTACCGTGGAATGAATTAAAAAGAGCAGATCCATTCCTCATCTTACCTTTGCTCACCAAGAACATTCAGACGTAAACTGTAGCCGACATGACAGACCATAAGCCTTGGTACGTGCAACTTGCACAACACAAAAGGCGACCAAAGGGAGAGTGAGTCATGAAGAAAACTGGGACTGTTCAATGCCAGAAGTCATAGAGCTAAGAAAGCATTCTGTTTGTGATGTGTAAAGAAAAAAAAAAAAAAGGTTGCAAGTTTAGTACAGAAATTTGTTGGACCCCTGGCAGGGCAGACAAACTGGCAAATGGTTTGTCGCACCAAGGACTGGGTAAGAAAGAGCTGCTAAAACACTCACAGCAGGCATGGGCTCATTGGTGGTGGCAGGGGGAGATACAACATGATGATGCTGGCAGACAGCGAGGCCTCAGCAGCTGAAGTTAAATTATTGCAGGCATCTCACAATTGAATTAAGTCTAGATTTGAGTGCCAACGTTGCTTAAAGCAAACACTTGATGTATGAACAATTTACTTCTGTTGGTTTTAAATGTGGACTTGTATCTATATTTAGAATATGTACTATGACTGCTGAAATAAATCTTAAATACACTTCTTGTTATGATGAATAAAGGCCTGGTTTAGTGTCTACACTATCAAACAACTTGCCTCCGACCGTGTGAAGAAAGTCAGGCATTTTGTGAAGCCAAACATTTTATTTCAATTATAGTTAAGCCACTGACTTTTTAAGAAAGATGCATGCTTATGTTATCATACATCCTTAAAACGTTGGATGTTTTTGTGCCACTAAGTAATAATTTATTTATGCATGTCTTCTTGGCAGCAAAATTATTCAGGAAAATAAAACCAATGGAAGAAAAGTATTGATTGACATTCCCCTGTGGTTCTGATTGACAAATGTAAAGTATTTCTTGTAAACTTCACTTGTGAAGCTGTGCAGTATCTTAATAGGACTGCCTACTAAAAATGACACTGAGGTAATGTAATACTTGTTGATGCACATTGACATGACCCTACAAACAATTACAGCATACATTTTGACACACTTTATCACCCATAAGAGACTCTTGCATCGATCAGAATTACTGCCACCTGCACATGGTGTCCCTGGTTGTTTTTGAGATCTATAATTACCTAAGGAGGAATTAACCTCTCTGCGTCAGCATGAAGAGGCTTAACAATCATTAAATTCCAAATTGTATGGTGCTTTCACAAACAAATTTCCATATCTTTTCCTGGCATGAAGGTATTCTCATTTTCATCAAGTCACGCTTGTCACAGCTTGTCTACCAGGTTTTTGATGTTGTTTCATCTGCATATACTTCCCATAGGGCTGACATACTGTACCTCTGCATCTTGAGGAGCTTATGAGAAGATCTTTGAAAGAGAAGCAGAAGCTCTAAATGGAAAACATATGCAGCAGCTTTCACTAATCATTTCAAATGGCTTGTTTGTGGTGTGCTATAAACAGAGACAAATTCATTTGACCAACATTTTCTGAAGTCCTTCTATCCAGTGTCATCACCAGTAACTTCAGCACTTTTTAACATGATTTTTGTCCTCTTTGATGGCTTAAATGATGGACAGCCTTATCCTCGGTCCACCTCCACACTCACGCAAGAACACATTCACCCTTGACTCCACTCCAAAGTAATTTACAACTGGGATGGCCGCCATCTCTGAAATAGCCTCTCAGTTTGTTTGGAAGAGAAATGGCATACATTGGTGCAGCCAGAGGCTACTTGTCTGTCAACAGTGACCAAAACAATGCAAATAATCTCTATTAATCTTTTACAACATGTACTTATAAATTGGTCCTTTGCTAGATCAAGGTGTGTGCCATTGTTTTACAAAATGCCGTTGTATTCCCTCTAATGCAGGATATCCTGACAGTCGTAGCTAATACACCCAGTGGGGCATTCACGTCCCATTCTGAAACATGTTTCTGGTGACTCTGATACCGCTCAACATTTCCTACATGCTGCCATACTTCCATTTTCCTTTCTTCTTGAGGAATTGCATGTATGCTCGTTCTCCTCACAGCAGGGGGGATTATCCAGGGTTTTGTGCAGAAGAGAAACGGCTAATGCACTCTGGCACTGTAACTGAAAATGGTGCATGTGATTGTGTGGGTTTTTATGCACTGCACCAAAAAACTTCTATGTGGCTTCAAATAGCAAATTTAAAGCAGGCTGTACATTGACTCACAAACTGACACAAATCCCTGTATTTTTTTCTTCAAAGACCTCTTACTGCTGTGAAAATCTTTTATCTGTGTGGACTCTAAACTGTTTTACACGCACCTTGTAGCCCCCTTCACAATAACTGAACCCCACCTTTAGAGCGGCGTTGGTGACAGAATCAGGACAACTCCACTGGATCAAAGCGTAAGCGAGACGGAGACGGATTAATAAGTAAAGAAAAGTATGGCAGAACAAGAGAGACAGATCACACAATTGGCGGGGAAGTCACCTGGGGTCTCAAAGGAGATGAGGCTTTGTTTGTTTCTTGATTCTTATTCAAAGGTTCGTTCTTCTTAAATGTCTACTATTTCATCATCTTTCCACATTTTATATTACAGATATTCACATATTTGTTCCTCTGTGTTTGTTTTATAGAGCTTGTAACTCAAATGTTTCTTTAAGTAAGGTGGTGCTTGCAGCTATTACCAACCAGTGTTTTGAACCATCATACCATGACATGTTTCGACCGCTCTTGGCTTTTGCGCAGGTTTTTCCTCCTGCGGGGTCTGGAAAAATTAGAGAAAATCAATGGAAAGTTAACCTTTGTGAAAGACCAAATGAAAACTATTGCTTGTGTTAGATTGTGGTCAGCTCAGCAGCCGTTTGGAGAACATTTGTAATTTTTACATCAAGCGTATCACTGTTGGTATTTTCTCCCTTAGTAATCTTACACCAAAAGCCCAAAGTGCTGGTGGCACACAGCAATGGCACACATGGGCTAATCAGCTGTGAAGCACAAACACAGCAGGGCAACATGGAATATAGGAAAAAAAAAAAGTATCCAAAATATGCTAAATATCCAGCATAAAAGTCTGTATTTTTTAATCATGCTATTTTTTTCTCAGACCTGCACATGCAGTTTTGATTAATAACACCCTGTAGATGTTCGAGATGTGACAAAAATCTAACTTAAAAGTGACAAAGAGACACTGCGAATGAAAAAATGTATGTGCTATGTTCCTAATTACATTAATTTTTACATATCTCATTTCTGTCAGTAAACTATGGTTGTTACTGGTTCACACAAAGTTGTGCTTCCCACGTTTTTATGTGGCTGTACTCTGCTGATGCTGATAAAAATCACCAAATCTAGCATAGATATGGTTAAACCGTAAAGTTTATTTTGGAAACGGTGGGCGCCAATGATGAGTGCCGGCGGACTAGTGCTGCTGTACAGAGCAAAAGAAGCATGTGCTTAAACCAGCATCACACAGCATGTCGCTCTTCATTACGCCGCCAGACTGTCAGCTCCTAGGACCACGACACAGGAGGAGGTCCCCCGAGCGTCTAAGTGCTTAACAGTAATTTTTGATGTTTGATGAGATGAATGGCTCATTGATTAAAAGAGAATATTTGAACAACGCACTTTGAAATGCATGAGTAAGAACTTCAAGTGGATGACACTCTGAGCCATGGATTTGAATATTTCTCATATCAGCCCTTTGTCATCCACCGCACTTGTTTATACTTTTATTCCTTCCCATATGTCTCCTGGTGCATCTGCATTTTTTATTTACATCCTATAAAACTCTTATCTCCAGATTTGTGGCCACATCTTGTCACTGAAGCCCTGCTATCATGGTTGTATACAGCCAAAATCTCAGCACTCAATTTCCCCAGCACTCAATCATGCTGAAGTTGAACTCCATTAGAAATAGCACCTAGCGATATGGGAGGAGTTTTTCCACACCAAATATATCTTCCGCTCACAGCAAGGTTTTTATCTGATGCTTGGAAGTTTATGAGGCATCACTGTTTATCAGACTCTATCTGGAGTTTAAGTGTAATCTTTATGACATCTGAAAAACAGCTGTGAAACAGAGTAGCGCTAAGGTCACCTCGCTGATGGTCTGTGGCTAACTGCCGAGTCAATTTCCTTCTACACGTTTTGCCGGCCGTGACCAATCGAAGCCTTCACTGACCCAGCTCATTGTACAACAACCCAACACCTACAGCAGGTTATTATCAGAAAAAAGCATGGCTGAACTATGGATATTCATGAACTCAACTCAAACACTAATCTCCAAAGCTTGAAGGGCAACGGATAGTTTGCAAATGTGAGTTTAATGAATGACCTGCAGTGGGAAATGGCAAGTGTAAACAGTAATATACAAGCTACGTTATTGTAATATCAGTCACCCATATCAATTTACAAAACACAATGTAGTCATGCAGTTTGATGAAATTACAGCCCATGTAGGTAGTCATGCTACAAGCCAGTAAAGACCTGGTGAACCTTAACAAGTAGTGGAACATTATCAACATACCTGTTGATCTCAGAGTCCTGTGAGCTTCATATAGGGTTATTAGCTCAGACTGACACTTAACACTATAACTCAGAGTTAAATAGTGAAATATCTGGACCTGTGTCTGTCACTGGACATTTGGCCCATATATAATGTAAGGTGACATTGCTTACATTAGCTATCCATTTTATCTTTACTGTTTTTACAGTATATGGAAGAAAAAATGTATTCCAACATTGACAAATGAAGCAATATTTTTGAACCTGAGTGTGCTTTACCTGAGTGGGCCTTTTCTTTAGTTTGGCCCCGTTTACTAGATTTACAAAGTCCAATTTCTGTGTCATTACTTCTGTCTACTTCATTCCAGAGGAGCACTGACAATTACCAGTCTTACAATATATGGTAATAACATAACCACCTTAGAGTATACCACATAATCCAACTTGAAAACACAACAATCCCTTTAACTTTTAATAGTCTTGGCTTGGCCCAGGAGTGAAGAATGAAGTGTGTAATGAAGCTAGCCCTGCTCCCTTCCTAATCTGGTCTGACAGGTCCTGACTCTGAGAGTATGATTAATGTGAGCTTCAGCTGCAGCCGGATGCATTTAATGTCATATGCAATATCCCCCGCTCCAATAAATGAGCACCCAAATGTCATAAATTCCTGTGGCACATTGTCCAAATCCATTAACAAACAATTTATTGCAGAGGTGAGATTCCTGTTGTTATTTCTCTTATGTCAGGCCTTGGATCCATCAGTCAGTCAGCCCTGGAGTGCCACATAAGTCACAGTGATAGGCTGGATGCACGTGCCATGAATCATTTTTCCAGATCCTCTCATTAACCAGGTGGCAGGCTGAGGCTGCCATTTCCTAGGGCTTCTCCCTGAGGAGGCATCAGGTAAATAATCTGAGCATATGGGCCATGTCGGAGTCAACAGTTTTGGGGCTGATTGGGGCTAATGAGAAATTAAAAGTTATCAGTCAGGACATTGATTAATGAGACACTGATGGTGAATGCAAACTGTCGACAAATGTATAACTGATTCATGAAGCTGTCATAAACATAACATATATATATATATATATATATATATATATATATATATATATATATATATATATATATATATTTATTTCATTATACATATTTTATTCAATGTCTGGTTTCACAAAAACTGAATATTACACACATTTTGTGTGATGGCAAAAAAAAAAAAATCAATGCCTTGTAACAGTCGTTTGAAGGAGTATAAGACCTGCGTTTCTTAAGTAAACTTTCTTTTCCAACTAATGTGGAGCTGACCTTGGTGCTTAACCGACCTTTGTGTTTGCTTTTCCTAAACTATACCATTTGATCCATTGTTAATTATATTGCACTGCGCTCCAAATAACCTACCTTGTGCTTTGTAGAGAGTGAAATGTTGTTTTTCACTTCTAGTTCTTGACATTTAGCGGTTGCCTCAACACATCTCTCGACTCCGAGTAAACAAAGCTCAAGCGGAGATGGCAGAAATTGCATTCCAATCACAGCTGATGTTTCACAACGTTGCCCTCAATTCAGCGAGCATGAACCTCATGCAGACATCGTTTGGCCCTACTCATCATTCAAAATATTTCCCTATTCGCCGCACGTTCCATGGTCGCATGCGTCTAAATCTGAAGAGATGGTTTCATTTCAGCTGGCTCCCGATAACCTTCTTTTTCATAGCTGCCTCATACACATGCACCTTCCCTAAAAGAGGGAAGCACCCAGAAATAGGAATGAAAGAGGACGATTTCAGGAGCTAAGTCGCAGTTTTGGTGGGAACAACTTGAACGAAGTCAGAAAGAAAAATAAAGAGAATAAAGCACGTTGAGATGAGAAGACAGGAAATGAGGTGACGCACTGTGGAAAAAATAACTGCTGTGTTTGGCTCAGTGGAGTATTAACTTCCCCTGCTTTTGGGAGCATTAGAGCTAAATCTTATTACAGTTGCTGTCTGCATGCCTAAAAATATTGGATGCCGCTTTTCAATATTTACGGTGAGTCGAACAGAAGGTTGCATCATGACAAATGGGCATCTTAAATACTCCACTCAGTCCATATCATGGTGTTTAAAAAACAATCAGATCGCTCCCTTGTTTGAAGACACAAATCCGACGAGAGCATCTGGAGTTGGGGAGACAAATGAGGTTCAGATCGGAAATGAAATGGTCTCAGGGAAAGTAATGAGTGGGTCCAGCTTTCCTGATGAGCTTCATGCTGCTGATAAATTACCAGTCGGCCTAATATTGAGTGTTGATGGACTCTGGTCTAAAGGCCCTTAGACCCCTTTCACTTTCTCAATTCTCTCTGTGAATAAAAACACAGTAGAGGAGCCTTGATTTAAATGTCATTGCACTGGGTTTTGGTTGCTATGCCAACGTGTAAGTCATTTTCTGTTGATGTCTTGACTGGCTGATGATGTGGAGCAGAGTAATAATTTGTCTTACTTACTTACTTACAATTACTTTTAACTTGTATGTAAAATATGTTATTTTATCTTGTAGTGTCCAGATTTTAGGGAGAACAAAACAGAGGTAAAACTGGTCACAGGTTACATTTTCACAACATGACACACATTAACACAAATGAATTAAATGGCATTAGCAGCCATTTAATGAAACATGTAGTTAAATAATAGAATTGTGAAAAGAGCTGCAGCACATCATAAAGTTCCTTTGCTTTACATCTTCACATAATATTAAACATTTTAGCCTCTTATTAAACTGAATCACAGCATTAACACAGATAAGAATAAGTCTAGGACTGAGTCAGAATTAATGGATCCAGAGCAGAAAATATACTCACACATTTCAGTCAGTAAAACGCACTGGCAGAGGTGACAGACATGGTCTGTCTGTGAGAATGTTGCCACATGAATTATGTGACCACAAAAGGAAGCGGAGACTATACAGTGTCTTTTGAAACCAGTTAACTCTAAATTGAGTTTGGACTTTATTTGACATCATTTAGAACAAATCAAGCCTGGGTAGAGACTGTTTTCTATAATAGCATTTTAAAATGAGAAGGCAATAGTCTGGCCATAGCTTTAAATGTCAGTGCACAATGTGCTGGTTGCCACAGCAACTTGTAATTTTGTTGATGTCACGGCTGTCTGATTGTGTGTAGCAGACTAAAATAGGCTAATAATTGAGTAATACATATGCATTGTCTAGTCTAACAAAGTGGACACAGCAGGGATTTTGGAGTGCACAAAAGAAGTCTCCTTATGTAACAATGAGACATGGTAAAAAAAAAGACTAACAAGTCACCTTTTTGCTGCTCGCGGGGTGACAGAGCAGCTATGTGTGGTTTTTGTCCTCAGGCTGCTAGAAATGTCATCCACACACCGGTGGTCACGAGCGGAGGAGGCACAGGCAGCAGGACAGAATACTGATGAGGAGGCTGCAAAGATCACAAAGCTCGCTGTGAAGACACAAACTAAACCTGCCGACTGCATGTGTCTGAAGGGTCCACAGCCCAATGCTCACACATGTACTGACAGTACAGTTACTGCCTGGGCTCAGAGCAGATAAGAAACCACACACATGTTACACACAGCAGCTCTCTCTCTTTAATTATTATCTTGAAAAACATTTATACTTATGCTGGTTCCAGGTCTATAAAAGTTATTCACCTCACAAATAATATACTTTGAATATCAAAAAGTGAATAGATGGGAGGACTTGCATAAGTTGCCTACCAGTATTCTATAGTCTATATAATTTTCCATTGTGTTTAATGTAATATCTATAGGTATTAAGTGTTGATGTCTTCTACCACCATCTCTTTATGGCACAGAGCACAGTTTGTCAGACTTTGTGACCACGGGTCACTGAGAGATGTACAGAGCAGAGGGAGCAAACAGAGCCCTCTGATGGGCTGCTCCTCTCGTTATACCTTTAACCTGTGGGGTTTAGACACGTCTCCTGGGAACATTCACCCACTTCTCTTCAAGCACCACACTCACACAGCCACAGTGCTTATGATAAGAAGCTGCATAATACAGTGTATCTGCAGCAACATGAACTCAGTAACCCTCTGGAACCATCACTGAGATAACACCTTCAGAAATGGTGGGTGTAAATGGAAATGCTTGGTGTGGTAACAAAAGTATAACTATTCTTGTAGAAATTTTTAAAGTTAAGGCATCTGGACTTAGTTTTTAAGGTGAAGACGTTTTGTCTGTTGTCCAAAAGATTTTTTTTTATTCTGAGATCAACTGGTACGAGGACTGAGCTTATGTGGATAAGAGAAAAAACGTTACTTAAACGTTTTCTTCAAGATGTCCTGGATGATTGATAAATTTCACAAACTCTTCTTCTTATACATATTTATTTTTATTCTTATTTTGATGTTGGTGGGGGAAACCAGAGTAGTTGGAGGAAACTTAACCAAACACGGTCTGGAAAACATGCAGACTCCACACAGAAAGGCCCCAGGTGTTGAATCCTGGCCCTTTTGAGCTGCCATTCCGTTCTATTTGCCACTTAAATCTGTATGTTTATTTAATGTCAGACATATTGGATAACTCAAAACCTAACCAGCCAACATTGTAACTACTTTTTTTGCACTTCAGAGAAGGTGTAAAGTCAAACCTAGTCATTTGGTCTAATTGCAGGGGGAGGGCCAGTTTAATCTTCTCTCTTACGCCCCTCATTAGCAGCTCCATGTGGAACACAGTACGCAGCCAGTCTAGTTTTTCTAGTTGCTCCTTTAAGAACAGAAAAACATAAACAACTACAAGTCAATGAACCCTTCACCCTTCTCCTCACTTCAAGACTATTTTTAGTGCGTCGCCGGGGAAATAACAAGGAGTCAAGGAATTCCTACGAGCCAAATGTGTTTGTTTCACGCTGTTGTTGCAACGACTTCTCACACTAAAGCTGCATCCACACACAAGGGCAACATACTTTTTTAATGGCATTTGAAAAAAAAAAAAATTGCCCAAATCCTTGCTCACATTACAGTGTAACTGGGTTCATAACAGTTATCTGACTTTACTCTTAAAGTAGTGTGATTGGTCTGTTCTTCAGTGTAAACCTCACAGATTTGGTCAAGTTAGTTTAGGTTTTTAGTCCAATATTTTACTTTTCTACAGAAACAGCACTTTAACGTCAGTGCTCGGATAGTGCTATGTGAGTCAGGCTTTAGTCACTCCCCTTCTGTAGCCATAAGTCAGAATAAATTCAAGGAAGGATTCAGTGTGGTGCAGCAAGCTATTTTCTGATTGCCTTTTTGTCATGCTGACATTTTCACATATGTTTTTGGTTTTGTTTAACTGGGCTTTGAGAACTGCAGTTGTCAGTTATATGTCCCCAAGCGGTCCACTCAAATATGGCTGCCGTATCTGTTTTCCATAACAACAGACAAGGCAAAAATACATCTCCAGTCTCTAGCCTTGCTTTTACTTCATTGTAATTAGTTGAAGAGAGCTGTCATTAGTGTTGGTCATGTGATGAGTGATAAGTGCTAACTTTGAAACCAATAAACTGTTTTATTGTTTTCAGAAATTGATTTTGTGCACACTCCACAAGATCTGGAGTTTCCAAACTTAAACAGGCTTCACCGCATTTTCAACATCCTTCCTTTTGTCTGTCCCAAAATACTTGCGTAGGTGTTGAGTAGGTGCATCAGAACGGGCACAAGTGTGACTTTACCCTCAAAACAATTGCAATCCTGATTCTTTGAAGTTGTTACTCTTGTACTTTGTAAAAGATGAAGAGCACTTGTAAAATCAATAGCATGCCCTGTCGAGCTCCACCTTCGCTCAAGGTCTCTCTACGCCACTGTTTCGAACTTACAAGGTGAAGAGATGGGAGTCCATTTTCCATTGGCTTTCCTCCGCCTCTGCTCTTTGCTGTACTTGTGTTCATTACTCTGCCCTCTCCTGCGATGGTCTCAGCCTCGATGCGCCTGCTCTCACTGTCTTGTGGAGCTGTCAGTGTCCCTTCAGCCCGTCTTTCTCTCCACTCAATCCATCTGCTTTGCGGGTAATAGATACTGAGACCTATTGATTCTTATCCTCACTACTCCTCACTAGGAGTCCTTTTCACTCACTCTTCAAGCTGTGCAGAGGTATTTTCAGGTCAACGAGGTATGATCAATTATATCATCCACTGGGTCTTAATTTCCCAAATTTGAATTCATGAGCATTCTTTGAGCAGTCATTGTTGCAAGGTTTTGTAGTTTGGTCTCATATTAGTGCCCTGCTGAGATACTTCAAGGACTAAATAATAGGACAGTTTAGGAACGGCCCCTTAAGCACCTCATAAAAAAGCCTTTAATGTTGTTTTTCACAGTCATTAATCCAAAAGTAGATTTAAATCACCTCAAATTGACACCCTAGAGCAGAAAGGTCCTCCTTCCAAAACGACTGCATCGCTGCGTTTCCTCACCGTATGTGGTAATTGAGCAAAATGTGTTTTTAATTAAAAACAATGAAGTGGGCATATTTCTTTGGAGATTAACCAAAGATGAAATCAAGAGCCAGTCAACAAACTCAGAGAGATAATGCATACAAGGAGCGGCGTGGCCCACCATTAATCATTCTGTCAACGGGTGTCCAGATACTAATCGGGACGGACATGCATCATGCCAGTGTGCACGATCTAATTACCCAACAACGTCTGACTCCTGGACCTTGAGCGGTGAAGTGGATGAGAGCTGCATGAGCGCCGCCTCATGCCTCTCAGGTCTCTATTTGAACAATGTTAGATCTTTTTTTCTGTGTTGAAGCTCAGTGGTCATTACTGTGAATGTGGAGCCATGGCGGTCGGTATCGACAAGAGTTATTTTTACAACACATTTTGGCCCCGGGGCAAAGATAATGATTGTAGCACATGTATTATTCTAAAAAGCTCTTTCTCTTTGGCCTCTGCCCCTTGCTTGTACAGATCAGGGACATTGTTGTGTTGTCCAATTCCCTGTTATCCAAAAATAAATAAACATTTTAGTTCAAAAATACACATTTAATTGAATCGACCTGCTGTACACAGAGCATATTTAATAAACTTCACTGTGAAATGTCAGTGTAACAATAAAACAAACATTGTGTTGGCTAATGTCCGCAAAGTGTTTTTATTTTTTATTTTTTTCAGAGAGGAAAACAAAGATCCTGGTTATACATTCACACTTTTTCTGTATCTGGAACTTTTGTCCATATGTAAAAAGTTTTAAAACCCACAACCTGATTTTTTTTTTTAAGTCAAGGCTTTTGAAAAATGTACTATTTCATATTGATGCTGTAATTATTTGTGATAATTACTTTTTTTACCTGTCAGTGTTCATGTGCATATTTGTGGTAAATACATAAACAGAAATAGTGGCTGTGGTATTAGGTTATACCAGTTTTACAATGTTCGCAAAGAATTTTACGGTAATTTCCTTTACAAAATTGAATAAAGTTGTGTTACTCAGATCCAGCAGTGTGTAGTGGGGGGGATGAAAAGAGTTCTTCAGTCTGTTTTCTGGCGGTGACGCTGCAGGGAAGATGTTTCAGCAGTTCATGTGCTGGAGGAGCTGGATCTTTCATGGAGTGTAAATGTCCTCTGGGACTATCCAGATCCTTCCTGTAACCAGCAGAACAGTTCTCATACCACACGGTGATGGACACGCCAATAAAAGGCTAAGAGAGCATGTCCAGCCCACTTCAGCCTCCATTAGAAAGACTATAGTAGGCTTTTTTTTAATGCTGGTTCTGTTGGCCGTCCATGTGAAGTCATTTGAGTTGTGCACTTCCAGGTATGTAAAGGTAAACCCCAGCTCAACTGCTTTTTATTAAGTCCACTACTATTTCTTTGGTCTTCTCCACTCACAAGTCCACAAACGTTTCCACCTCCTGCCTGTACACTTAAAATAACTTAACAACAGACTAGTAACACGTTTGAGAGGTTAGCAGCCAACAGCTTTCTTTGCTTTTGGTCATTATGAATGTTTAAATGTGACTGTTTATTCCCATAAGGTCTGGTGAATTTAGGTTTTTGAATGTTTTTTAAAGTCCAACTGAAAACCACCAGTAATAATGTTTTTTTGTGATTCCTGTTCTTGCACTCTGGAAAGTTTGAGAAATATTTCACTTTTAGAAACATCATATAAGGTAACATTTGGGATTTAACTGGAACATATGAGTTACTTGACAAAAAAGTTCACCCTTTTTTCCCCCCTTAACCCACACACAGCTTTCCACCTGTTGCATCATTGACATGCTCGGCTTTTGCATTTGTTTGCTATGGTTGCCATCAGCATGCGTCAGTCTGAGCTATAGCCTAAAAAAGAAACTATGCAAAAGGACTGGGACACATTCGAGGAGCCAAAGAAACTGACTCGGGAACTTTATGTAGCATTTGGAAATGTGAGCCTTTACATTAGAAAATACACTGTAGTTTTACTTATTCAAAATGCAACACATTCAACTTGCATTTAATTACTTTTTAATCGTATTACATTGGCAAAGAAAGACAAGCTCAAGGCAAAACATGAATTAAGCAGTTTGATTTTAAAATTGAACACATTAGCCCACCATACTGCTGGGTGGAAGACAGATTTATGCTGTTTAGAGAAAAAAAGTGTGCCTTGAAACAGAGCAAAGTAAGTGAAAATGTTGTGCTGATGTGTGGTACTTGAAAGCAGGAAAGCTTGCAGCAAAAAGCATTTCGAGTTTAACTTTGAACACTTACAGTATATTTACTGTTAAGTAGCATCTAACTAGCACAAACATAAAGTTGGCATTTTGCTGAAAAGCTGGCACTGTTTCTGTGTTTCATAGTTAATACAAGTGTCAATCTGATTTTAAACTGTAAACTCTGTCTGGCCTGGCTCAGCAGCCTGAAAGCATCGGAAAGCATCCTCCTTTGGGACCTTTGGGTGACTGGCCATGCAGGTTCACCCAGGGTCCAAGGACCTGAAACACATACACACCTGCGGGTGCCCACACACACACACACTCATTCACGGGCCCTGCTGGCAGGAGGGTAAGGAAACTCCAAAATGAACATGCCTATAGCTCGTTATACCTTTTTAAGAGTTGCTTTTATTAAATGATATTGTTTTGACATGTCAAATTCACTGTTGAAGAGAACTGTCCTCTTTTTACCCACAGTACATTATATCATCCCTATGACTGATGTGTTTCCACATGTCCATCCCATTACTGACTCTAATTACAGCACTCACTCAAACCCAAACAACCAATATTATCAATAATTTCTGCATCATTTTACAGCAGTGGACACATACAAGACCAAAGGTATAAAACCCATCCATCCCTCTCAGCTTTTTTTGTATATATATTTCCCAGGACACTCAAGGACACACAGCACCTTCATGTTCCCAGAACCTACAGCTACTGGGGCCTGACTGATCCCTGTGTGTGATTGTATTTGTGTAGTGCTTTTTGTGTCTTGCTCAGGCAGTTGGCCGTAGTAATTTTTGCAGGAGTGAACAGTGACCTTTGACTGCATTACAGCTGATTGGATTGGTTTCTCCCCCCGACGACTGGCTGGCTGCCGAGCACTACACCCTGCAGCGACACAGCCTGGGCCACACACACCTCCTGCGGTCCCCTATACACTTTCCATTCCCGGTTTAACACTGTACTCTTTAGTGTTGTCAAGAGCACATTAGCAGAGAGTGAGAACAACTGATAAATGTACAGAATGGTCTGTTGGAAGAAGTGGAAAGTATAGTATATACTGTAGTTATAGTTTTTAAAGTACATTTTCTAAAAGATAAGATGGCTGTTCATCCTGAGTAGCTCTACAAGAACGTCTTTTGGAACAGGCTTCAGGCTAAGTTGTACCATCAAAAGCCCCGCTCTCAGTTTCAACACTTTTTCTTTTTAATATTTATTTCAGACACACAAAGTAGGTCCATAACAAACATTATAAATATTGTGGTATTTCAAGTTACAATGTTAAGCAAACAAAATTAATTATGCAGATTAATTGATTATAATTCATGACAAGACATGCGCTTCAGAGTGATTAGACACAAAACTAACTGCTACATGCATACTTTCCTCCCAACCTCAGTGGATCTCCTCAATAAACAAACTAAAATGCTCCTATATATGTTTTTATATATTTTTATTCTATTTTAAATTTACTATGATTTTTAGCTTTTGTCTGGAATATTTAATGCACTTTAATTTAGCTCTGGATCAAAGAAAGACTTACTTAGGGCGGCAGTAGCTCAGTGGGTAGAGCAGCCGTCCTTCGACCGGCGGGTGGGCAGTTCGATCCCCGCTCGAAACATCCCAAAACATAACATCCCGCTCTCCCCCACAGACTGTCGCTGTGTCCTTGGGCAAGACACTTAACCTACATTGCCTCCAGTGAGTGTTCTGTAACACTGGTAAATAGCTTAATCTGTGTAAAGTGCTTTGAGTGCCTACTACAGTAGGTGGAAAAGCGCTATATAAAAATAAAGATTATTATTATACCAAACACTATGAGTTTGATTGTGTGGTTTTGTAAATGCAGTCATATGCAGAGCAGTAGCCCAAGACAAATTTTCCCTTTTTGGGGATAATAAAGTTTTATCTTCACTTATCTTACTTCCACATCAAAACATGTCCCTTTCTTCCATAATCTATTTATCTCTCAAAGTGCAGTCTGAACGCCTCTCTGTGACTGCCATTACCACACCATCCACTCAACTGGCACTACTTAACTTAGCTCTATTCTTTTGGCTGAAAGGATCGACTTTCATTTTGCAGTGTGTTATTGAGGCGGGGTGATACAGGTTGGATAAGCACTTATTTGTTTATCTAAAAGGTGTGGGGCATAGAATGGCATGGTTAGTGAAAGTAACAGAATTGTTCAAATCTGTAAAGCACTACCTTATTTTTATTTCTTTTTCCAAAAGAGACCTGATCCATTCTTCTCTGCTCCCTGTCGATTTGAGTTGGATTTCCAGGAACTAATGGACACAGTTCAAACTACCTCTAAATGGAATTAAATAGATCCACAACAACCAGTCACAAGTGAGAGGCAGTACTAATATAGGTCAAATAAAATCCATACAATTTAGATAAATAATTTCCATTCTGGGGCCAAGCTCTAAATTTCAGTTTATAAAACAAAGGCAGGAGAGGTCCCTAGGCTGCTTTTGGAAGTGAGAGGAATCTAAGACAGGGACTGCAAAAAGAAAATCAGGACGTGGAGCTTTAAAAATATGAATAAAATGCCTCTGTGTGTGCATTACCACCTGTTGTCTCTTTCCTTTTTTTTTTTTCCAACACATATCCCAGGGCTTTGCTTTTCTGGTTAAGGTCACTGCCAGCTTACATGCCTCAGTGAATCCATCATCCGAGCTGCGTCCATGGATCCTGACACACACCACACACCCGGACATGTTCTCCAACCAGGTGAATCGTGTCACACTAAGGATTTTCAGTCATTACAAAAAATACATGCGGCAAGAGTTTTGTTTGTGATGCAGAATCGTTAAAAATAATACAACCCATCTGTCGGGCCGTTTGTCAATAAGTAACCTTTACGCCTGGCCCCTGGAATCAACAGAAGACAACACTAAACCATATTATTATAATAAAATGTTAAATCTGAACTCGCAGAACTATTCCAAGGTCACTCTTTTGATATTTATTTTCTATCTACACATAATTATTCTTCTGTGTTTGCTGAAATGTTTTTATAAAGATGAGGGTTAATCTTGCTCGACCTTTCTTAATGGCTTCTTGTCAAAATTCTCCAAACAGGAATATATTGAAATATATATAAATATTGTGAAATGTTTTTTGAATTGTATTGACCCTGTTGCTGGGTTACAAGATAGTCTTCTTCAACACTGAAGTAATGTTCAGTGTTAAAAGCTCACATTGTGGAGTCAGTGAAACATAGATTAATTGTAATGCGTCCTAATGGAGCAGGAAAACCGACTCTGGGGTTGTTCTATTGCTTTTACTTTGTTTGCTGCCATAGTTTTAATGTATTATTCACCAGAGAATTAAAAGTAAAACTAATGTGTGGGTGTGTGTTTAGTCTGTTTCTGCATCTATTATTCAAAGGCCAAGGCAAAAAAAACTCCTGTTAGCGTGCTTCCCCTGCAGGAAAAGTGTGAGAGTCGTGTCCGGATATGAACTACCCAAGAGTCTGCCTCAACTTCATCAATCGTGGGCCGTGTCACAAGGGCAACGTTAATGAAGCAGGAACTTTGCTGCTATTACAGAAATTAAAAAGGCGCCATGATTTAAATGGTAATGAAAGCATTCGCTGCTCTTTGACACAGCTCCAGCTCCAAATGGACACAAAACAAATATCAATTAGCCCTGTTATTACCCGGGAGTTTTTCATGTTCTCAACTTGTAACCTTAGGCTTCTGCTGACATTTTAATACAAAATTATGCACCAGTAGCACAAGACAGTATATAACTCAGGAACAGACAGAGTTAGCAGAAGAGTTTCTCAAGTTAGTGAACGCCAACATTTACAACAATGTTCACATGCCTTAAGACAAATTTAAAATACTCGTTTATTCATTCATTTTCTGCTGCTTATAGAAACCTTTGAGGGTTACAACCATGTGTAAAAACAATTTAAAATCATGCCACAATGTTTTTACAAGACAACATACTTTATACTGTTTCAGGAATGTCAGAGTCAGTAGTCCACCTACACCTGCTAAAGTCATTGGACCCTTTGTTAAGTACAGTTGTTTCAAACAGAGGTGATTGTCCAGTTCCATACAGACAAATATGAAATACAGTACATGCTGTGTATTGCTAGAACTTACTAATTTGCTTGAACACATTTAGAGAAAATACGTTTTAGTCAAGAGAACATCAAAAATGATTTTGAGTAAGTATATCTTTAGCTTGATGACCTTTACTGACCTTTACTAAAGTTGAAGATTTCACTTTATGTTTTTTTTTTTTTTGTTGATTTTGGTTTCCCGGCTTGGTCGACTCAAACAACGTGGAAATTGTTGGTTTTTTCCAATTTATTTTTCATCTTATTTTGTAAAACGGCTTTGAGACAGACACTCCAAAAGCCTCTGATACAAAAGGAAATTTTTCATTAGCCTTGAAAATGTGTGTAAAATGTTAGGCAGTGTTGAGTTTGCTATTTCAAAACAGCCAAAAGAATCCTGATAAAACCTGCCCACACTTTCTATAAGAGGCTGTGTGTGCGTATGTTTTTCAGAAAATGCTCTTTTTTAAGTCTCTAAGTAGAGGTTATCTCAAGTTTCTTCAGAGTTTGCCCCTGCAGTAGATGACAAAACCATGACTTAGCTTTGATCACTGTCCTCCCTGTTTTTCTCCAAGTTGTTTGTTGCTCCTACGCCCTGCCTCCTCTCCATTGTCCCTCCTTGAACCTTTTCACTTTCTTACTTTTCTGCCTTTGCCCGTCTGAACTTTTTCACCGCCGCTGCAGATGAGAAGGAGAGAGACATCTGTCTAGAAATCAAAAGTGTGGGGAGTTGCTTCTCCACATGAATACCCACACACCTTGTAATTGCTGTCAGCGAGCCCTCTGACAACTCATTTAATTGCCTGCCACCCAATTTCTGGTGAGATTGGGGAGCTGATGAGAATCTGGATTTTTTTTTTTTTAATTGGTAAGGCAAGATGACAGAGGGAGTAAAGAGGGCAAAGAAATTGGGGAAAACAACTTGAGGGAATAGATGTGGTAACTATAAAGAAATATGGTAGTTAGAAAGTTAAAACTCCTGTGACCATATGTCTAACCTCTAAACCTCTAAGCTTTGACAGATAAATTTAAACACAAAACCCTATAAAGTCAAGACTCCCAAAAATGTGACCGTAGTTTAAACCTGTCCTGCATCAGTCACAGTCAATGACATGTCTTGACGGACATGCACAAAGTTTAGAACTTCCATTTTATAAAACAACTGCTTAAAACCATGACAGGATTAGTTTTTTTAAGACTTTGCTCAGGTATATGAATATTTCTTTATGTACTCTATGACAACTTAGCTGTGTGTTTTCAGGCTGTTTTCTGAAGGTATAACGTGAGGAGCTAACCTAAATTAGATGATTTCAAGATCGAAGCTTTAATTCAACAATGGTTACATAAAATCAACTCCACCTGCTGTGGTCCATTCAAATGTTACTTCAAGTAGGGCCTAACAGTGTTATCAATGCAGTTAGCCTTAGCATAAGCAGTAAAGAACAGTGAGCAAGAATGTAAGAATGTATCCCTGTAATGTAACACTTTCTTTTGTTTGAAGGGATCTTCTAGAAGCCCCTTTCATGGTCATTTTGTGGCGGGACATTTCTATGTCTCAGCTCCAACACAAAAGTGCCACATGGAAAGAAAGGTCGTCCCATCTTTGTACCACAATCGACTCTTGAGACGGAGGCATGACAGAAGAGAGACGTTTAGGTGATAATAGAAAATGAATGACATCTTAGATTAGCTCAGTGGCTAATCTGATCTAACTTGGTGACTAAACCAACAGTAAAATGCACTATTAACAAATGAGAAACTCTAAAACCTAATAAATCATCAATCTACAACAATCAAAATGGAGATAAAATAGATAATGTGTTTATCTTCCTTAAATCAATTAAAACGAGTGACGGACAGGATTTGTTTGATGGCTACCTGATCTGTGACCTTTGACTGGCGATATCAAGGAGTGCCATAACTCTCATATTCTGTGTGTATTCATTGTGTGAGTGAACATTATTTCATAAACTCCACTCCAGAAGACATGACCTGCAATTAGTGACTCGAGTGGAACGAGGGGGCTAAGATAATGATGGTAGGTGGGAGGACTGTACAGAAGCTGCCATTATTCGCACACTGTAATTGGTATAAGTGCTGTCATTAATGCTCCATTGAACTATATATATTGTTTAATGCAGATCTGTGGCTGACGTTTTCACCTACAGAAAATCGTGGGAAAAGAGAAAGAATACATTCAGTTAATGTATCGTATATGGAGATAATTCTATCAACATTTGAAAGAACACAGGGCAGAGACCTTTTGATAATGCTGCAGAATGATCAGAGTTTGACCAGGAGGTAAAAAAAAATAAAAGATAAATGTACACCGGCAGTGCAGAGCAGCTTGTTCTGAACTTACAGATCAATTGACACTTGGGAGGTCGCCCCATAGATGCACTACAGAACCGCTGCAGAGAAAATAAAAAAGATTTTAAAAGACGGCTGAAAAGTTGCTCCTTTCTTGGTCTTACTATAGACTTTACTTCGACTCAGGTATTTCCAGTTGAAACAAGTCAGATCAGCCCTTTGTTGTTCAATCTTTTTCGTTCCTTACCTGTCAGACTGAGTTGACTTGAACAGATTTGGGCTTTCTTCTGATGTCAGTTCTCTCAAGGTATGATAAATTTTGCAGTGCTAACAAGCACAAAGATAGGCCTCTGGCAGTAAAAAACTAGACAGTATAATGAAAAACAACAATGCATAATTGTATTTTGGATTGTCTGTTTGATGTAAACCAGACGTTGGAGGCATGGTTCTTTTTAAATATATTTGAGAGTAGAATTCTTGAAACACACTTTTTTTTAAACTTTTTTTTATTGATTTATTCATTAATTTTCTTCCGCTTAGTCACTTTAGGGGTCGTGGGTGATTGTAGCCTGTCCCAGCAGCTTTGTGTCTTAGGTGGGGTATACCCAAGCCGCTCTCATGGAACCCCTTAAAGGTCCTCGAATAAGGGCACCGCCATACAGGGATATACAGTGATATACCTCCGTCCACCAGAGGGCAGGCTTCAAAAGCGGAAATATAAGGAGAAACCCAATGGCATAAACCCATATTTTTTACAGTCATTGGGTACACCCTGACAGTGGCCAGTTAGTCACATAGACAGTGACACATTCACTCTCACACTTATTCACTAGGAATACTTTTAGATTTGCCAATAAACCTACAGAGGTGGGTAGTAACAAATTACATTTACTTTGCTACACTTACTTGAGTAAATTTTTTGGGTAACGTTTTTCTGATATGCGCTCTTGTACAAGCAATTACAAATGGTGTGAACCCTCCAAACAACACAATGTTCACATCAGCACATTTTAAATCCTTTTTGTCACAAAACTAAACAAACGGACCAGCCTGATGTGACGTCTTGCATTTATTCACAAATCCATGCCCAACCCACCTTTTATTTACACTGTTTAACCATTAAACATGGTTAAAGTTGATTTGAAAAAACAAACATAAGTGCCATTTTTTTATCAAATGTTATGCTCAGTAATTGCACTTTAATGACAAAAGTTAATTTACTGTACCTGGAGCTTGACACAGTTTTTTTTTATTTTTTGCAAATTAACTCTTCATATATACTGCAAACTAACACAAATATAATAATATATAAGAATAATATACTATTCACTATTAAGTCCTTGAGGATACATAATTACCAATTAATTGGGAATTCAAGTGATAATGTTAATAATAATAAAAACCACATGTAACCTAATATGTATAATTTGTTAATTCAAATGTGATATTAATGTACCCATCACAGGACTGAGAGGCTGCTTCACTTCAACCTAGTTTTAACACATATAAACAGAACATTGAGACTTTTAAGGAGAGGTGTTTGAAAGCCCTCTGAGTAGTCTGATATTCAGGGTTTTTGCTTATCAATCAGATCAAAAGTAACTAGTAACTAACTGAGGTTTTTTTTTTTATTATTGAATACTTTCTTACTCGAGTAACTATTACGGTTTTTACTTTTACTTGAGTACAGATTTTGGCTACTCTACCCACCTCTGTTGACCCATACATGTCTTTGGGCAGTGGGAGGAAGCCGGAGTACCCAGTAACCCGAGGCCGGGGTTTGAACTCACACTTTAACTTTTGTTACTTCATTGCATTTACATTTGATTCAATTAGTTTAGTTTTATGTCTGTTTGTTTCATGTTTTCTTGAAATGTCAAACACAGAGTATGGTTGGTCTTCAGGCTAGCTCAGTGCTTACGATCCTGCTTTTGTCTCAGCAGAGTGTTACCAAATGTGTCTGGGCTTAGGCTGTCACTCTCGGTGCTTTACTCACTTACTTTCTATACAAAGGATCAGTCTGATCTCTGTAGATTCAAGTTGGATTTCCGGGGGACAGATTAAATAGGTGTTGATTAAAATTGACTCTGAACGCAACTGGATAGACACCGAACCCATTAGAAAACAGGGCAGATAATCCAATAATGGCAGAATAAACAGAACCGAGGCAAATTGAAAAACATACAACCAATCAGAGAAACAAAACATTTCATAAAGCTTCACAAATTTTAGAATCGGTTACAATAAGTCCTTCAGGATTTCTATTGAAGAAAACTATTGTTGAGATACCAGAAGTGAATGGGTCTGGCTGCACAATTTACTTCATACAATTTACAAAATATGATCTTCCTCTTCCATAAGTAACATTTTAGAAGACTGCTTTTACTCTATCAACCTCTGCATGTAACTTTACCCACACATTAAATGTTAGTCATCTAAGAATTGCCATAAAATGTAATAAAACAGCACATTTGCAAATTTAAAAAACATAGAAATATGAGAAATATTGAACTTGAATTTAAATTTGATCTCATGCAATTCCCATTTTGACAACTGCAATAGTCAATACAAGTCAAGACGTGTCCAGAACTCTCATCTGCAAGCTTCCAGACCGGCTAATTGGCTAATGTTTGCTAAGTTATGCTAGCAAATAATTATGTGGGGAACTACACAATTTAATTTGCCGCCGTTTGTGAAAGAAAAGTCAACATTTCTTCCATGTTGAATGTACATAACTGTGTATAAGCTCCAACCTGCAGACATGCACAATAACAAATATTACATTTACAACACAGTATATGTACAGCTGAGTCCCTATGCACACATACACACAGCATAAACAAATACATCCTAATTGACAGCAGACATATTTACCCACACATAGCACAGGCTTGCAGCAACACAATGCAAATTCAACATTATGACACTCAGACAGGAGTAAAAAATAACCACAAGCTGGCCTTAATAAACAGTTGTTGTTGAAAAGATGAAGTGGCCAATTCCTGCAGTTCACCAAATGAGCATCCCCTCTGGGCCCAGGCTTTAGTTTCCTTATAAATATTCATAAATACTCCATAGAGGACTCACCGAGCGGGCGTTGCTTTATGAGACCGACATGTGGAGGGGATCAAATGTCAGCTGAGATAAGTTTGTCTAACTTTGTACTACATTTCTTCTTCATGAAAAAAAAGAGGAAAAGGTTGTTGCTGTGGTGACCGGTGACAAAGTGCAGCCAGAGATTCATCACCCATGGGTCAGGGGTGACAGATGTAAGGTGTTAACATGAGAATTTAAGCTTTGTAGCAAAGGTCATGTTCATAGAATATTTCATGTCATGGATTTATTTTTATCTACTGTTACAGAGAAATCTGAAGGTCACCATATTTAAAAAGATATATTTTTAAAGGCCAATACAGCGTAGAGACATAAAAAACAACAGCTCTTTCACAATAGTGCTACACTTCATTATCATCAAGGCTTAAAAATAGTAGTGCACTGGTCCCAGAAACCCAACATAGACACAGGTGACAACAACAGGTGACCTATCATTAGTATAGCTAATAACAGACAGCAGATGTACATATACAGTATTTTAGCAAACCAGATTGTTAGTATCATGAGTGTGTATAATTCCCTGACCAAACACAGGAACCTGTTCTTCTCCTCTACCTTAGCTCTCTGGGAATATGAGTCACATGAGGCCGACCACTATAGTGTCCAGACAGATGTGTTCCCTATGTATTCTATGTTCACTCTTTCTGTTTTTTTTTTTTTTAGTTTTTTGTTGTTGCTGTTTTATGATTTAAACAGAGTCAAAAGACAAGATTACAAAAAGTGTAAAAATATCAACACTACTGTGTCCTAGGACAAATGTACAACACAAAACAAGAAATAAACACTATCAACAAGGAAATAAATTGAAACTTGACCAACCAACTGGTGTCATGGTAACAAAACCTCACAAATGCTCCATATTTGGACACACTTAGACTTTTGTGATGACATTTTTGTCACAATTTTGTCCTGTTCATACAAAGGTAAGAGTTTAGGTTTTCTGTACACATGCAAACGGTATCTTAGTTTACAGAAAACACACCCTTTTGAAGACTCCTGCTACTGTGAAGACTGTGTTTTGTATAGAAATGGTAAAATGTAGCTTTTTCTAGAGGTATGTGTCTTATAGAAATTTCTGAAGGTTCATTTCATTTTTCCAATTTATTCCTTAATTTTCTCTTCTTCAATAAGCTGCATAGTAAATGCCATTTCTTGTGTCCCTGCAGTCTCAAAGGTCTTCCCCTGGACCAGCAAACATTTTAATTGCATGCCTGCCCCGGATTTAGCCTCTCTGTCCTTCTCATTTTCTCTGTTAGGGATCCCAGAAATGAGCAGCAGCCTTTTACTAAATGCACTCAACACAACATGTGTCTTTTGAACTGCTGCCACACAAGGACACCCACCGAAAGGAGAAAACTACTCAATGGACACCACACTGCTGTTTTGGCAACCAATTATAACACCATCATTAGTGAGTTTTAAGCTGCTTTGGGCCGAAGCACACAGGAGTTCTGCAGTGAGGATTATACTGCAGCCGCTGAAAGCAAGTCAATGTAAGGATTTTGAAAGATGTAAAGATGTGGAGATACCTTGTCAACACTTTATAAAAATAGTGTCAAAAATACATTCTTGTCCGGAAAGTATATAATAATACTCACCAAATGAGAGAAAATAACACAAGTGGAAATGGAAAGAGGGGACCTTGAGGAAAGAGAGAGATCAGAAAAGGTGCTGGTTGCTGACTTGTTGCAGGCTTGCTGTGGTGGTGAGTCAGAGAGTAGTGCTGCTAAAAGGAACATGAACTTTCGACCACAGCTGAGATGGAGAAAGGGGCCAATGCTGGAGAAAGTGGAGAAGCATGGACACCACTGCGAAGGTGAACATGGATTGGGGAAGGGTTGCTGTGGAGCTGGATAAAGTCATTTTAGAGTGTGTTTACACTTGTAGCTTCTTTTAGTTCATACCAAAGCCAAAAATGACTGATCTAGTTTTGTTAACAGTGGCATTTTTAGCTCTGGACCTAACTTTTCTTAGCGGACTAGTTGAAGCATTCAGAGGAAAGTGTGTTAATAATGACTCAGCTTTGTGAAGGACCCAAAACAATGATGGCACTTACTGCACTCATGATTTCCGTAAACATGAGTCTGCACCAAACTGTAGTAAACCCAGGAGACCGTCCCTGCAGTCTGACTGATGGAACACATCTGCGCCCAATGTCTTCTCTTCCCAAAAGACCTGATTCATTTGGGCCTTTGAACTGTCTGTCTTTTTTTATTGTTGTACATAGAGCCAGGTTGTAAAATGCTTTTAACTTCCCCATTGTTTTGGCATTGTTTTCCCTCTGCTTATTTTGCTTTATTCCAACAGACTTTGCTCTGGGGAAGCTTTCAAGTCACATGATTTTAGTGTCACATCACTCAGACCGAGGAGAGACCGACTAAGACATAAAAATGAGACTGTGATAGGCTGATAATGAAGGGTTGATTGAACGAGAACAGAGACAAAAATTTGCAAAAGACAGTCCTATTGCATGAATTTACTCTTCACCTGCATTGCCCACAGTGGAAAAAACATTACTGTTACACAACATAATTAGAATTTTAGATCTGCATGATTTATTTTTTTGTTACAAACCTTGAGGTTACATTCTATAAATCTTTAGTGCTTAGTGTTGAGCTCTGTTTACGTGTACTAGAAAGTAGCCATATTTTAAGCTCCCTCTTTTATTACCACTAATGGCTGCTTCAAAAAGTATTAAAATTGAATGCCAAGGATGAATCGCAGAAATGTAGATGAATAGAAAGTGGGAGGCGAGGAAATAAAGCAGCAGGATCAATAGAGACACAGTTTGAACAGCAAAAGACAGTAAGGATTATCCCGGATCAAAGTGTATTGTTCTCGGCAACATAAGAATCAGACCTATGGGACAAAGACTGAGACGGAAAAGGCCGCTTAAATCTCACTGCTGGCAGGATTATTCAACAGAACATCTATTTATATGACGCCAGGGGAGGCCATTTTGCGAAGACTTTTTGTTGCTAATAGTCAGAGAGTGTGCACTTTGGCAGGGTAAACAGCTGGAGTGAAACTACAACTGTTCAATACTATTACAGATGTCGCAGCTGCAGTATGTGAAAACAAGCTGTTTTCCTCAGACACCACTGCAGAGCGAGGGAGCTTTAATGGATGGAGGGTAAAAATAGCAATGGCACTGAAACAGACGCCGGTCTATGCTGCCAATATGGGTTTGTCGTCCCGTGGAGGAGAACCAAACTGGCAGAACCGCCAACGCTACCGCAAATCCAGGAAGTCTGCAACACCTTGGCTTCCCAATCAACTTTGAAAGGTGTATTCAATTTTTTCAAAGTCAGTGCTTTAATTAAGTGAACCACCATTGTAGCGCACTGCAATCCTTTATTTGTCTAATTTGGAATGGCAAAGTCAGTGTGGAAGTTGGTTAGTTAACTTTTCTGACATTTAAATTCATCACAGAATAAATTTAAATTGGTTTTCCTACACCATTACCATTTACATTTAAATTTACATTTAGTCATTTAGCAGGCACTTTTATCCAAAGCGACTTACAAATGCGGAAAACAATGGAAGCAATTTTAACAACACAAGGTAGCAAAAAGCATAAGTGCACCAAAAACTAGTCAGTTTAAACCCAGCACAGTATACAAAGCTAAGGATAGGAGAGTATATATATATATATATATTATTAAAAAAATCAATAGATAGGAAGTAGAATTCATTCATTTGAAATAAGAGACTTCCTTATTTGTAGTATAGAGGTTTTTTCATCCTTTACAGATTGAACTGCAGTATGTCAAGACATGGGAAGGTAACAAAGAAGTATCATCCTGTCTGTCTTTGTAAAGCAGGGTTAAGGTCAGGGTCATATTGGCATAGCATGAGCTTCTTAGTTTGATTACATCGTCCTGACTGACTGCTGAGTCTATTGATCGAGAATGGGAATGGGCCATCTCGGATATTTATGACTGTCCCTCGCTCATACATTCCTAATGATATGGGAAAGGTTAGAGGCAGATAATGCTCAGTGAATGGTACCTAGACCTAAAGTGAATACATCTCTATATGTCATATAGAAAGGGATCATGTATAACTCAGGAAAGGGTTTATGTCAGGATGCATTTACTCCCCAAAAGGTTGCTGATTATGTGCTGATTGATTCTCTTGCCAAATATTTTTGGAGCAAAATTAATAATTTGTGAATTCATAGTCATTGGAATGGGCGGTTAGTCATTAAGAGCATACCACAGATGTGAACTGGCACCTTATGAAAAGGCAGTGTTTGACTTTCCTCTAATTAATCCAATCATTGTCATAAAACAAGCAGCTTGATTTTTCAAAGCCTATTCTCTGTTAGAATTTTGTCTCAGTTCAGGCAACATTACTTGGTAGTTTTCTTTGGCAGTTAATTTTAAATTTACAGTAGACTACAGTGATCACAGATCTTTCTTAAAAGGGAATAGACTGGAACTCAGGACCTTATACCTAATCATTACTACCTCATTTTTTTCCATCCTGGTCAACAACCCACTCCCCACCTCAACAGGAACATAACTAACTTTCCTGCTTTTCTTTTATAAAAAAAAATGGACAAACCTGCAATCACAAAACACTAATACGTTACAAACTTCGGACTCTGAGTTCGGCTTCAGATCAATGCAATTTTGCAATTATCTCTACTTTGTTAAAAAATAAATAATGCATAACCAATATTTATCTGCTTTTCACTTTGCGTCCCTTTTCTCTTTCTCTGGGCACTTTTTCCATGTTATTGGTAGCCACTACTTCCTTGTTGACATCGGTGTAGACCAATGGGTGTGTCCCTTATTCAGGAGCAAGCAGGTGATTGGACAATGCTTTTGATTTTAAAATCCTTAATTTGCAGAGCGCACTGACAGAGGTGTGGAATATGCTGAATGAATCTGAGAATGTGTGTTTGATGGAGAAACCCCAGTTTGTGCTACACTCCGTTTTACAAGCTGCCGCCATTCATAACTCATTGTCATCTCGTACTGTGTAGAAAATAGCTTTCAAAAACACTGGAGGGAAAAACAGCCCCTGTTATTTTGTCAGTGTCAGCCTTTGTGTGCAGTGACAAGGATAGGTTGGGTGGGTTGGGAGGGAGCAGGGCAGATGGGTAGTCGGACCTTGAATCGGAGCAAGAAAAAGACCGGACCCAGTCGAGCAATGGGCTGGCAGGGCCGGTGAAAATAAACAGCAGGCCTGAAGAATCAATTCAGTGTGCCTGTCAGAGGACTGTCAAACTCCCCTCCATGATGGACAGTCTAGATGTTCACAGTCTATTTGCCGGCAGGCTGTGGAGCGGTGAGTAAGTGAACCGTGCCCGGCCGAGCGGAGACAATATAAAGAGGGAGTGCAGAGCAATATCTGCTGTTGCCATGCTAGATCAGCATAAACGTCAAGGCCACTGTGGCGTTGCCAGAGGGGTCTTCTGGGGAGAGCTGCGTGTGCGGATGCCCACAGGTGTCAATATGACTGTTTGCAGCTCACTACATATGTGGCTATAAGCATGAACAATATTATTCATTCATTCATTTCATTCACTTTCTTCTTCTTGGTTCTGTTAGGGGTCGCGGGTGACAGGAGACGATCCAAGCAGCTGTGGGCCTTAGTATTAAATATTATTTCAAATCTTAATTAACTCCATTCATCTGTTGTATACTATGTTGACAGGCCCAATCTTCATGCACATGCAGCTTTTATCAATCTTTTCTAGGTAGGAACATTCACAGCCAGTATTTTGTGTTAAAATGATGCAGAGCAACCAAAAACAAACACGATTTTCTGCAATTATTCATAATGATCACCCATGTGGTAGCCATGCTGTGCCAGCTCCAATGATAACACTTTTCTCTCTAACACCATCACCATTTTATGAGGAAATTCATTCTTGTTCCAGCTTGAATATATTTTATAATTTTGTGTCTTTTTATTGGGTTCTTTAACTGTTTTAACTGCACTTGTTTACAACTTTAATGTGCAAGAGAACAATGTTGTTGTTTTGTTGAAGCAGCTCAGGTCCACACTTTAGGCGCAGGTCCTACACTGTCTGACAGCCTGCCTCCTCACTGATTAATGCCACCAGTGTTTGGAAATCAGATTACAGATCTGATCACACATAATCCATAGCCCCCAAGCTCTCTGCTCTGATAAATACACAGGTCTCCAACAATTAAGGCTTGTGCCCGTTCCTATATAACTGCTGTCATCCTGCATTTAGGAAGTCTGACAACCAAATTGTTCCCCTTTTTGATAATCCTTTACACTTCTACTTGACTTGAGTTTTTAATTTTTTGGGGGTTAACATCTAATTATAATGCATTATTTATAAACTGATTATTGACTAAATGTGACTTCAGAGTAAATAAATGCTGCTATTTAGTAAGAATAAACATTCTTGACATGGAGTTGTGGAGACTTTGTGCTTCCCGTTACTGCTTGTGTAAATCTTAGAAAGCTGCACTTGTTCCCTAGATGAGTTCCCATCTGTTTTCTGAGCCATAATAGTTTCATTCCATGAGCTTGCTTGTCATCAGGCTATCCCCACACGGCAGGGTTTATGACTTAAATAATGCACGTGTTTGTTATTTAGGATTTTCAACTGGAGCAAATCCAATGGTTTACAGACTGGATTGAATCAGTAAATCTCATAATTGTACATGTCTTTAGTGATTGACCAAAGAATGGAGTCAAGGCTAAAATCAAACCAATAAAGGTATACTTTGTGGTCTGATTCCTTTGTGTTCCTTTGTTTTTTTTTACCTCTCTACTGTTGTGTAAAAGAGTAAGTAAGCTTGTTTGGGTCTGTAAATACTCAGATCATCTGCTGCTGCAGTGCTTCACATGTACCTTCAAACTCTATTTGGTCTTTCATCCTCGCTTCAACCTAATGAATAAACTTAAATCCCTTTCCTTTAAGAGAGCCTACCAAAAGCTCCTAGTTTATCGAGCCCCTTATCAAGTGCCTCCTGCCGCCTTCTTCCTTGTGTTTCTGCATAAAATCCCACTGCTTAGTCCCATGGGTTTGTGACGGCTCATGCACACTTACAGCTTCTCAAGGGACCGTCCACTACAGTCCGTCTATTATCATCCAGTAGACTGCACCTTTACTAACCTTCTGAGTCACATACTGTAGACTCATGCCAGTATCGGTGCAAACATCAGCAATCAGAACCATATCGTCGATCATAATATCCTGTCTTCTTCTTTGCCCATGGCTCTTTACATCACATGATAGGTGTTAGATATTCATCTCAAGTCGACGGCCCTTACTTCCCATATGCCAGCCTTGAGGAATAACGACACTCATGCATTTGTAATGACACATCTCACTAACCTTACACCAGTGGATATGTTCAGACTGTGCAAATATCATCTCATATTGGATCTATAGATACTTCAGCCTCACCAGATTGTATTATGCCCACAATGTATTGCCATAGTTATGGTGCCTATAGAAAGTAGGACGAGGAGCTGAAGAGGAAGTGGTCCAACTCCAACAAGCACAAAGAACTGACTCTCATGCCAAAATACATAGTCAATATAGTTTTTATTATTCATGTCATATGTCATTATTCTTGTCCCATACTTGACCACACTTCCTATTCTAGAGATTTTTTCAATACTACTCACTTAAACAAGATTCTGACATAAATGACAGGTTAATCGATATGGTTACCACTCTTTGGGAAACAGTGTGATGCTCTGCTGCTATTTTCAGTAATGTACATTATGTGCAAATAATAGGGTGTTTATATTGAAGACAGATCCTCTACAATGTGTTCGATTACTGCTTTACAAAGTTTATCGGTCTTCACTGACCATTAGACCATCTTAATAGCTGATTTAACATGGCTTTAGTGACATTTTAGTGACACAGCTTTATTGGTAGCCTGCTCTATATGTCTTGGTATTGTTTGAAATAGGAACATCTGGCACACATCCAAAGATTTTGTAATGGTGCTCATCAGGTGAAAAAGAAAGGGACCAATCAAAGTTCCAATTTACCATCAGCTACAATTTCAATAGAAAGTCTCCAGATGGACTTGCTGCACTTGGAACAGAGATTCAACTTGCCCAAGTTGTAGGAGGTTGATTTTGGCGACTGTAGAAACTTGAAAATGATTTTGAAAAGACAAATGGCACAATAGCCAAAAGAACAGAACTGAGCTCACAAAGAAAGCTCAAGGTAAAACTTGCCAATGTGAATGAAAGATTTGAAATAGTCCTGTACATAATTGTTATGCTGTGTGCAACTAGAAACAAGAAGACACGACAAGGACAAGGCATCTTTATTAAAAGTGTAAGACAAAAACAGTGCTTTCTTTAACCTAACAATATTTTAACTGTCTTCTCTGGCAAAGGGGTCTTTGTCAATACCCCCAATAGTTCTGCCCCAGCTTCACTCTGCCCTGTCTTACAGAGGCTTTCTTAAGCCTTAAGTTTGTTACCAGTCCAAAACCTTTTAAGTTTCTCTTTTTCCCTCAGGTGCTTCGCTGCTTCCAAAACTACTTTGTGACTGCAGCTCCAACTTCAAAAGATGAGATATAAAGCACAGAGATGCATTTTTTAGCTTTAACACTAGACGCCTCCTATTTTTAAGGAACTGTTTTGGAGTGAGACTGTGATAGTTGAGTCTTTATCTTGAATTTCAAACACTTTAGATGAGTATCTTTCGGACAAGAACAATATGTTCCTTATAAGGTAGACAAGTAGACACTATTGACTATGATTAAAGAGTCATTATCCAATAATACATTATCCACAGTTAATTAAACATTGCCATCATGTTTTTTTTAACTTCTGACAACATCTGTATAATGCTTCTTTTCTTCATATTTTTCAACACATTAATAACCAAACATATTTTTAGATTTCTGTTAAAAAAGGATCAAAGTTGGCCTATGGGCCTTGAATTTTACATGTTCAGAGCAGGATAGCCTTCAACAGACCCAGCTGTGATCTGGGTCTGTTGCGAGCAGAAAAAATGGGTCACATGACCTTGAATCCTCTGCGGACACTCCTCTGTTTGTATGGCAGCGGCCCTCTGTGTTAAAGCGATAATGCTCCATTGGTCTGGTCTGGGCTTGCCTTGGGGTGTCTGCCTCCTGCAGCAGAAGACAGTAAATCCTCCGGAGTCCTGATGGAGTATTGATTAGGTATTCAGATCCTGCCTCGTGCCCAGAAGAAAACAGGGCTGGCCTTGACTCTCTCATCATCCCCTTCTCCTTATTCACAGTCACACTTTGAGCAGCGGGCTCTCACAGATATGACAGCATACAGTATTTTCTTCAGGGTACAGCCACAGCTTCACGCTTATCTCCCAGTGCCTCCTCAGCTCGACAAACATCTCGCCGCATCTTTTGTTTACACTCCTCCCCTTCCTTGCACCGACATCACATCTCTTTGGCTTCCTCTCGTCTTTGTCATTTTGCCTTTGTCACTCATCCTCATTTCATTCATGTCTCCTTCTCCAACCTGTCACTCCGGGACGGTCTCTCTGGGACGTAACAAGTGCCGTGGCTGTAACTGCCACCCACTGAGGGAACCAGGAAGCGCGCTCAAGTGCCGTGTCGTCTCTGATCATGGTAATGTATGCAGATGAACTGGCATATCTGAATCCAGAGTTTTTCCTGGTGGAGCGTCTAAACTTAGCTGACCAGGCATTCACCTTAAACCGCTTCATGTTTGAGTTTCAAAACGCTGAGTTAGCCACTGTGAATCTATCTGTTAGGTCTCACTGGAGTCCTACACTAGTAAAACACAAGCACACATTTGCATATGGTTCACATTATCTGTGCCTTTGTTTCCAATTTAACACTGGTCATCAAGTGAAACCCTGTGTGTCTTATAATGATATGTAAATGAAAATCTTGACTGCATTGACACATACATGTTATATTTTCAAGCATTATAGACTACAAACGTCCTATACACGGACAGCAACAACCACAAACTTTTGCACATAACTATTTTGGGAGTCAACTGTTAACTGTCTGGGAAAGCTAACTCCAATCTCCGGAAATTTTTTATGGAAATGTATGAGCAACATATCCACTGCCTGTCAATAAAAATATAAATCTCACATGAATCACCAGAGCAGCCTAAATGGGAGGTATATTTGTGTTGGTGATGTTATTAATCAGTGCATGTTGGTTTTTGCACAAACATTATATGGAAATTAATGCCATTTCTCAAATAAACTGCCCTAATAACAGGCTTGCAAAGTTCCTCACACAATCTCAAAACCTGGCAGAATGTGCGGCTTTACTATTTATAGCCAAGCTGTGAATAAACTATAATAAAGTGGAAGTTTATAATCACAACTCAAATCCATCATTTTTATTTGCTCAGTATATCTTCACACCTCTGTTTACTGCATCTATTTACAACCACTCCCATGTTTCATATATTAACACTGAGCTTTTACCTAAAAATATGAGCGTGATATAGTTTCCAGGTGCATTGACTCGGTGTCACTGGTTGCTGAGCCTCGGTACAAGATGGCTGGCTGTTTTTGTTGAAGTATTTGTGGAAGTGTGCGAGTGAAATAGGAAGTGGCACACTTTGAGGATTTGGTGCTGGGATTGTCACTGTTTGTATATGTGACAGAAATGGGGATTATGGCATGAGGAAGTGGGTGTACGTCTTCTCTATTTGTGCGATAGGTGTGAATCCTTGTATAATGTGTGATTTTGTGTGTTTTTCCAAACTTAGCCCAAACACTGTAGGTGCTCACGTATGATATGTCACACAGGATTTATACACCCCACTTCAGAGCTGAAGGGCTGCCTGTAAGCTTATTCCAAACCCGCTCCCAGGTGATTTTAGAAAGCGATCGATTTCATAGTCCGCTCTTTGCTTTTCTCCTTTCTCATAAATACCAGATCAAACCTATTATAGCCTGTGTTTGTTTTCGTTCTCTTTCTCCTGTGGGCTATTTACTCTGACATTTCTAGCATCACTATCCTTGTTACGTGGTGCAGGGAAATCACTTTTGTAGCTCTCTGTCTCTCAGCCAAAAATGACGAAGAGCCCTGAGGCAATCGAATACAGAGCTCTTTATGATGCTTTAATGATGACTATGATGCAGGTAATGACACAGGAATAAAAGGCGCTGACAGCCGCAATGACCATTCAGTGTAATGTCTTTTTGGTGTTTTTATTCATAAAAACATCTTTGCTCCATCATTCTGCAATGATCCAAGTTGCGAGGGTCAGCTGTCTAAGAAGATGAGTCCTGGCCCCATAGGGGATCTATTGTACATGTCTTTAGTGTTATAACAAACTGCAGCACCCAGAGGACCTAGGACCTTCTTGCTGTAAGACAGGAGTGCTACCACTCACCCAACAGATGAGTTATGTGAGATCTTGTAGCATACAGTTGAACAAAATGGAACACACTGTTCTGTTAAATCCCATCAATAGCACTCTTCATTTGTCTATCTTGGGAAAAGGTCACTTAGAACCTTTGAAAATCCCTTGTCCCTCAGAACAGCAGTTTCTATTTTTGTTCTAATGGCGTAGAAAAATTACTTAAACTTAAACTAAGATATTTTTACATTTTTACTTGTGTGACTTTGTTCATAGTCGAAAATATAAGACTGTAGAGAATGCTGTCAAGAACTGCCCATGCCACTTTTAAGACATTTCATATGTTGTGTGTTAAATAAGTTGTAACATATCTTCAAACCTCTCTTGATGAGATGTTACTGCTTGAGTACAACCTGTGCCAATAAAATCTCCTCATGATGGAACTTCCCATAAACAGATTGTACTGTTTGGATTGCTTCAGTGTAATCTGGTGTATTTTAATGAACATGGTGGGACAACATTCAAAGTTAAGTTATTTACATTTTTGCGTTACATACATGCATTTAATGTGTCACTTATCTATAATCTTTTATAACCCACAGCTGCTGACTGGTGTGGATTAATAAAACCACTTCTCTATTCCCTTCTTGGGAACATAGTGTGTTTTTGTGTAAACTCACTCACATCTAATTTTCTCCCTCACATGGAAGGTGAATGAAATAGTGTGTGTGCAGCTCACTGCAAAAAGAACATGGCCTTTAGAAATGAGCACCAGTAGCTCCTGATTTGTTGCTGGACAAGAATTTACCCTTGTTCCCTTCAGGTGTCAGCGGAAAGGTCTAATTGAATTGTTTTACGATCATGACTTGGCAATACAGACGAAAAGGTTAATATTAGTGTGTGACGATGTCAGTGAGAAATACCTGGATGATGAGGTGCATGGAGATGATGAGGTAATAACACAAATGAAACAGTGGCAGTGAGGATGATAATGATGAAGGCTTGGGGGCTGGTTGTCGTTAGGAGGTTAATGAAGTGGTGAATGATGAACGGGGAACACTATGATGTTTGAATCAATAAGGTTTTTAATAAGAGAAATATAAAAGGGGAGGGTTAGCTTGGTCTGAACTGAAAGATCAGATTTGTCATGTTCTTTTTCTCTACTTTTTAGATCACAGACAGAGCCACAGAAGAAAATGTTCAGGTGTCTACATCTAAAAATACTTTGAAATACCATGTTTTCCTTGTTTCAGCTGATCCCTACATGTTCAGTTATCTTTAGAGCGTTCTTTTTGTTTAAAACTAATGGTGTATGTTGACAAGACCTTTTTTCTTTTTTGTACAAATGCCTCATAAATTCCCCTAACCTTATTGAGATCCAGTTCTTGCCTAAACATTATGATAACAGTTTGTATTGTTACAATCTATTTCATAAAATACTAGAATGCAGAAAACGTTAGATCTAAAATACACTGTATCTGAAAATTAGATTTGATCAGTCTCTTCAGTTCGATTGGAGATTGGGTTGCACCATTTCCAGATATGCATAAATACTTTAAGACATGGAAGTGATGGATTTGTTAGAAAACTTATGATGTGCAAGAAAATGTAGTTCTATGATTTTTCACATTAATGTCAAGGTAATGTCTAGTGAGATTGTGACATTGTGAGATTGTGTCTCCTTTTTGTAACTTGAAGGGCTCAGGTTCTCTGTTGTGGCCGATCATGTCCTCACTAAATGTAACCCTATAGCAGAGATAATGGCTTCTACAATTTAATAATCCATGCAGAATTGAATCTCCAATTAATGACGGCGCTTAATCCTTGATCCTATCTACAGTCAGGTCCATAAATATTGGGGCATCGACACAATTCTAATCTTTTTGGCTCTATACACCACCACAATGGATTTGAAATGAAACAAACAAGATGTGCTTTAACTGCAGACTTTTAGCTTTAATTTGAGGGTATTTACATCCAAATCAGGTGAACAGTGTAGGAATTACAACAGTTTGTATATGTGCCTCCAGCTTTTTAAGGGACCAAACGTAATGGGACAATTGGCTGCTCAACTGTTCCATGGCCAGGTGTGTGTTATTCCCTCATTATCCCATTTACAAGGAGCACATAAAAGTTTCAGAGTTCATTTCAAGTGTGCTATTTGCATTTGGAAACTGTTGCTGTCAACTCTCAATATGAGATCCAAAGAGCTGTCACTATCAGTGAAGCAAGCCATCATTAGGCTGAGAAAACAAAACAAACCCATCAGAGAGATAGCGAAAACTTTAGGTGTGGCCAAATCAACTGTTTGGAACATCTTTAAAAAGAAAGAACACACCGATGAGCTCAGCAACACCAAAAGACCCGGAAGACCACGGAAAACAACTGTGGTGGATGAACAAAGAATTCTTTCCCTGGTGAAGAAAACACCATTCACAACAACAGCTGGTCAGATCAAGAACACTCTTCAGGAGGTAGGTGTATGAGTGTCAAAGTCAACACTCAAGAGAAGACTTCATCAGAGTGAATACAGAGGGTTCACCACTGCTCTCTGTGTCTGTTTTAGTTTTCATGCTGTGTTATAAGAAACTGTCTTCAGTCAAAACATGAGCAAAGGAGGTAAAAACATTCCTATCAAAAAATATCCACCAGAGTTTGAAGAGGAAAAAATCAATTTGTAATGACAAAGAGGTGAGTGTTAATCAGTGCATATAAATGTAAATGGGGAATGTGATAATGACTCTGCTAATGATGTTGGTAACATGAGGAATAACACAATGAGTAAGATCACATCATTGATAAAACCCTAATCATATTTTAATAGTGTTCACTGTAAATCAATCCTCAGTGAGTTTTTATGGCAGGACACTAAAATACTATTTATGCGAATAGGTTTTGCAGAAGTGACTGTCGCTTAGTTTCTTTCCATGTAGGGGTTATATATACTGTAGGTTCATATATAGGTTTTGATTCAGTCTTGGTCCCTAAAAGTTTTTGTTTCTCAGTTATGCCTAAATACACTTCTGGGAACAATAAGTAAGGCTCACTGAAACGCAGCCATAGCAACTATTTGTCTCAAGTTTTTCTCCACTGATAACATAAGGGTCCAAATTAGTTACAAAGCTCTGATTCAATCTCGCATTTAGCCAATTTCCCACTGAATTATCAACCTAATTTATCCTACAAATGGCAAGCCAATTTGTCTCTCTTTTTAGAAGATTCATTGGGGTTTAGAAGCTGGCCCTATTTGTTGCGGGTATGCATCTTCAAGAACACAGATGCTGCTTCTCGCCGAGAGCCCGAACCTCCTGCAGATGCGCTCATTTCCCAAGGCAGTGCAAAATGACATGGCTCTGTGCAGAATTTGGACATATTCTCCACTAATGATATAGAAATCCAGCACTAAGCAATTCTACTGGGGACAGATCCTGTCTCGTTTGGCAAGAAATTTGTTTATATGTATACAGCTGCAGACTGTGTCCCGATGTCACTTCTTGTGGTAATTAGGTCGGCATCAGTGAGTGTGTGATCCATACAAAAAGCTCAGGGGAGTTAATGAACATGCAGAATGTGACTGTGTGCGCTAATGCTACGAGTAAGCAGATGGACATAAAGAGTTATTTCTGTTTTTTGTAGTAGAGCTGTATGGGATGCTTGTGGATAATGTTGCAGTATTCATTGAAAGCTATCCTGATCATTTAGCTTTTATCATTTAGTAATTTTAGGGTTACTGTACATATGTGTTAAAGAGCCGGAGATCATGGCATCATTTTGGTACTCCTCCGTCATCTCAAGATGGTCATTTCCATAAACCAGAACCAGTGCATATATGCCACATCATTCCATTGTCTCTCAGTTTAGCAAAATTATTATTAGAAATGGGACTTTATGGGTTTTGTTTAAACGGAAAAAAAGATGCTCAAAACCATGTAAGCCAGTCACTGATTGTGGTTTCTCAAAATTCTTACACTGATTATTTTCTAGAAGCTACCGACCACGACTTTTGCCCCAGGACACAAAGCTAGCAGAAAAATAATAATACAAAAACTTGAAGCCTTTGTCAGTTTTCTCTCCACATGACTCAGACAACAGTGTGTGAAAATTAAATGTAGATGATCAAAGGTCCTCTTTACTCAAAGGGATTTTCTTTTGCTTTTTAATATGGCTGGAACTGGCATACAGTATGTGTTGGCAGTGTTGATTGTGTGTTTGAGATTGTTGAGGTTTTGAGGCCCAGGCTGAGCCACTGACTTAGCTCTGGGGATAGGCTGAAGTGACGGATTAAGGCGAAAGGGAAAATGAGGGGAGAGAAGTTTTGAAAACGAGGGGCAGAGTGGCCAGCAGTGAGCCAGAAATGAAGATGAACTCAGGCAGAGCGAGAACTGTCTCCAACGCGTTGAGACTGAGGATGAATGTTTGAGGCTATAGCTTTTAAAAACTCCAATAAAGCCAGCTGGCTCCTGGCTGCTTTGGAAAATGGGAAAAGGAGCCTGTGAGTGGTCCAGGGGCCAGTGGAGCGAGGAGGGGTCCGACGAGGCTAAGCAGTGGGAGCAGCTCTCCTTTGTGACCGGAAACACATTGTTAAGGCAGGCTGAGCTGCTCTGAGCCAGGCCAAAGAGAACCATCTGCAGTTTTTAATGCGCCTCCAATCTATCATGTGTCGGTAATAATTCAAACACAGAATTATTTAGCATATTCCCATTACTTGGACTGCTTGTTTGTGTGTCTTTTCATTTCACATCTCTATGCATGAGTCATACTACTGCTTCTTTTTTTAAAGCAGTATGTGGTGAGGCTGTAAGGAGCCGGGCATGCTGGGCGATGATATCACTGAGAAGATGCTTTCCTCGTAGTAAACATGAATTCTGTCTGACCAGGCTCTAGTAATGATCGACTGTTCCTGCTGGGGTTTCTATGGCTGAGCCTCTCCCTTTCAATATTAACATCTCTCTTAAAAAAAAATCTTCTCTTCCAAGCTGAGAGGTTATTGTGTAGTCTACAAGTCAATAATTTAGAAGTTTCATGGCCAGTAAATCCATAAAGACCAGAAACTAGAAGAATTATAAGTTAAGTATAGAAACGTGTTGGGAATAAACAGCCTTATTAAGTTTAAAGTCTGCATATTTTTCTGCCATGACTCCAAAACGTATCATTTTCTTTGCAGCAGTTTCTGTTCACAGTTCACTTAGACACAGTTTGTGAAGTTGTTTGCTGGAGTTATTCGGCCAAACAGCCAAAGGTCACAGCACAGTCAACAAGTTTAAACTTTCAAATGCAACCATCTCCTGAAGTAATGCAGTTCATAGTGTTACATGACAACAGAAAAGCAAAATGTTTTCAAAATTTGCACCATGATTTTTGTATTTTCCAAAAGAGTTTTTGACCTTCAAATATATTAGGCACTGGCAATAAATGGCCTATGTAGTTATTCTACTTCCACTATTTAATTCATCACAATGGTTGATGCAGACCACTTAAACCTGCTTTTTATTAGTTTGCACAACCCACCTCTACCACTACATTTGTTATATTTTTAATCCCAGCTCAGGTTCAGGCATATTTCCTTTTTACACTCTACCTTTGTCAAAAACACACAAAAAAAGGTAACAGAGGTGTGACAGACGTGAGGTGGTACAAGGTATAAAAAGATGCTGGTCAATATGATCTATAAAATATCCTGTAAAAAATATTTAGTGACTAGTGTCACTGTACCTGTCAATGTTTAAATTTAACTTCAGTCAAAGAGCGTTTATATATAACTAGAAAACTACTCGTGTGAAGGTTTAGGGCATTTATGAGTTAAATAGATTATTGTTTCAAGTACAATCTCCATCGTACCTGTTACTTACTCATAGGTTTGTTCATAGACAACAGCATGTCCTTGCTGGGCTGCCATAGTTCACATGCTCTAAGGTGTAGAACTTAAACAGATGAGGTTTTTCAATTGAGGTGTGGATTTGCAATCTGCACATACACACCCAGAGTCACAATAAAAGGCAAAAAACTGCACACACTGCCTTTAACCCTAACCCTAATGCCAAAACTAGTTACTTGACCTATTGTCTCTTTTAGTCCAACGTGCCATTAATTTTATATTAACAACTCTCTTGTAATAAAATATTTTTAGAGTTTAAACTAGAATCAACACCTTCTTGATTATCACATGAATTGTGTTTGCTTGTGTGCCCTATTTTGTTGTATTTTCTTTCTTAACCTTTAAGCCTGTGCAGCACTTTGGGCAGAAAGGGTTGTTTTAAAAGTGCCATATATATAGTATAAACTTTGACCTTAACATTGAGAAATGCTGGCATTTTTCTCAAGAAATAACATCTTTTCTGTGTTGCTTTTGAGACCATGGTCACCACCAGTCGACACGAGAAATGGCCGACAAATGGTTTTCACTGCTGTTTGTCAGAAAATAAACCCATTATCTAAAGGCTCTGTCTGATTTTACACCTAACAATTCCTCAAATTTATCTCACATCTTGTTTAGAGGTCGGAACCCCTAGTTTGGGCGACTTTGCTTGGAGGCTGTAAACATGCTCTTAAACCGGTCTGCCGTGATAAGCAACACTCCCTGAGGAGGTAAAAACTGTTTATTTTGGGAGTATGAACACAGCGTTTTTCAGGCCAAAAGCATTTCCTGAGGGGAAAATCAATGTTGGAATATATATTTAGTATGAAATGATGCATAGTTTTCCCGCTTATGCATATCCCGCTTTTCTGGAAGGTCAAAGGGTTAGTGATTGTAAGCAGAGGTGTGAAGACGTGACACCACAAACTGTGAAACTAGAGCAGGACGAGCTCCATGGGAGGAGCTGCCATCTCTGCCAACAATGGTAAAAAGGTCCTGCCGGTGAACATCCACAGACAGGGTGTGACTCAATAGATTTGGCCAGAAATAAGCCTCTGTGCCCTGTTGAAGGATGGGGCTCACCTCGGCATTGCACATAAATCCCAAATGTGCTCATTATTAAGAGAATCCATCTTGTCAGGGGCCGGGACATGGCTCAATTTAGGCTCCAGATTGCCGTCCAGCTTTTATTGAGTGGTCTCTTGCTCTGGAGTTGGAGGGAGGAGATGCCCTTGCCAAAGGAGGCTGGTGCAATGATGGCCATCGACATCTTTACAGCTTCACCCTCCACTGACTTTGCATACGCTTACACCACACACTCCGAGTTTGTGCTGAGTCACGGTGATTTGGAACCAGGATGGGATTTGTTTTTCAAGGGAGATGGGACTGAAAGGTTTGTCCCGAGTACAACCCTGTGTCTGTTATTTTAAGTACTTCTGGTGGTGGATGTTGGTTGCTTGGCTTCATCATGGTTTGAAATAGTGTTTTGTTTTTTTTATCATTGATTTTTGACTTTGAGGGACAGTAGATTAGAAACAATGTAGCAGACAAATGGGTTCACATAGAGCAAATGGCGCTTTTCACACAATCCCAGTAAATTACGAGGAATACATCTTTAGCAGCACTGTTAAATGTTCATACAGGTCAATTTCAGTATATTCTTACTTCTCGCTGAAACTGCTGAAACTGAGTCTAAACTAAAAAAATGAACACAAAAAAATAAGAAGGCAGTGCAAATCTTGATATATAGTATTATTCCTGCTTTGATTGGCAACACAATCTTCCCAGAAAATGACCTGGAATGACCATAGATCTTGATCTGGAAAATTGCAAGAGCAAACTTTGAGGCTCTTTTCGAACATGAGCTGTTTCAGGTAAAATATTGCAATGCTGGGGGGTTATGAGTGCTTAAAGTTGAGGTTCAGATGACGCTGATGGACAGTTGTTGACAGATGATGAGTTTGGACAGAATTTCTTCATTGGATGCACCCTGTCAATGGGTTACCAGATCCCTCACTTTTGCAAAACGGTTTCTGTCACTTGAGATTCAGCTGTTGCAGCACCCTAACTGCGAAAATAGAAATTGTTGACACAGCAGTTACCCAATGCAAGATCTTCTCACTAATACTCTTTGCCGGTGAGTTGACATGTTTTGGTTCTTAGTTTTGATTCAGAATTTGAATGAATGCCTCCAAAGTCTAAATAGCATCTTTTAACCTGTGAAAAGCACAATCATTGACCTAAACAAGGAGAGAAACAGTAATGGGACTGACATGTCATGGTGCACAGTATGCTGCTTTTAACAGAACTAAATCAAAGCAATATATTGCTCAGAACAAAGAGTTGAAAAGTCAAGCTCCTGTAGCATAGAGACAAGTGAATTTTGGGATGCGTGGTATGTCACTGCTTCTATTCTCTGTCCTCGTTAAAACAGCGAGTGGTAGGAAAGGAGCCCTGCCTCCCACACTAAACACAGCATGTCCACTGTTGCATCCATGCTTGTCACTCGGGGTGTGTTATCATTAATAGAAAGCAGATTGCAGGAAGAAATTGAATACGCGACTATTCGTCCGTCAATTTGGCAGCTGTTTCTTATTCTACCTCTGTGTCTCTAAAATTGTAAGGAGTTTTTTAGTCGGTGAATGGTCTTTGTGATAAGCCGGGGAGGGTTTCTTTGTAGGTGGGTTTATTCATGCTCTGTGTACTCTGCTTGAAGGAAATCAATTGCTGTTTTTTGTTCATTTTCTTTTGGTTTAGCCTCAGCTGGCCATTGGACCAACTCGGAATAAGGTGAGGAGGTTTGTTCCAATAAATACCGTAGTGTGAATGGATTGTGCCTGGCAGCCTCGGTGAAAGGAGGTAGTTTGCGAAAGCATGAAGTTTTAATTTTGTTTGCTGTACTGTGGCGGCAGATTATGCTCGCTGTTTTAAAGTACCCAGAGGAATTCCCTCGTAAACATGCCACTCCTGTTTACATTAAGCGTTTGTCATTGAAATGCACAGTCAAACTTAATGAGGCCTTCAAAACATTGTAAATGGATTTTCTTAACTACAAAACATTTAATTTCATGCATTCTGTACTTACATCTTTGTTTACACTGGCTTACAGTAGTCTTCTTTTTTCAATTAGCTGCATCTCTTCTTCTTGAATAATGTAAAAGCCTGACTCACAACACTACTTCTACTAGCTCCTGGTTCTAATTCAACTGAATAAATCCCACAGGCTCTCACTGATTAATCTGTTAATGTTAAGTTATGTCGCATGTGTTGTTTTTTGAGGGAACACAGCCTCTTTCTAAAAGTTATGAGGGCATCTTTAATGTGATGTGACTAGATGCATTGGGTTGTGTTGGACCAATGAGGAACTAAAGTCACACCAAGAAGTCACACATTAGATTAGCAAAGATTACATTACTTAACTGTATATCCAACATTAAGCAGGCCTTGCCCAGTGGGGGTGTGTACACAAAAACAAAGAACAGAGATTATAAGGAAAAGAGTGGACAGGTTATATTATATTATACACTACAGCTGGTATGATTGTCAGCGGGCATAATGCATCAAAGCTGGCTGAAATATACTGTATATACAGTACCTCTGTTATTGTTGCAGTCTCATCATAATGTACTGCATTTTTTACTTTATGCTTCTTTTTTCTCGTATGAAGTTTGATTATCAATTCATTTATCAACAACAGATGGTAGAATTGTGAAAGAACTTTTATCCCAGAGTGAACAATCACTCTGGTGATTAGGGTTCCCCTGGGACACACCAATATCAAGATGTTCTAATAGACTGTGATAAATAAAATAAAATGTTCTAGTTAGCTCACTACTCCATCTAGTGGCACAAAGGACAGATCAAGGAATAATCAAGGACTTTGGCATATTGGCAAAATGTTATTTCCTGACACGCCAATGAATCATTTTCTACATATTTTAAAGAACATTGTTACATAATTGAAGGTTTTAATTATGGTAATGTTCCAGTAGTTTATAAACTCCTTGTAATATGGTTGTGCAGCACACGCTAAGACATGCACATGACAGCCTCACAGTATCTCTGCAAGCATTGTCTGCACCTCCCATTCACAGCAAGCGATCTTCCAGATAACCCACTCTTACACAAATTAGAATAGTCACTCCGCCATCTTCTCTCCAGCACATTCTTTAACAGCCACAGTTTTGTGACAGTCTCAACCACCGGGATTCAATTTGAATCACCACTTAACATGCCGAGTGTGTGATGGTGCTCTCGCCAACAGTTCCTGATTTGGGAATGCTTTTATGAACTGAGGTTGACCTTGAATATAGTTACTGTACAGTGCAGTCAAACGCTTGGCATTTTTAAATCAGGTGTGAAGCTGCTGATGAGATTTAGAAGTGCACAGCTTTCCTTTCTCATTAAGTGTAAATGTCAGGTGCTGCCACAGATTGGAGGACCTTGAGTCACTTAACACAGGTTGTACTGGTAAACACAAGGACCGCCTTCAGTCATGAAGTGGTGGAACATCCCAGGAACAGATGTCAGCTTCACTGCCAATAAAAAGATCTTCACATCACGCATAAACCTGAAAATCTGCCACAGCTGTCCCAACACTTACTGACCCTCAGTATTGTGAAGTGCTGACCGTCAGAGTCATTCACTTTAACCTGCCTCTTGAGTCAGTGTTTAAAAAATGAGGGCAAGAATTGCACACACAATGCAATAAAGAGATGTACAGTAAAAAGTGATCAGATTCTGGTAGCTCACTACACCAGTTAAGAAGATTTAATGACCCTTGTTAGATGAGTAGTGTAATGTCTGACTGATGTCAAACTAAGTCTATGGCATCACCTTTTGCAAAGCACAAATACATTGAAGGATTGCAATAATTCATCACAAGAGATTGTTTACATATACATTTATGCATAACGATATGGACATGTTCTCTGTTTGCAGACTTCATTGAATGAAACTTAATTGATTGAAATACTACACATTTGCAGCTTGGTACAGCCGTGTAATGCTCCATTTAGTTCCGGTGGAGTGCTGTAAGTAAGACTAAGACGATTGGGTTACATTAGGGTCTATTTTAATTTTTTTCATCAACATACAACTTTATAAGAGTGTTTTGAAATCATAGAGAATAAGATATACATTAAATAACACTATTGTACCAGGATATCCAAGCCACCACACTGCTCTTGACCCTCCAGTGCAGCTCTTTACTAGAGGCTCTGCCAGTTCCACAGTTTAATTGGTTCACTCAGATTCAGGTGAAGATCTGTTTACAGTGTCAGGTATAAGCTTTTTAGCAAAAATGGGTTTTTCTTTTCAGTCCCTGCACCACCAAACTTTCTAGTTTTCTTACACTTGTTCACCTGTATCTTGTTGGCTAAAAGCAGTCAGAGCCCTAACACCCTTTATTGTAGTCTCCACCGCTGCACACCAAACCCTAAACCTGTTTTATTACACACTCATAATGTATTTTGAGACAAATTGTTACATGATTGAAATGTGACACTGATGAATGATGATTACCTTGAAGGTGACAGGAGGTGTTTTATGACACTGGTACGTGGGGCATAAGAGAGGGACAGTATGCGGGGGAATACATCAGCAGCTGTGAGGAGACGCTTTGGTGGCACCTGCAGGAAGCATCAGAGCAAATCCCCAATTAATTAAAGGTGCACAGTGGAGAATTAAATGGCAGCAGCTCTGATTTTTCCCACAAGATGTAGTTGGGGAAAATCAAATGATCGAACAAAATCATCACTAATAACAATTTATGGTTGGAAGTTTGTAATATATTAGACAAAATGCATGTGTTGCTGTTGCTTCTGGATGAAGAGTATGTTCAGAACTACTGTGTGCAGAATCAAAGTTACACTGCCATCTCCTGTTTAAAAAGGAGCATTACATTGGTACATGATCGTGTCTCTCTCATTAGGTCAAAATGACTCTTTATTATCCCCGTGGGGAAATTCATTCTCTGCATTTAACCCATCCAGTGGAGCAGTGGGCAGCTGCTTATGGTGCGCCCAAGGACCCTCTCCAGATCTTATGTCAGTAATTAGTCATGTTACTAACCAGAGACTACAGTGCATGTTTTTCAATGTTGCTACGTAGTCTTACATGGTGGAATAGCCCAGACATAGAAGAATCAAATCTGCATTACGCTGGACACGTATGAAGTTTGTTTTGTGTTGCCTGTGTAAAGCATCTCTCCGGGATTCAGTCTATTGTTCTGTCTTTACAAGATCAGCTTTGTTAATATGGATATATATTTATACATTTATAGGGGTTAAAGAGAGATCTAACTAATGACATGAACACAAATTTTGGACATACATGCAGGATGGAAAAATCACGCAAAAATAAAAGGACAATTAAATAAACATTGCAATTATGTCACAAAGTTATATTCAATAGCATGTTGTAAATTGGGCACAGTGGCTCAGTGGTAGAGCGGTCTTCCTTCAACCGTAAGGTAGTCGGTTCAATGCCCGCTCTTCCCACAGTTCATACTGTCATTGTGTCCTTGTTAATGTAAGTCGCTTTGAATAAAAGCGTCTGCTAAATGACTAAATGTAAATTAGAAGAATAGGTCAGATTGCCTTCCTTCCTTTTTGGCCTTTAATGCTGAAGTGAGCTATCCAAACTGGGAAACACTGAATATTTAAATGCTTGTGAACTACTGACCTCATACTGTACCATCCATAAGTGGCTAAACATCTGCTGATCACAAGGCCCAAAGCATAAGCTAAAGATTTTTCCGTGTCCTCATGACCTATAAATGCTGTGTCATCCTGAAACTGACCTCCCTCATTATGTTTCTTTACAGATAGAATGTTCTCACAACTTGTTATTGATATGCACTGATCCCTGAGACATCTTGACCTATGAGGGAGCATTTGCTGTTGTCTTGGGACCTAACTGTGTTTTATTAATCCCAGAGGAATTGTACAGGGACAAAACTGTCTGGAGCAAAACCACTGAGTAAGTGGTTGTGACCGGACAATAGTTACGCCCACAAGGTGAGCCCAGCTGCCTGAATGACAACAGACATGTGTGGTTGATTTAAACAACCTTAACAGGGTGTTTGGAGCTCATGATGCATGTGACTTCCAAATGACTTCCATATAACGAATATAACTTCAGGTATAAAAGTAAAGTGTAATTAAGCACACAAGGAAAAGGCCAAATTTGAATACACACATACATACAGTCTTTTTTGTTGCAGCTAAATAAATATGTTTTAATTTAGCATCAGGGTAACTAAATTGTGTTAAGATTAAAAACTGAACACTGATGACATTATTTGTGCTACTGACACATGTTTGATAATTAATAGTGAGAAATGTCTTTATTACTCCATCACCAACCACGTTACAGAAAAAACAACTGAAGACTCAAAATCCCATTTCCTGTAATCTTATTTTACCACTAGAGGGAGTCAAGAGCTTGTCAAGCCCTCGGTCAAGTCCACTTCAAAGACAGGGTTTCCTTGCCAGACATTTTAATAGACTGTCTGTATTTATCATTTCATAGCAAGGGTTGTCTAGATACATCAGAGCCACTTGTACTCGGATTCATATTAATTTCACCTCCACTGGTTCTGCCATCATAGGAGTTTCCACTCTAGTGTGACTTGTGTTATAGTTTTCTATGTACAGTTGAAAATTGACATTTTATTGCTAAAATCATGAGGCCACTGCAATCTGTGTATGATTAATATATTATAGTATTTTGACATCTGATTGTAGCCTTTTAAAAATAAGATTATCTTGATTTGGTGCTTGAAAATAACATCCAACTGGAAAACACAAACCCAACAATTATTTGGCTTATTGGTCTACTTTTCTGGAGGTATGTTTTTCAACTTTCTGATTTCAAAGCTAGGGCTATTGCTGCTACTACTTCAGAAAATATCAGTCAGCAAAATACATTCAAAGTATCAATAGGATAGCATGTAATGCCATAACTATTCATTCTGATCCCAGACACTTTATATTCTGTAGTATATTCTTTTCACTTGTTATTGATTTGTACCTTCAGGTGAACAGCCACCACATTTCAGAAACTCTACTTCAGTCTCTCAATCTGAAAAGGTCAGCACTGACGTAAAGGTCAGGAGTGATTGAGCCACCGCCACCCACAAGCCCCTGGCCCCCCTGTACCGCTGGAATGATGATAACACATACACTTGACTAACACTAGAGACTGAAACGGTTTATTTATTGTAGGAATGGGAGACTGGTTATTACTCTTATTGGGGGCAGTGGTCATGAGATTAGCGTTGTTGTCTTTGCTCAGTTTGGTGCTTGGTTAAATCTGGCCTTAGTCTTTGGTTTTAGTGCTGTCTTAATGATGATTTCACTTTTGTTTTAGGACTGAGTTGAAGTTTTTCATTAATTTTCCTGATTTCATTCTGTGACCATACTGTTTAAAACTATGGTGATTATATGGATTTAAATCAATAATAATAAAGACAAAACAATAAGAACATGTTTTCTTCAGACCATAATGTAAATATAACACACACATTCCCATTGAAGATACAGCCTCAGGTTGAATGTAATTATCTATGGACAATTGTTTTGAAACTTTCTGCAGCAACATGGTTTGTTCAAAACTGGGATTATTATTATTATATTAGTGTTTTTACAGATATGTGTTGGGGCAGGGAATGGCAAGATAATAATAATAATGCAAAGTACTTATATTGCGCTTTTCAAGATACACAAAGACGCTTTACATATCCATTATTCACTCCACAGTCACACACTGGTGGTGGTAAGCTACAATCTGTAACCACAGCTGCCCTGGGGCAGACTGACAGAGACATGGCAGCCATTTTGTGCCTAAGGACTCCCGGACCATTACCAAACATTCTCACACATTCATACACCAGTGCCACAGATACTGGACAAGGAGGCTTAAGTGTCTTGCCCAAAGACACAACAACAGTATGAACTGTGGAGAGCAGGAATCAAACCGCCAACCTTCCGGTTATAGGACGACCGCTCTACCACTGAGCCTCTGCGCCCCAAGATGGGACATTCTGACCTAAATAGGGATATGTGGTCATTCTAATTTTGCATTCTTTCCACTTTACTTCTGGATTTTACTCTGCTATGTTTTTACTCTGTATTTAAACTTCATGGACTAGCTCTTACTGCTTTCTTTCCGGTTTATTCTTCACTGTTTATGTCTGTGCTGTGCTCCTTCAGCTTGTTTGCGTCAAGTGTAATACAGTTATTTTGCCATCTAGTGGTGCTATTGCCTCAGTTTGGCTTGATCCGACCTTTTACTCAGAAGGAGTAAGTACATTGGGTGGTAGGGGGTTGTTATTGTGCTTCAGCTCCTTGCCACGGGAGCTCTCAGAGGCTTACTAGATATATTTCAAAGATAGATGGGGATGCAATAACAAGTGAAAAGCCTTCGGGTAATATGAATTTGATTTAGGAGTTTAATTCTCATGTGGAAAGAGGGGATGGAAAAAAGTATCCACAAACAAGAGTTCAGTCAGAGTGGTACAGTAAATTACATGTTCAAGGGCAGCAAATTACAACCTGAAGCTTGTTTACTGGTTCATAATAAACAGCCCATGGTCTCTCATTCATCTTCTACTGCACATTTGAACTCTAGATTGTAGTATACTTCTCTTTGTGGCACGTTAAGATTGTGCCATGAGAAACAGTGGAAGAATACTTTGTGAGTCATTTAAATTATATTCAGCTTTAATTCTTTGCACCTTTACAAAATGTCTTGGCATTTCTAATATTTTCCCAATAATGGAACACATTTTTTTTTTTTTTTTTACAGAAGCTTTGGCCTAGTGCAGTTTCTTTTAAGAATAAAGAATTAGATGTCAGGAAAGTACAATCACTCTGTGTGTATCTTTGTTGTTTACTTAGGATTCTTCCATCACAATAGCTATTGAAAGCCCAAATCAAAACTATTGATTTTAGATAGCACTACCTTTGTAGATCATCCTCAGCCCAAAACTACAGAAAGGTTTCAGAACATGACCTTGACTCTTGTATTTTTACCTCTTCCCTCAGTATTTCTTATGTTCATTCCACTCAGTTTTCTCCTTAAAAGACTTCTGTGGTCTAGAAGTATGTGTCTAAACACTTTTGCATAATGTTGTGTGTTGTTTTAAGACTGTAACCAGATTTAAATGCAAACTCAAGAAAGAAACCAAAGATCTGCATGAAAGTAATAGTTTTGACGTTCAGAACTTACGTTGCTGATATAACTATCATTTATTTGACCTGATACTGTACCGCACAGTCACAGTGTGATGCATTCTTCTCGAGGTAAATTCAACCCATGCTCCTGATACAAGAAGTTAAACCTACACTGACCAGACACAAAAGAATGACACAGAAGTACATAGCAGCACATTTTTAGTCACATTCTTAAAAACAGATTAGCTTTTCACGTTACAATTTACATTTTTTACATCAACTCATGAAATCAATAAAAGCTTTGCAGATTTTGAGGATATTGTTCCTAAATGGCTACAAATAATCTCAAAAATCAATCTGAAACTGGCATTTTAACTAGTAAAGTTTATAACAACTCGTATTCCCAGATCTCGGTGAGTGAAGTATAGAAAAGTTAGTTCTGTCTTTAAACCAAGGCAAATGAATTGATGAAAAGAAAAAAATATGAATCAATAAAGGATGTTTGATTAAATTGGGGGAATTTAATTAAAACTTTAGAGGTTTGTGTCTGTTCTGCTCAAAGCTGTGTCCAGGGACGACCACAGTCACTTTGATGAGACTTCATTGTGTCACGTGTCGTCAAGGCTGATGGCCTGCAAGCTGTAACCACGCTGTGCCACTGTGGGGGTACCTCAGGCGAACTGCTGAGCACGTAGACGCACGCTCACACGTCTCTGCGTTGCTTGGTTTCTGGGGTAACAACGGTGTGCGTAAACCAACTGCAGTGCAACAAACCGACGCTGGTGTGCGCACTTCAACTTCCACCAAGTCCCCCAACCTTTAGTCCGCACCAGCCACTGTAAAGTCAACCTGTACCAGTCACACAAAAACAGGAAATGACATCAGGAGCCCTTCAAAATAAGGCACTACTGACTTTTTTTGTTCTATCGTTCTGTTCTGAGCTATACACCTTAATAATAAAAAAGAATGTTTAATATGTTTAAAATTTGAAAGATCATAGTTGGTTGTTTCTACAGTTGTATAGTTTTTAATTGTTCTTTTCCTTTGCTGACAGGCCACTTATGTAAAATAAAAAAAATCTTTTTAGAACCTAATGATAGATTGAAATGGGATAACCTTAGCTCAAACTTGGCAATGGTGTCTAGTACCCAGTTCGGTCACATTAATACTGTGGTCAGTTGTTAATATCCCAATTTATGCTCTAATACACATGTAAGGGGTGATAATGAGTCTGCCTCTCTCTGCGTATTAACAATCCGAATCCTGCTTTGCACATTTTGCAGAGAGTTTGTAAAAGGAGTTTAAGCCACCATAAAGCACAGGCAGTAATTTAGCTCCACTTATTTCTTCACTCTGTTGTCTTGACCCTGAGAAAGTGCGGCGCATTTATTTTGAAGCACAGTGCCCGGATGTGCGGTTAACACGCGCTATGCTTGTTGTTGACACCGGCCATCCAGCAGATCCTCACGGAGCAGATTCGCCTTCAGCCTCACGAGTTCCTGCTTCCGTGGCCACATTTCTACATAGCTTACAGGAACAACCCGCCTCTGAGCTGCTGCGCCACACGGAGCTTCCGCAGCCCCGGTCTGATGCCGCAGGAAGCCGGTGTAGCACTTCTAGGTACGTGAGAATAACTAGACTGCATGGCGGAAACGCACAGCTAGTGTCTGCCCATAGATCCCCGCTACATCCTGGCCTGTTGACTGCGTCGCTGTGCGCTCTCGGTGATCAGATAGTCCATTCAGACCGGAACGTCTGATCCCGCTATGCAAGCTCCGCTACACTGATGGATAGGCTACTGTTCTTTAAGAGTTATTTCATTGATATGTTTGTGCGTAATAGCTATGGAAACGTAGCTGCGCCCCCCTTTGTTGGTTGTTCGTGCAGAAAAACGAAAGCAGGGATGTCCAAAACACTTAATTGGAGCGGCTTAACCACCACAATGGTTATACGAAACCTGTTTTAGACCGCGATGCAAATAAAGATGGTATGGCAGACATGTAGCCCTTTGATGAGCAAATGTAACGGTCTTGGCGTTACTTAAACATTGTAGCTTTCGAGCTAACTGCCTCCTGTGTGCGTAGGGGCTTACGTGAGTTCTTGCCATTAAATTAATGTGAAATTCATTTGACCTCCACGGCTGCTCTCACACAACGAAAATAAAGACACATGACAAGCGGCTGTTTGACAAGTGTGTGCATCCTTGAGTGTATCCTCTGTGTAGGCTATCTTATGTGTGGCAGACAGGGCAAAGCAGCTGCCAGTGATTCAGCCTCTGTGCACGGCTGCTAGTCTCTGAAATTGCTTTGTAATGAGCACTGCCCCAGCGCGCGATTGTTTCCACTATCAGGAGGTGTGGTTATTGTGTAATAAGCTCTCTGATATGTGATTAGGATATTTAAAGGCTGCATTTGGAGGTCAGGCTTTAGCATCAGCACACCAGGGCAAGTCAAGGGAAGTGTGTTTAGAGATCTCAGCTTCTCTTCACCCCTCTAAGACTTTGGGTTGCTGCTAATGATATAAATGGCACTTCCACAGGCGTGTCTGTGGCTCTGTGTTCACTGTAGCTCAACTGATGGAGCCAGGCATTATTGCTGTTCAAGCTGTAGGTCTGATTCCCAGCAGAGGCCTGCATGAGAAAGGTATGGCTTCATTGTGGTGGTGCATGCTGTAGGCTACACTTTCTATAATGTCTATAATCTCTGTATAATGTGAACTTGATACTTCAGCAGGATGACACACAGAATGATGTAAGATCCTTTTTGACAAGGAGCTGTTAGGTTTGTAATAATATGTTTTAAAGTTCTAGTATACAAATCTATCTGTTTGCCTTTTATTTGAGGTTATTCAGATGTAAGGTATTATTAAAAAATTGTGACTAAAATGGAAGACACTCGTATTGTGCTGCAGTACAGGCCAAATTAAACTGTAGTTGAGACTAATTGTCTTGTTTGAAGCCTTATACGTCATGTCATTTTAAATGAGTTGGTGAGTTTGACACACCGTCCTCGTCCCATCCATCTGTCCCAGTGATGAGGAAAACAGTGCCTCACAAACAGGACACTCCAAATACTCTTGCTTCTTATTTGCATTAGCAATGTTGACTAGCAGCCTGGCTGTGTATTTAATGTCATATAGGGCTTTGGAACATAAGGAAAACATGTTGGGTGTCTGCTTTGGGTGAAACGCCATGAAAACTTAGCTAAAGCTTTGCTACCTCTGCCTCTAGCACAGTTCCATTAGAAAAGTATATACTTTACAAACAGAAGCAAAACTTAACTGAACTTCAGTCTTCATGATGCATGTTGATATTTTGATAACATTAAATGTTCTTTATAGGGGTGTGCCGGTTTCAGAATTGGTGATGATGACGGTTATGACGCGAGTCAAATGTGACGGTTCATAACATAACCGTCGGAGGGGGGGGGTATTAGTTTGAATAAACGAGCAAATTGGTTGTTCTTGGAGATAGCGGGTTAACTCCGTGTCAGCGCGCGCTCTGATCGGTAAAGGGGCAGAGATTTCAGACCTCCGTTTATTAAGGAGATCTCCAAGATTTCTCTTCTTGGGAGGGGGTGGGGCACAGACCTCTCCCGAATCTCAGCAGCAGCAGCCTCCGAAGCACAACTAACTCCGCCTCCGTTTCCCTCGTCAGCTGATACAATTTCCCCCCAAAGTGCATCTTTTGTCTCCCCCAATCCATTCCCCCCATTGCCTCTGTATCGTGGGTCAAGGAAAGATGACTTTGCCAAAAGCTCCTGAGTGGCTGGCACTGTATTTGTGCTAATGTATGAGGCATAGGCCTACGCTGAGTTTCATTTACGATGAGATGCACTCTAGTTCACAGTGCAGTGCAAGTGAACGCAGCGCGCTGGCGCTTCCATGTCACGGTTATCATTGTCTGCTATATTTGCTTTTTATTTATTAAAATACATGCAATTGGTTGATGAAACATTTATTAAAATTAAGATAAAATTTGTACAAAACAGAATTCATTTTTAAGAAAGGTTTTCTACAAAGCAAAATTTAATGAAGTGGTAAATATAAGAAATATTTTAATGACACGGTTTTGGCGGTTATAGAGTTCTAATGACGGTGTTCAACTATAACCGCCAATCACACGGTTATATACTAACCGTCACACCCCTAGTTCTTTATATATTTTTTATATACCTCTTGGGTTTGTGGGATCACCTTCCACTACAACAAGCATACTTTGTTTTACCGTTTGCTCATGCACTTGGATCATGTTCTGAATCAAATGTTAGGACCATAATAAATGCCATTACAGCCCTAGTTGTAATTCATATCACTTAATGTCTGCAGCCGATATTAAAGGACATACTTCACTTCTTCTCTCCACCCAGTGATTTTTCTTTCATTGACAGTGTATGGTCTTACAATAAATTGTCATCTAAATGGGTTGTACAGCCCACTGTCAAATTTTTCCTTAAGTTTCAATCCTTTTCAGCCAATATTCATTGTGTTCTGATTTGAATTGTACTTGCTGACAAGGGAGAAACCTAACTTCTATAGACAACTTATGCATCATTAATATTATCTAATAAAGTCAGCCTGGGTAACTGGAGGCAGATTGATTGAGTTAGTAGCCTTAATCCATTCATGAATAACTAAACAGCCATATATATTGCAGTGACAGCAGAAGCCATGGCAGGGGCCTGTTTCTTAGCCTCCTGTGGTGGCCTCAGACTGATGCCCTTCTGAAAGTAGACAATATGAAGGACATTTAAGTAGCTCAGTTTAATTTGATCTTTAGGCCTTGTTTATGACTGGTACTCTGCAGTGGATGGATCCATTAATTATCCGTGCAAACATCTACATTTATTTTTGGGATTTGTAGAAGTAATATAAGTGATTGAGGGTGAACTGTAGCAATGGGATCCATATTCTCCCTTTTATTATCATAGGCAGGATTGCATTAAGATGTGGTTATTTTTTGATTAGTTGCCCAGCTCTTCCGATGGCACTTTAGCTAAGTCTAAACATATTCGTGGCAGGCATGAGTTTTTTGAAGAGCATCTCCCAGAATGTTGTTTATGCTTGTTGGGGCTGATTTATTTGGACAAGGTAGCTTCTGTAGCACATGATACCGCATGTATAATACAGGAGAATGGTAGCTCCACTTCCTTTTCTACCTACACCCTTCTCTCTGCCCTTTGTACCTCCTCTCTCCATGCCTCGTGCCACTGTCTGTCTTCATTTCTGACTAATGAGTTCATTAAGCATATTAGTGTACCTCTGCCAAAGAGGTTAGAAACGGTGCAGCGAGTAAAATGGGGCGGTGACTCATTGATAGTTTTATCAGTGTTTTACAACGTACACATGTCACATGGAAAGCTGCCTTCTTGTTTAGTTTTCTGCAGCAAGCCACTGCCAAGTGGAGTTTTATTTAAAATAGCGGGTGGGTTTGTTTTCCATTTCAATTCTGTGTGCAAAAGCAGCCTGTCACCTGCACAGCAAGCGCCCTGTTTGCATGAAAAGCCATTCTAATTTCAAGCATCACAGTGTTTTGGCTTGGCGTACAGTGTGTGCATAATGTTTGATATTGGCTTCAGTTTGTTGTGTATACATACGCTTTTCACCCTTGTTGTCCCAGATATATCCTTTTCCTGACAATGCCTAAAAGAAGAGAAAAGAAGTCTGAATAGAGCTATAGAGGAAGCAAACAGCACATTTTAAAGAAACATTGCAGTTTAGGGGCATTATGCCATAAAGAAGAAGCTATGCACAACAAAGCTTGTACCAAACTGCAATAAAAATTGTTCCCAAAGAGGAAGCTTTGAGTTCTATGCCAATTGTTCATCGTATTGTGCGATGTTTTTGATAACCAATCTCTGAGAAAGTCCTTAAACAGAGAAAAGCTGTTACTTGTTGTTCTTGCTTTGATGTTAGGAAGGACCGCAATGATTAAATCAGGATACATTGACACACACCCATTTCAAAGACTTAGAACTGATTGGTCTGTGAAGAGTGGCTGGTATAAGCGTGTGGTTCACTGGATAATCTCTGATTAGACAGTGCTGGTATTTGGTTGGCATTTTGCTTGTGGGCTGGCCGTCATGTTCCCTTTCTGTTCTGCTAACCTCTAGGCGTTTGAAGACCCCAGTTCTGTGATGATTCATTTGTCCATTGGTTACTGTTCAACAGCTTGGTGACTTTGTGCCATATACTGCTACATACCTGTAGTCACTCTAGTGCCATGTTTCCTTGTTGAGTCTTTCTAAAGAGCAGAAACTATTGTCAGAACGAGCTCTTTGCCATCACTCTGCTCTCCTTCTCCCACAGGGCCATTATTATCTGTATTGTAAGACTGAGTGTCTGTCTCGTGATTGTAGGAGCCAATCACAGGATGCGAGTAGGGCAGGTTTCCATGGAGAAAAGTGGCCCAGGATGTGAGTATAGTGAAACCAAGATTGTGCGAGCCAGCAGCCTCTGCTTATCCACCTGTTTTACTCAGCTCAGTGTGTGAAGACACAGGAAAGAGAGATTTCTGAATAGGGTTTTGGACCAACAAAAATAAGCCAGTCCAGTCACCTTGAGATATAGAGTAAATTGGATATGACTGAATCTAGATCACATTGCCTTTGCCACAGCTGTCTCTGTGGGTTTACAGAGTTTAAACGGGGTGGCTTTAGATGGAGGGGTTGCTGTGAGGGTGGCTGGCCTCTGTTGTTGTGACCTGTCAGAGACCCTGACCTGGACTCTGCCTAAAGGAGGTGCTAACCCAGCTGTTTTGGCCCTACAGGACGGCTGTGTGTCTGTGTGCACTTATGAGGGCTTGCTTTGGCTGTATCTTGGGAAGTGGTTCTTACAACATATTTTCTCAGTTCATCGGAGCTGTCCAGAAATAGGCATGTACCCATAGACACGCTGTACTTCTCTTTTTCAGAAAGCACTAGAAGCTTTTTTTCTTGTTCCAATCTTCCAGGCACTCATGCATTTCTGCCTTTTATGTTCAGCTGTGTGTCATTTCTTTGTCTCTCGGGGATATTAAAAAAGGGGCATATAGGACAAAGATGTGGAACATTTACTGCCAAGGAGTTGAATTTACAACGGGATGACACATAGTCAACTTTTGCTCACCAGCAGTTGCTGAGTAACTCGCTGTGGGACACAAACAAATCCCTGTGTCCACCTACCACCCACGTTCTCACAAATTCCTCCCTGTAACCTCTCAAACTGCTGCATCAGACCCAGTGAGTTCAGGGAATGCTGCAGGGAAGGATTTGAGACAATGTTAAAATGATTATGTTTCTGAAATAGGACCACTGTAAATTACGGAAGGGCAACATAACTTGAAAATAACGTGCAAAGATTTTAATAATTTTATTAAGAATAAGGTTTTGGCCTACACTTTTTACAGTTTTGAGATACACAGACACACAGACACAGACACACACACAGACACACAGACACACAGACACACAGACACACACACACAGACACACACACACACACACACAGACACAGACACAGACACACACACACACACACACACACACACACACACACACACACACACACACACACACACACACACACACACACCTCTTTGACTCATTGGCTGTTTTGTTTTTATGATCTGTGATGGACACAGCTCCAGTGCACTGAACTCCACTGTTTATTTGAATCTGTATTGTATTTTTATGGGCGTCCTCCTGAATAGAAGGTTTGATCTCCAGATTAATGGGACTGAGGCTGTGAGTGCAGAAGAGGCAGATGGGTTTGGAGGGGAAATTAGGAGACAAGAGAGAGGTAGTAATTGGGACAGCTGTGCTGCTCGAGGCGCAAGCAGTCAGATCATCCACCTCGCTCCCAGCCCTCCCACCCCCTCCCCACTCCTCCCCACTGCCTCTAAGAACTGTCTTAAAGAAGTAAAGTGAGCCAAAGAGCCAGATGCCGGACATTATGATTAGGGTGACAATAGCAAGAATCCTTTGGCCAGAATGCTCTATGCCCGCAAAGCCCACACACATACATCGAAATAAGAGTCTGAGCTCATTTGACAGAATGGGTGCATTTCCCACACTCGGGCAGAGAGGTTCTGTGACAGTCCTGCCTCTGCTTTGGGCTCTGTGGATATTATTCTATTTTCAGGAATTCCAATTCCTAGCAGCAGCTCTACCTCAGCTCACACTCATCAGGACTATTGAATGACCCCTTTAATCCATGGGACAACATTTGCCATTGACCCTGTATTATGTGACCTGCTTGTGACCTTTACGCTGGTCCAAAGAGAGTTCAGTCCAGGACCTATACAAAGTGTACTCAGGATTGCAATAAAGAGGCAGATTATTTTCCTAACAGACAGGGGCTATTTATGCCCCTTGTGCCAATCGTGTTTCCGGGAGGGTTTGTTTGCCCTAGCGAGGCCAGCATTTGTGGTTTTTGCCGCTGCACTATTGATCCCCAAAGGGTAAATTAATCTCTGCAACCTCTATTGAGAGGTCACAACACAAGGTCAGTTACACTGTGGATACCTTGCAGCACAAATGCTTAGTGTTAAACCCCATTAACGTCTACGGCAAGTTCATGATAGGTGACATGGTTAATGTGCATGAGTCTATCTCGATATTTAAAGATTTATTGTAAGTCTGTGTGGCATTTGAAGTCGGTTTTACCAATAACTGGTGGTGTCAGGCACCGACTAAGAGGATTGTGGAAGATTGGCCTGATTTAATTCCCATTGCAGGAGCCCTGTCACCTGGACCAGCAGGGCTCCCTTGAAAACAGCAGGGTAGCAATCAGCCTGGTATCGCACTGTGACTATACATGACATTCTGCAATCTGCATGTATGTCACAAACATCACCACCTTCCTCTATAGATGCAGATGTATTATGAAATACTCTAGCCTCACTCTTTGTTGTAAGTCTTTCTCACATCTTGCTTCAGCCTAAAAGGTGCTGTGCAGGCATGGGGGCTGTGAATTTATTCAACTACAGCATAAAGATGTGGTAATGTAATTCAATTCAGTTTTATTTATATAGCCCACTATCACAATAACAATTGCCTCTAAGGGCAGAACAAAAAACTAAAGACAGCAAATAGACAAAGAGGCTGAATTAGACAACACATGGGTCGAGACAGGATCACAGATGGGGCACAGCTAAGTCAATCATCACTGGGATGCCGAACAACGGGCAGGACATCTGCAAGGAGTGGGACAGCTTGTGAACATGAACTAAGCAGAAATGTAAATAATATTGTTAAAAGAGTGATTTCAGACAGAACCAGAGGATAGAAGCTCAGTGTCTTTCTAAAAGGAAAGTCTTAAGCCTAACCTTAAATGTACAGACCGTGTCTGCCTCTTTAACGTGAGCTGGGAACTATCTTCCATAAAACAGAAGCTTGGTACCTGAAGGCTCTACCTCCCATTGTACTTTTGGAGACTCTAGGAACGACTAATAACCATGCATTTTGAGGTCTCTGAGATAGGACAGGGCCTTACTCCTGAGGGCCTGAAGTAAGAGGAAGGAGTTTGAACTTAATTCTGAATTCAATCGGAAGCCAGTGAAGGGAGGCTAACACTGGGGTAATGTACTCTCTTCTGTTTGTTCCTGTTAGTATTTCAGCTGCTGCATTTTGGACGAGTTGAAAACTTTCCACAGAGCTTTTGGGCATCCTGCCAGCAGAGAATTGCATGAATATTTTTTCAGTGTCACTTTTAGATTAAATATTCCTACTATTGGCTATGTAAAAATGCAGTTTTACAAGCTTGATTTATGTGTTCTTTAAACAATAAAGCTTGGTAGAATATAGATACTGTAGCTTCAAGTTCCTAACAGTTGAACTTGAAGCTACAGTATATTTAAATTCACTTTTTGGTCTGATAGTGTGTTTCTTAGATTTCATGGGCCTACAATTATCACCTCCGTTTTCTCTGGGTTAAGGAAAAGATAATTTACTGTCATCTAAGTCCTTTTGTCTTCCACACAGGCTTCTAGTTTGCCTATTAAATGGTTAAACAGATCGAGACAGTTTGAGCATAAATGGGACAGCTCAGTGTTACAGAAGATTCATGATAAATTAGGTGTATGTAAAACTGTATATGCACAAAAACAACAATTCGTTGTTTCTTCATTCTGTCGCCTAAAGGGTTTCAACCTGACTCCCCCCGTTCACTTTAGTCTCCTTAGTCATGACATGGAAAATCCTTAAAGAGGTTATTCAAATGCAATACATTGCCAGCACTTGACTATTACAAAATATGCCATATATATGTTTTTTTCACACCATAAGACATTTTTGTGTTGCCAGCCCCTAAAAAGATTTAATGCAATAAAACAGGCAGAATTGCATGTTTTACATTGTTTTCATTCGGTCTATAAAAACTTAGTTCCATTGTCAAGTACTTTTTTCTTGGGGCTGTTGAAAAGCACTCTGGGAAGTATAGGAAATCACTAACTGGAGTCAAAGTGAAATAGGAACACTGAGGCAGAATGGGCACAACAAAATAGTAATTATGACAATCTCAGACCAATTTTCTCTCATTTTGAACATCACATATCAATGGTTCGCAGCTGCTATAATAGTGTCTTAGGTTTCTTTGAGGTTCTCTGCTTATTATATCAGCATCTTCAGAGTGATGTAAATTTAGTTGAAGGTTAAAATATAGAATCAACCACAATGTGTATAAAGCTGTGAAAGAAAATAGGCTCCACAAAAAACACTGACCTCAAAATAAAGCTGGGAGGCAGAGCTTATAATGTATACTGCAGCCAAATGGTTGTAGGTGATTACATTTTGAAATATAGAAAGTTTTGTTCATGCTATTTCTAAAGACTGTATCAACATGTGGGATCATTGTGGTGTTACTTTGTGATAGTTAACATTTATTCATATTTTGCCCTCCAATGGCGGCATAATCCCTCGGAGCTAGGTTTGCAAACTATGGACAAAACTTCATATCAGCACTATTTCTGCCATACTGCAGTGGCAATTCTTTTGAAGAATGAATGTGTGGGTCTTCTCTTTGTGTGGGGGCATCTCCCACTGGACTTCTGGGATGTCCGATCTGTTGCTACTTAATGATAGCTCTGAGTATTAAACAGTCCCCAGTGCCAGAAAAATCTCATTCCTAATGTTCGAGTTATTGATTGTGTTATAAAATAAATTTATAGTGGTTATGTTGCCGGCTTTGCATTAAAGATATTGGATTGCTTTATCAATATAGATTTTCAGTACAGTGTACAGTGAAGATTGCAGGTGTTTGCAGGTTGTGGTCATGCTGTAAGTAAATGGGGTGCATCCATAAAAATTGTAGTTGATGATAAATTCTGTTAATACTTTTAATAAAAAAATATGAAATGCGGTGTTTTGCTCTGCTCTGTCTGGATATAAATTTAACATTGTTTTTACTTAATTATAAAGTAAGGTAGCATAGTTTATTAATGTTTCAACATACATACTTGTGTTCAGGTAAACCGGGGGCAGTTAAATGATGGAAACAATAACCATAAAGCTGTGTGAGTGATAATTGTGACAGTGGAATGTGTCCTACTTAGCGTGGTGTGACTTTCATGGCTGATTTCACGTGGAAAGGAGTAGATTTTAATCTGCGCAGCCTTCAATTTGTCAAGGTGTATATATAGGTTTTTGGGTTACGGGACTTACTAAATGTTCTCTGTCCTCCAAGACACTTTGACAGACAAGAAAAACTTACTTCAGCACTGAAGGTCACTAGATTTTTCCTTCTTCCTCCTTGTCCTAATTTCTGTCAGTATGTGTTATAGTGAATGCCAGTCTGTTTGTAAAAGCTGGTCTTCAGTTATGGGAGCTTTTCTTGTTCCCCTTGATCCATTGCCTTGTTCTTTGTTGATCAGGCCACAGCTTTACACAGCTATTTCCTGGTGTGAATGCAAACATGACTCTCATGAATGCAAACTGTATCCTCTGTAACAATGTGGCCCCTACTGACATGTACTGACCAAAACCTTGTATTGTTTAGTTATTAGAAAACAGATCTAGGCTGCTATTTTGAGCTCTTTTTTGGCTGACCAGACACTGAAGATAATTGTCACCTCCACAGAATTGTACAAAAATGTCCCTTATATACCTTTTTTATTAGTTTAATTTGTTTGACTTTGCAGAATTAGGGAGAGTGGCAGCAATGGCATTCAGTAATGGCAAAACCCTTGGCAAACCAACATGACACCAAACCATCTGGCATGTGGCAAACACCCAGGAGGCTTGAATTACACAGCACTGCTCATCACAACCAGTCTCCAGAATGCTGTATCCATCAGTGCATGAGTGCACGTAACCTTTAAAGGTAACTGCTGGCTCAATTATCTATAAGTTTTAACCAAATAGAGAGGATTGATAAAATAGACCATGACTTTTTGTCTATTAAGTATTAAGCATTAGAAACAAGTGTATGAATTGATACTTTTCTGGAACAAGAATGTACCGTCGCTTTAACAGAGATTGCTAGAAAAGCCCAAAAAGTAACACAGTGGTTCAAACTCCAAATCATAGTTATAGTATGGCCTTGTTAACCCAGTACAGTCATGCTAGATCAGCCCGTATACTTAATACAGTCATTGGTATGCTTTTAGATAAACCAACCAATCACAACCATTTAGAGACTTCTCCTCAGCACTTAGCACTTTACTAAACCAGCCCTTCGTGTGTGTCCGTCTCCCTGTCCGTGTCCGTCTCCGTGTCCGTGTCTGTGTGTGTGCGTGTGTCCGTCTCCATGTCCGTCTCCGTCTCCGTGTGTGTGTGTGTCCGTGTGTGTGTGTGTGTCCGTGTGTGTGTGTGTGTGTGTGTGTGTGAGAAAAAATTAATGTTCTTTTTAAAGGAGTTAGTGGGAGCAAGTCTTGGCAGAGCTGATCCCCTCCGCTGCATTGGACTCAAGTTGACTATGGCTGCCTGGGTGAATTCCTCACTCGGTACATGTTTGTACTCACAACATATCAGTTATGTTGGAATTGTGCAGCATCTCCAGCTAGTGCAAATGACAGCTTTCCAAAAATATCGAAAACATCCGGTGTGAAAATACTATGAAAGTCTGACAGGATTCTGGATAGACAGGATGAAGGTAGACTGAACCAAAGGGAAACATTTCGTCTGTTTGTGTTGGTGGCCCAGAGCTAGTTTTGATGAGGATGGAGGAGACACTTGTGTGATGCCAGCCACACTCCCAGATTTACAGATACGGCTCTGTAAAAAAAAAAAAGCTGTGTGACAGTCTCCTCTGGAAACAGCAAACCGCCTCCCTTAGCCCGTTTTTACTTTTCTTTAATCTTTTGACAACAGCAGAGAAATGAAGTTGGCACATCATCTCGACACAGAGCGTTAAACACACCTCCACACTTTGATTTGTAGAGTAAATGAAGGATTATTACAGATGAATGCAGTTATGGTTGCCCTCCAAACGCCAGACAATTTCAAGCACCTGATCTGTTGCTCTGTCACGTTAGACGATGAATGAGGTATCCCAATGCAGAAGCCTTCCACATTACCATTCAATGCACAGCAAAGCACATTTTGCTGGGAGATAATGGAACCCTATAGTTCTCACTGAATAATATACTCTGTCTGCTTTTAAGAGCTTGTTCCATTGAGTAGAAGAGTAGGCTTTGCAACATAAAGAGGGTCAAAGCTCGACGTAGGTCAAGCTTTGAGGGTTAAGTATTATCTTTAGATTTAGCCTGTTATTTCTGAGCTGACCTGTGCGTTTGGTTGACACAAAACCGCTTTCTTGCTCAGTTTATTTCCGACATCATGGTCTTTGCTCTCCTCTGGCAATTGCCGTCGTAATTGAAGCACTCCTGAGTCATGTTTATCACCGTGGCAACGTTGCCCCACCAATAATCATTGTCTTGTGGATTAGAATAACAACTGAGAAGAGGCTTTGCTTTAATACCACTAACACTGGACCGAGCTCCTTTGGGTCGGCTCGCCTGCCGGGTTTGTCTTAACTGGGATTAGAAGCACAGGCTGCGAGCTTGCACCCACCGGACCCATATGATGCACACATGCCCCTAGCCTCCCCTTTGAACGGGCTGCTGTGTGTCCATGAAAATTTCTAGCAGCAATTTTTTCAGAAATGCACATCTGGTGACCTATGCTGAATTGGTAAAAGCCTGCACAGTGTAAAAAGCCTTAAAATATGGTTTTCAATCCAATTTGGACCTTTTAACTATATTGAACTTGGGAGTAGGTGGAGTATGCCTCTTGACTAAAAGCAGTGAGAGAGTGCTAAGACTTCTTCTTGACCTTTTATCTTTTAACGTAAAAAACTGGTTTAGTCCAGGTGTAGTCCTAGGTTTTGACCTGTTTTAGTACAGGTTTAGTCCAGGTTTAGTCCTTGTTTTGACCTGGTTTTGTCCTGGCTTTAGTCCAGGTTTAGTCCTGGATTTGACCTGGTTTAGTCCAGGTTTAGTCCTTGTTTTGTCCTGGTTTTGTCCTGCTTTAGTCCAGGTTTAGTCCAGGTTTAGCTCAGGTTTAGACCAGGGCTTAATTAAATTATGAAGAGAATATTGATAAATCATATATTTCTACAATATAATTGCTTGCATTGTAACTTATTAAACGTGAGTCAAACAACTGGAACACAAAGGCATGACGATAAAGTTGCAAGCTACAAATAGCACAAAATGTAACCATGGTAACCCAGTCGCCCAGCTGTTGTTGTCTGGCGTTGTGGAAAGTTGTGCCTCGTTCTGGACTTATTTGTTGAAGCAGTGCAGAAGGGTGTCACTACTTTCAGTATCTGCTGTGTGTGTAGAATGAATGTTATTGAGGGAGAGGGGCTGAGGGGAGCAGGGGCATGAGCTGACCTCCTATCCACGCTATAAGGGGAATAATAAAAATGGGTTTTGGCAGTGCTTCTCTAATATGCGTGATAATTTAAAGACTCTCCAAAAAGCAAATGTCAATGATGTATGTGTGGAAGAGAAAGAGGCACACACATCCATGAAGCATTCCTGTGGGGAGGCGTCCTCGGCTGCTCAAGCAAATAAGTGGCGAGGCGTGCAAAAGAATTTCAGGCCCTCTGATGTCCGCACCATTGCAAGAGAGCTCCGTTGAACGATGAGCACTTTAACACACTCAAGTTTGTTCCTTTGTTAATTCATTTAGTGGGATAGTGGTTTCACACTTTTACTGGGGCTGACATTATCTCAAAATGTTATCTTTCCCTGGCTTTCCTTTGGCTTATGTGCTGTTTTTAACCCAGCAGCCACCAGTGATTATTTCAACTGAAGTTGGACTGTCAGTGCTTGGCTACGTCACATAGCCCGTAGCTGTGGATTTCTCTAATTTAACCTGACGGATTCAGCTGACCTCTAATCATTGCTCTGTGACCCATGTTTGATTCCCATGTATGACTGAAATATTTATTAATCTTCCAGAATACAATAAAGAGCTGTATTCACCCTTCGCCCAGGTCTTTTCTCCCCAAAGATGATTCTTGTTACAACAGATGACTAAACAAGAAAAATAAATCGGGTGCCTTCACTTCAAAATGTGATATGAGAACAGAATATTATTTTAGGCTCATATTTGTTTTACCATAGTCAGCGTCAGATGCATTAAAATGGTATCAGATGGCATTGTGGGGTGTTTTGGAATGGTGGGGTTGGGGGAAGGCAGGCTGCAGAAACAGGTGACGTGTGTGTGACCCAGCGCAGCAGTGGTGAGCACCGGACACATGCTCCTTCCTCAGAGGCTGCTGGCATCTTTCTGCCTCACTGCGCTCCACAGGCACTCACTTCAAATGCTCAGATAATCCACTGTACACAGGGTGGAACTATACACTGGCAAAAAAGAGAAGTAATTACCCTTTTTAAATGTTACAGGAAAAGATTTTGCTTTTAGTTTCAACTTAGATTGTTGCCCTGCAAGTCTGTTATTTTGTGTACATTGTGTAAAGTAAAAAGGTGATTCTAGGGTTAGGGTTCTTGTTAAATTTAAGAATCTGTGCCTTTCAGAGGCTTAACAGCACACTCACATATACAAATCCTCAGGGTGTAATACAACAACATTTAGTCAAAGCTGACTTTTATTTTCTTCTGACACTGTTGTGCCCTTTAGTGTCAGCTGTAGTTGTGTTTAAATTCACCTACATTGGTCTTGGACGTGTGTCGGCTCCACGCTCCCTGAGGAGACTTCTGTTGTAAACTGTGAATCATATAATCCCAATTGTGTAGTTCAGCTGAAGTTGAAAGAAGACATTTTTCAAATTATGAATTTTCCAGTCATCTCTTACAATAGCAAGACTTTATATGATCAGAAATCTTACATAGGGTATATACTGCACATTGCAATTAAAGTGTCTCCAGCAAGTCTTTTAGAACAGCATCTTACTCTACTTGTACTTACAAAGTACTAAATGCTTTGTTTGTACTGCCTAACATTATTGCACTTAATTTCCAGTACTTTTCTTCCTCGCCCGTCCCGTCTCCACCCTGTCCCATGAGAATTGTGTTCCTCCTCCAGTTCTCGTTGAATTATGATAAAGACTAGACTCTTCAAGATATCTCTTATCTCCTCTCGTCTATTATATATTATATATATATATTCTCTCTCTATTTGTTTTCTGCTTCCTGCCCAGTTTACTGTTTTGCTTTGGATTTAATTTCTCCTAAAGCAGGTTCCACTTTTTAACTAATTTGGCATTTTAAAACATTATTTACAAGATTGACAAAGCTAATACATTCCATATATATTATTGCTGAACATATGTTTCTGCTTTAATATATAGCCCGCTCTGACACAAGCCAGTGTGCAATGCATCAAAGTTGTCAGAATAACTTCATGTTGTGCTGACTTGCCTTCTGACCCCACTGTTTATCAAATTCTATCATGCGCTGTAGCAATATGCCCCCCATTTTGTGAGAGGTATAGATTTCTTGCTTCATATCTTTGGCAGAGTATACTGGTCTTGCTGACTGCCGTTGACAGAGTGGGTGTCCGCAGTAGGCCCCGCTTGGCTGCATCGGGCTAATGCTGCCGGCAACACACAACCAGCAAAAAACAAAACAACATATATTATTTTGGAGGCAGCAGCGTAGTTATAGCCCTGGGCTCACTGTTCACTCTTGTGTTTGCATACTTATATTTTTGTACGTGGCTGTGCGAGTGTGCCCAGTGACCCAGTGTGTGGCCTGTAATAAATGATGGGCCCAGACTGTCACTGGTGTTTTAACCAACCCACTCTCCTAAATCTGATAAATCTATGTACGTGTTTCAGATGAACAGATACTGTATATGCTTTAGTATCCGGATACGTGCATTGCGTTTTTACAATTTGCAATGTTTGAGCTTATAAGAAATGAAGTAAGAACACACAGCTATATGTTGAACTTTGTCACACTTTTATTTATAGCTATTTTAACCTCATAAATTTATATTGTCCAGATGTGACTAACAGGACTAGTTCCTTCTTGTTATCTAGAGCCCATAACCTATTCAGACTCTGCCATAAAACTCACAGGAGACACCTTTTGTTCCCCCTTCTTTTTAGTAGTGTTAAAACAAAACAAGTCACTGAAAAAAAATGTGAAAACTCACGCTGAACAAAATCAGTGTATGGTTCATACATTTTTCAGTACTTGAAGCTGTTCTCAACCAAGATAATATTTTCAGTACTCATACTTATTCTGTGAATTGTGGTATTTGGGCATGCAACCAATTCAATAAATCAAACTTTATTTATATTGCACTTCTCATACAACTCAATGCAACTCAAGGTGCTTCACAACATTTCAAAATATAGTAAAACTAAATTTATACAATAAAAAGAATAAATAAATAAAAGTGCCGCTTGCATTTTTAACTACACAAAGTAGAAGACCAAAGGTTTTTGTTCTAGTTTGGGAGGTGCCAGAGGATCTGAGGGGCCTTCCTGGTTTGTAGATTAAAAGAATGTCTCTCAGACAGTCTGTAGCTTGGTCTTGGAGTGCTTTATAAACAAATCATTTTTTTTAAATCAACCCTATAACCAACAGAAGCCAGTTGAGATACTTTGGTCTTCCTCCTGGTTTTGTCATAGATTGTAAATAAACCTGGATGTCCTCTGCCCTTTGCTCCCCCATTCACTGATATTGGCCTTATCACAGGGCAATAAAATGGTGGTTACATCCGGGCTTTTCTGCTGTTACTGCCTAGTTAAACAAGACTTTTCAGATAGCATAAACGGACATATTAATCAAAAGAGAAGAGCATTACAATAGTTCAGCCGGTTGGTTATGAAGACGTGCATGAGTGTCTCAGTGTTGCTCAGAGAGACAAATAGCCTCAAGAGATATTTTTAAAATGATAAAAAGTCTTAGTCTTAGTGACCTCTTTATGTAGCACACTTTACTGTTCACTGTCATTTTAGGTTTCCTGAATTCTGCGACTCAAGAGATTTATCAGGGCTCTGTGTTGTCTGATGTCCAGAAGTGTAATGATGTGTATACATTCTGCTGCTTGCATGCTTTGTAACCTCACAAAATATCACATTGTCTGTCCACTGAATCACTATAACATTGTATTGAAACCTGTGACTGTGATACATTCCTACTGGCAGCATGCTCACATCTCCTGGCATTTTCTCTATAACCCTGCGCTGCTGCAGCTGGATTCTAGCGAGACTTGGGAATTTCCAAACTTGAGTAAATACATCTTGTATTGTGCCAAGCCAAACGCTTGAGTCAAACACTGGGCTCACCGGCCAATAATGTGGTAGCACAAACCAAAAAAAATGTTTTTTTTTTGTTTTTTTTAAACACGCTCTTTTCGGCCAACGACCTCGTTTTATTTACCAATTTAGTGTTAGTCAACGTTCCATTGCAAAAACTATTTCTGTTACAGCTGTTTGTTGCTTCTTCATATCAGCCGCACTCTGGTTACAATATGAATAGTTGCTAAGATCGGCTGAAACAAATCACAATAGTTGGATACTAGTCGGTGCTTCATCCAATCACCTAACAAGTTTTCTACAAAAGGCGCCTCCCTTCTGCAAACGCTTTATTAACAGACTATGTTATGTGAACAGTTCTGGGGGAGTCAGGTTATCTTTCTTATCCCCTGCCCTAAATTATGAAAGTGTTCTAAGACATAAGATCATTGCAAATAAGAAGAAAATGACATTTCACAGATTTTCAATGTAGCTGTATCTCTGGGATTGGGTTGGTTTAAACCAGGAACAAAGTCATAATTGCCTTCAGGGGAAGTGCTTTGTGCGTTCAAGCATTAGCGCAGGAGAGTGCTAACTTTTTGTACAAGAATGCCAGATGTGTTTATGTGACAATGCCTGAGGGCCAACATCCTAGAATATCAAAAGGTCAGATGCACTTGTCTGTAAGTTTTTTAGTTACCCACAATTGACATTGCATTTGTATCTATTATATACATTTTAAAACCCAAGCAGCAGGTTTTTTAAAATCCGACCTGAAGCTAAGAGAGGCCCCAGGACATTGGACATGAGTGCTTTAAGAGAGTACAACAACATAGAGATTTTGACAGAAAGGAAATACTTTTCATTAGGGGCCCAAATTACCAGAATAGCTGTCTGAAATTCACTTTGACTGTCCTTTTTGATGGCTGCAAATTGAGGCAAAATGCTTAAAAGCGGCTATGGTGAAACAGCAACATTGGCACTTTAGAGAATATGAAGGTCATGAAGATTTTTTATAAAAGCCAAGCAAATAATGCCTTGGAAAGATTCATTTAAAAAATAGCTGACTCCAGGTTGTTGGCATACAGATGGGCGAAGAAAGGCTGAGGGAAATGTCTATGTGATAAATAAACCAACATTTAAAAAAAAAAAAATTAAATACATGTGGTTAAATACTGCACCAACCTTCGAGTATTGGCGGACCAGCACATAAAGGAAATCTCAACCAAATATAGTCAATGTGAAAACGTTTATTCCACATTTTCAGCAAAGAACTTAATTGTTAATCGTCTAATCTTCTCTAAGTGCTATTACACTGCAAGTTGCACTGAATAATTAACCGAGTGATCTGTAGTTTCTCCTCTACTAACCAGGAGAACCAAGGACTAGGTTGATAATGTGGAATAAACTGCAATATGTAGTCATTTTCTTTCTAAAACAATTGTCTTTTTAGTGTCAACATGCAAAGTTACTAATGTAATACATTTTATGGCATTCTATTTGCCCAGTGTTCTCACTCTTATATATTAGTCCAGCAGCAGTTGGACTTTTCCTGGAGTGTACCCAAAGCAGAAAGAGCATTTGCAATTCAAATAAAATAAAATAAAAAATTGACTATGCATGTATTCTTAATTTTCTTCAGCTACACTGCAATTAAAGAGGTTTTAAGAGTGATCTTGCATATATCCAGGGTGTACTGTGGCCTTATTCGTCTGTGCATTTGGATAAAAAGCCACACAAATCAAACTTACTGGCAGTATGTCTTACACACAGTATTTATGTACTGCTTTAGTCCAGTTGCACTTAAGCATGCTTCATCGGCCTGTTTGAAGGATTATACTAGTATACACAGAGCTTGCCCACACACCCTGTGGAGTCCCACCATTACAGCCAGGATTTGGTGTTCCTTCACTAACCCTGACTCACTGTCTGTTGTAGCTGTGGTCTTTGTTCGGGCATGAGTAAGTTATTGACCACATTCTTTCATTATTCTACTAGTATGTTGTGAATTTTCCATGTCCTTTTACTTTTGTGTTACGCTTCAGAAACATTTTCAAACCCTTTTTGTTTCAGAGCTCAGGTCATATCAAAGGGACAGCCGTTTTGTTTGGACACCCCTCTGACAACTCTATTCTTTTTCTTTTTTTTTTTCCCTCCATCTGTTTTTGTCCATCTGTCCCCTTACTTTCTCAGCATGTTTTCTTCTCACAGTGACTGTCGGACAAATGCTGGCAGTGGGCAGATAACTAGACTTTTAAACATTCAATACTATACATACACTATATACATAATATACATCCAATATTTCAAACCCTATCTCCTAATTTTAATGCATATATTTCATGTGATGACCTGATAAATATAGATTCAACTTAAAAATTCTAGTCCTGTTATTTAGAGCCTTACACGGGCAGGCTCCCCTATATCTCTGACCTGATTTAACCCTACAGCTCTGCTCGCAGTTTGAGATCTGCAGGGCCGAATCTGTTGATGGTCCCTTGCACTCGTTTCAAGGCCCACGGACACATCTTTTCAAGCTGTTGCTCCCAGACCCTGAAACAAACTCCCTTTTTTCTTTTGCTTGTTAGACCTTGTAGATGCTTTTAAAAAGCAACTTAAGACATTCTTCTTTAAACAAGCATTCTAGCCAAAATAGGCCCAGGGTTGTTATGACGGACTTAGCGCTTTGTGATTTTAGTCCTCATTTTATGTGCCCGTTCTTCATTCCAACCTCATAAAAAGACTTTACCAGGTCAAAGTAAAATGTTGTTAATATTTTGGCCTCTCTATCGAATTGTGAATCCTGGGGAATTTTTAAGATGTAAAATAGCAACAAAAAGAGTGCTTTAGACTAGTTTGAAATATTTTCTGTTGTGTAGGACCCTTGACAGACTGTGTGTCTTCTGTGTATATGAGGTGGCAGACTGTGCTCTCGGTTGGACCCTCCGCCCCCACCGGTTTTCCAGATGGCCTTGGTGTCAGCGCTGCTACACCTTTTGGCCACACAACACTCCTTACATGCCAACCATCCCACTACAGCCCCACAAAGTATACAATAAAAAAATTACCTATTTTGCTAAATGAACCATTAGCACTAATCTTTCTTTTCTGTTTGCATTTGTTTGCCCTTGAGCTTCACTTATAAGCATGATTTTGACCCAAGACCAAAAACAAAAGAATGTTATTTGCATATTCAGCACGGGGGGTGTTATGTAAAAATGCGAAATGGTTTGTTTTAGAATAACAGGTAAAAAACTAAGTCTATAAATTAGATTAAAATTGAATCAGACAAGAGCATAACAGAAAAGGGAGGCTTTAAAAATAACAGATCATTTAATTATTCAGTGAAAGTTTTCAAATGACAGGCACTGCTGCTTTGCTATGGCTTGTTTCACTTCACACAGCAACTCTGAGACTTTGTTCTTCTGTAGCAACAGCCAAATAGGATCAGACAGGACAGTGTGTGCTTTATTTAGTTCATGAAACAAAGGGGCATGACCAATAATATCACTGAGGTAAAAATATAATGGGCCCGGGAAGTTGTAGAAGTCAGAAGAGGTTAGAGTTGAACTCAACTAGAACAAGGTTTTAGAGTTTGGGAAGTGCAAAGCATGACAGTTACAAAGTTAGCTGTTGCTAGTGATGCTAACTGTGCTACTGCCTCTTACAGAGTAAAAAAAAAGTAAAAAAAGGTATTTCCTAATTTTCTGTTCCTCATTGCCATTTTCCTGATAAGATAAATGTCAAAAGATTTTCTCCCACTTGTTATTTGATTGGTTCCCATTGCCATGCCTGACAAACTGTGGACTCCAGTTAGACTAAATACCAACAAAAATCTCAACAATAGATTCTCATTAAGTATTTTCCACTTATTTAAGCTAATCTTTAAGGAAGGTGGGGCAAATGATGTTTAGTTAGAGGCTTTTGATATTAAAATGCTTAATATTCCAGACCTAATATGTTGTCTTTTCAGAATATTCAGCCTTTATTCTTTTTTGTGGTGTTTTTCAATGGCAGTCTGGTCTTGCGTCTGTATGAGATTGCCCGTCAGCCCCTGATCCCTTGAGGTTACTTCTCTCCCTGCCTACTTGTTGTCATCTCTGTGACTGGTTGTTTATTTCCATTTTTCCTCTTGGATGCAGTCCACCTGCTCGTCTTTTAGTTCTTTCCCCGTCATGGTGTCTTTCAGTCATTGTTGCGGAGGGCTATTCAAACGCTGTATGCCTATTCTCTCTCTCAGCATCACCGCTCTTTATTAACATGCCTCATTCACGCTGTGCCGTTCTCTATTAATACATTCCTCCTTGAACCCCTCTGGTGAATTCTTCCACACTGTATACATAAACTCCCCATTTGTTGTTCCTATCATGATCGTCCCTCCTCCTCCTCTGTCTGCTTTCCTTCCTTTCAATCCCTCAATGCCTTTTGCCATGCGCTCTATGAATCGCTACTGCCCCGCTCTCCTCCCTTCCTTACTGCAGGGCTGAATCATCCGGCCTTTTCTGCTTGTCTTGTCACGTTTGGCCCTTGTGCCCGTCCATCCAGCCCTCATCACACGGCGATGGCGCGAGCTGTGCTGACATACCGCCACAGCTCTAAGGGCCTGTAATGTCCATGACGCCAGCGCTGACCTGTCCCTCACTCCTCAAAGCACTGACATCATCAAAGTGGGACTCATTTCTGCCTTGGGGGCAGTTAATCACCAATTATGGTATGAGCCACCATCTCATCCATGTGATTTCTAGATTAAAGGAGAAAAGATGGTCTTGTCAAGGAGTACATTTATACACTGTCTGTGGAAGGTTTGTGTGCATTGATAAGTGTTTTTAGGGTAATATCTCAGAAAACAAACAACTGACACTCTAAAATCTATTGATGGAATTACTGGGTCATTCATTATATTCAGGTAGTCAGCTGACCTCATTCTTTGGGCATAACGTTGCTGAACCTAGACGTGACCAACTGCAGCAGCCCCAGATCCTAGCACTGCCCCCACAGGCTTGTAGGGCAGGCACTAGGCATGATGGGAACATCTTATCCACCTCTCTTCTTACCCTGATGATGCCCATTACTCTGGAACAGGGTCAATCTGGACTCATCAGACCACATGACCTTCTTCCATTGCTCCAGAGTCCAATCTTTATGCTCCCTAACAAATTGAAGCCTTTTTTTCCCCGATTAGCCTCACTGACAAATGGTTTTCTTAAGGCTACACTGCTATTTAGTCCCAATCCCTTGAGTTCCCTCTTACATTGTGCGTTTGGAAATGTTCTTACTTTCACTTTTAAACACAGCCTTGAGTTCTTCTGTTGTGTTTCTATGATTTGATTTCATCAAATGTTTACGTAATCGCCAATCACAATCATTCAAGATTTCTTCCCGAGCACATTTCTCCCTTGAAGAAAATGGTTCCTTCCAGTTTTTAATAATGCGTTGGACAGTTCTTAACCCAATTTTAGTAGTTTCAGCAATCTCCTTGGATGTTTTCTTTGCTTAATGCCAATAATTTGACAAACATTTGAAACAGACAAACAATATTTTCCACAACCACAGGATGTGTCTACCAACATGGTTGTTAAAGAAATGAGAAACTTCTCACTGCATCAGATAGGGTTAAATAACTTGTTACCAGCTGAAACATAATCATCCATGCAGTAATTATCCAATGGGAGGCTATTACCTACTTGCTTAGCTAAATCCAGGTGGTGACTTTTTTTTAGGGACGAGCAGTGTATTTAGTAATGTTCAATATCCTGTGCTTTTGAACAACAGGATGTGCATCTAATACATCTAGTAATCCTCCTTCCTGTCGTTGCTAAAAATAATGCATTTCCTTATCTCTATGTAAATGTCGCACCAATAACGTCATGAGCCACCTTTTTATCAATGTTATTTCTAGATAAAAAGAACAATGGAGACTTATAGTCTTTTTATTGTGTAATCAAAGGCTATTTACATACTGTCTTTTTCCCCGGTATGCAAACATGGCACATTATAGTGTTGCCTTGATAAGTTAATGTTTAATATTTTACTAACCAAATAGATGTTGAGATGTGAGTCCAAGTTGTGAGCTCTGACAACTCTAAAATAATCACCGCAATGTTTTAAAAAATAGTAAAATAGTTTGTGAAGAGCTTATTTAGGAACATAAATGATGTGTTTAATATGCTCTAAATACTTTGAACTATGCTAATCTATGTGCTTGAACATGCTAAGCCATGTACATTTTGGTTGAATTTTCTTATTCACTTTTGCCTTTTTGTGTAAAGACCTTGTGTGACGTGTTTGTTTTATGTCATTCATGACACTGATATCTCTTTTTCATAGAATGCCAGGATGCTCCATAAAGTGTCCTGGCAGCTTCTGTTGTTACGCTCCTGTGTATTTAAACAAAATGGGACACAGAGCTGACTAAGACGTTATATTTTTAGGAGATACTCCCACAGTGTGACAGAAAGAAGCTTAAAATTGACTAATACAAATTTTGGATTGTCCTGAAAAATGTCAACTCACTATTTATTTAGATTCTTGTTTTCTGTTCCTCTTTCCAGAAATGTTTGCTTCTTTTGGCTCATTTTGGTCTTTTTAGAGTTGTTTGAGCAATGGTATGGAGAAATGATCTCCAGAGAAGAGTGACAACTGAAATAATAAAATACAGTAGAACCGGATGCTCATTTTTAGGCTCTTTCATTCCACTCCCCTCCTGCTGTCTCCTCACTCGGTATTCTTGGGTGTTGGCGGAGAAAGGGACCACATCAGCACCATTCTCTACAGAGCTTTTTCTTTCCTCACAGGGGAGCTTGGCTTCAAACGACACCTCTCATCAGACATATGCTAACACGGCGCACATACACTTCAACGCACGCTTCAGAAACAAGAAAATGCTAGTCTCAGTCCAAAAAAGTGCACCCCAATAAAAGCGACTGCGTCCCTCTTGGTGGAAAATTGAGTCATTGTCCTTCTGCTTGCGTAAACCGATGGACAAGTCAAGCGAGAAATAGAATGAAAATGTTCCTTTCATTGGGGAGTGTGTGGGCATAAGCAGTGGCACCGTGTAATCCTACACATACACATGCAAATCTAGACAACCCAACTCTGGCTTGTTAAATAAACGTGGGAGTTAAAACAAAAGCCCTCTTCTATTGTAACCTTGCATATTCATAATGAGTGCTTTTGCCTAATGCAGAGTGGAGAGAGACTCTCAGGTCGACATTATGCAACTGGCTGCCTTTCGGTGGATGCTGTTCTGCAGGGTCTAAATCAAATTTAGGTAGGGTGACTTTGTTATATATTTAGAGGATGGAGAAACTGTCTGACTTGAACTTATTTTGACCATCTTTGATATTCTGTATAGTTTCATCTTCAGTGGGATAACGTTTGGTGAACTCACTGGATCTTCGTGGATTAAAAGTAAAGTCAGACAATACATGTCTGGATGTTTTCAATCTTACACATTTAATTCTAATGTATCAAGGAGACAGCAGTTTGGGAAGGGATTATATATTTATACCGTACATATAAAATTATGTAAATTATGTAAAGGTGCATTGTGTCATTAATTTAATAACATTAAGTTTGTCCAACAACATATGGGTTGTTTTTATTGTTGCATAAACAGAACTTTTTTGTGTCAAGGACTATTGACTCTAAACGATTAGCAGTACATTTAGGACCGAAAAGTGAGGTTTGTAAATGAAAGGCCTACTGCAATTGCCACCAGCATTGATTTTAATACATCACGTGACTAAGATTAAGACAGCACAGCTTAAAAAGGGAGTGGGCTAAATCTGCTCAGTGATGCCTGATCTGAAAAGCGATACAAGCTGCCCCAAGTTTTAGGCTCAATCCACTTTAGTCTTAACTTTTGTCAAGCTCTGGCAGGATAGAGCTAACAAAGACTTTAGGGAGGTGACCTGTTTAGGCACGGATTAGATGCCTCCACCGATCTCCGTGATCCCCATCAGTCGAACAGGCCTTGGGGGAGAGGGAGCAAAAAGGAGCCCATTTTCTTCAGACCACACTGATGCATCGGCCAGAGTAAGGGGTTAGAGATCTGCAAAGAAGACTGAGACTGTGGCAGCGGTGTTCATTAATGCCCTGCCTCTGCTGTAGAGTCCAATCAAGGGGCTCCACACTCAAGCACCCTCCAATACTGCAGCTCTGGCACACACAGCTATCCAAGCAATGAGACAGGCGGGCTGAGCGTAGGCACTGATGGCTTCACCGCTTCAACTGATGGGTGCTTAGAGGGAAGTGGAAAAGGCAGGTTGGGGGCCAGCTAGACCGAGTATATGAAGGATGAATCATTTGATAGGATATAAGTCCACAGTCATGACCATGGCCAAGAGAAGACTATAGCCCTTCTTACCTTGATGTTGGTGAGAATCCCAACGTCGTCCCAAGTCAGCCTCAGGAAACAGTTAGGCCACTGTCACTGATTATGCTGCATGTGTTCTGTACATACAGTATATGAAGTATTATGTTCACACTACACACAAGATAATAAACAAGGTGGGAAAAACTTACATGATAACGCCCAAAATGAATAGGTTATATTGATAGATATTTTCAAGTATATTATATAGTATCATGTTTGAATAATATATTAATAATATTTCATCTATAGAACCACACTGAGACTGTAGTTACAGCTTAGTAGCGCTTCCCTTGCTTTACCTGCAACTGATTTCCTGTTTTCAATGCAGTAGCGGGTTTCTGGCCTGTTCAACATTTGCATTCAAAAAAAGTTATTCGCATAAATAAACACAAATGTGGAGTAAACACAAGCTATTCTTGAGGTTCTATGTGCACACAAAGTTTCTCATAAATGTTGTAATGCTGAGCTGTCCTGTTTCTGTCTTGATCTGTCTCGCCTCTGTGACGTCATGGATACTGCCTCAAACCCTCGAACCCTTCACACCCCACGCTGACTCTGCACTGTTTCAAGACCAAGTTTGTCTCAAGTATTGCAAAACAACAATCATTTTGTGATTCCCTAAGCTTAGAGCCACTTTCACTCATTATGCACAGCCATTACATGAGCCCACATGCCGCCCAGCTGGTTCCATTAAATGCGCTGCATCTGAAAACCTCTTTAGCTGTCACTACATCTCTAATAAAGCTCTCCCACTTCCAGGTGCTGAATTACACCGCTAAAAAGCTGTGTTAGGTTTCATGTAATGGGTGCTTATCCAATACTTCTATCCAGATTGAATCACATTGAGGGCAACAGTAGCATTGCTTTATAGTCTTCAATTGCCGGCATCAGATTATCGCTAAACGTGGCACTAGCATTGGAGTTGCTGACAGAATGTGGTCGTCAATCAACAAACGCTGCCGTGTGACAGACTTGGAAATGCACACAGTCTGCGTTTCCCTCTGTTTGTACTGTCATTCAAATGTTTACCTCCCAAATACCCATCTGAAATGTAATCAGGCCTGTGTGCATTGATTGTTAGTCTGTTTGGTGGCGTGATTGACTAAAGGCTGGACAAACAGACTGAGTGGCACTTGGATTTCCCTTGGATTATAATAAAAAAAATACAAGTGATGACTGAAGGCATGTTGTCTCTGATCTGCCCTTGACCCCTCTGGAGGGGAGCCAATGGGAAACTGTGGAAGCAGAAGAAGACTGCGCTCGCTGATGTTTTTCAAACTATCACAAGCTAGTTTTCCATCAAAAGCGGGGGTTTTGGGCTTGTACAGAACGCTTGCCTAATTTTCATCTTGGCTCTGACTTTTTTCTGGTCAGATTAATGACACATTGCTAACACATTGTCTGACCTAAAGCATTGCTCATAAGGATTCACAAAGTGATAGTCTTTGCTAGAGTTTGTATCTTTAACTGCTCTGTGTTGAGATTTTTGTTGTAAGCGGAAATAGATCTCTAATTTAACAGCCCAACACTTCTCTTCAGTAGGGCTGTGAAATATGGAATAACTATGTTGAAAACTGATAATTATATGACTTGTATGAATGTTTTGTAGTAACTGGTGCCTCAATCTTTAGTCGCACCACAATGTGATATGATATTTACTGTCTGTGGTTTTTCAACAGGAAACACATTTAGGAGAATATATAAAGAGGAAATAGAACTCGTGTTCTCAGCTTGTTAAAAATTGGCTGATATTTACCAAGCTACTCAAAATGCAAAATGTCTGGTGTTATTTTGTGTTCTGAATTGCTGTAAATAAGAGTTTTGGAAAATGTAATATGGAAAAGTATTTTATCATAGAAATGGTTTAAATTGGCAAAAAATAAAATGCAAGTCAAGCAAGGGCTCTTATGGCTTTCCAAGTTGCACCAGCCAAAATTATCGCTATTTCTTTTGCATAATGTTGTCTAATTGGTGGCATTGATGTGAAAGTACTTTGTGAGTCTTTTTCTTATGCTTGCTGTTTTTTGCTTATTTTTTCTTCAGATTTCGATGTGTGATGCTCTCTGTGATCACGAGATGGTATGAAGCCAGGACCGAACCGATCTGTTTTGCTCAAAAAGAGAGAGATGGTACTGTATGTTGTTTGAGCAGCTTCTAGAGACGTCATAACCAACAGGGCCCGTTTGAATCCGAGTTGGTGAGTGTCACTTTGAGCTGTTGGAGATTGAAAACAGATCAGGTTTTGCTTCATCAGGAGTGTGTCGTACAGCGGGTAATAAATTCCAGGAGGCTGAGCATGCTAACGAGTTCATTATTCCAGCTTGGGTTAGGAGTAATTACCATTTTGCATCCAAAGCTATTTAAGACCGGGTTACTCTTGTCTAATTAAGCCAAGTGTGAATTCAGATAAATATTTGCAGAGACACTAGTGAGGGATTAGGACTTCCATGGCAGCCAGAGAGTGGTCCGACCACACTAAGAACTTTAATGAATGAGCTGATACAGTTCTTGTCCATGCCATCTCTTCCCTTTTGTTATTTTCTGTCATTTTTTAAACTATTTTGCCTCAGATTAGACATGCCATGGTCTTAATAAGCAGCCATGCATAAAGCTTACATCAGATAAGAAGACTCATTTAGGTCTCGGAAGAACATCATTAATTATGAAAAATGAACAGGGCTCTCTAGTTGTCTGTGGAGAAACACTTATTCCCCCGCTTCTCTGAGAGCGCAGGCGATGTTGTGAAGCACTACTCCAGCATGCCCGAACTCAGATGTCTCAATAAATCATTTTCAAAAGGTGGCTTCCACAAAAAATATAGTCAGTTGAGTCATCATTTCCATTATTTCCATCTGCTTTTAGTAGATACAAAATTGATATTTAACTAATTGCTGACTTACTTTGGATATCTTGAAGTCCTTGAATACAACTACCAAAGATCAAGAACTAACAATAAGCACAATCAGCATTTGTTTTTTTTTTTTTTCTTTTCATTTTAATGCAAATCAGAATTGTTCATATAATAAAGACCATGGGACTTTAATGTCATCCATATTAAGTCACACATCATAGACGCTACTTTCACTAGTTTATAGAGCCATAACGTGAGTCATATTTGCAAAGAACAAAACATGACATCACAAAGTTGCATTAGGCCTAAATAATGTAGCTAATGATGCTTACAGCTTTTTAATTAGTTTAACTTTATAAAACTTTATAAAGCATTAATGGGACATGTAGAGGGTATGGTTTGGGAAAGACATTAACCATAGTCACAGTTGACGGTTTTACTTTTATTCCCACAGCCCATTAGTTTAAACAAAATTAGTTAATAATAGTCATTAATATTTGTTTTGTATTCTTTGCAGTTTTATGTTTATTCAAGAAGTCATTTAAGATTAAAAAGCACTATTATTATGCTCTATAACATGTAATTATGCTATGTGAACAGCAGTTCTGTATAAACCTCCTTTATGCTCTACTGTAATTACAGTAAATAATGTCCTTACAGCTGCTATTAACAGATACTGCAGTAGAGCAGACAGAGGTTCACCGTTTTTAAGAATCAGAGCTGAAGAACTGAAGATTAGTGATGCTGCGTCCTGTGGAATGGGAAACATTCTGCCTTGGTCAGATACTTATTCAAACTGGAAGAGACACATTAGCACAATATTGACAGTGTGCAGTGCAAGTCCCCACCCAGTGGTATTTATCACACAGGGCTTTTGTTGTCTTGAATAAATAGACATATTACTGTGAGGCCAGATTTCAGCCCACGGGGCCTCCAGCCGCTGACACACAGTCTTTTAGGGAAGCTTTTAGAGCTTTGGAAAATAAACACAAACGGGAATAAAAGTTTAGTGTCAAAGTTAAGAAATTCAAATAGTTAGAACTCAAAAGATATAGCCAAAAAAGAGGCAGTGTCAGAAATTTGAGCACTTAGCAACAGCAGTGATGCACAATTTAAGGTAATATTTACCATTCCCTAAAGCTTTTTCAATGGGGAAACCTCTGCATTGATTTTGGTCAATCTGATTGGCCAAACACAAATTATAATGCTATGTACGTAAACTGTTTATTTCTGTTCATGTCATAATTTTTATTAAATTCTACTATAATTACAATCTCCAATAACAAGTTGCTTTTGAATAAATAACATAAGCTGGAAATCTTCTAATGTTCTGAACAGGACCTGGAATGCTCCCCTGAATACACTGTGTGGATGCTGCATGTAGAAAAGACCAATAGTCTTTATAATTGTATCGTGCACTGGCTGTTGTGTGTTGGTTTTTGTTAATTTTACTGTTCTGATTTGAACAGCTGCCCTAAAAATACCCATGGTGCCTCTCTTCAGATGTGACTGGGGTTGTATCCGTGTCTGAAGAGTGTATCGTTGCTTTTTACACCACTGAGATTTGTAAACTTGAAATCACAAAGCCATGTTTTTTTTTTCTCGCTCTTGAGAACTGTGAAACTTGGAAATAAATAATAATCTAGCAGATTTCAGCAGGGTGAATATTTTGTTGCTAAGCAACAGTTGTTGGCATTCGACAGGAACCCTCAAGTAAGAGATGGCGAATGAGGCGGGTGTGTTGGGTTGGATCTGTGGCAAAAACATGAGTGCAGTGAAATAGGTTTTATGGCATTTTCCCCAGGCCTAAGTGGTGTTGTTTTGACAAATTGGCCCACATGCAGGACAGTTGTTTGTCAATGACAGCCATGTATGCAGTGTAACCCTCCATTATGGCAGAAATTCACTGCTCATTTATGGTTCAAACTTTGGTTCAAATTCAGGCAAGAGAATGGTAGAAACTAACTGAATAAATATGCACTATTTTTGTTGAATAATGCTTTGACAATAAGATTTGCACTGTTAATTAACACAGTAAATGATCTACCATTCATAACAGTTGATTATTTATTAATTAATATAATTTGATTGGGACAGTGCATGTTGATAAATGAACCAGAGTCACATAAATGTAAACATGCCAGACTTTGGGATCAGGAAAGTTTTTCATTTGTTGTCCCAGAGCAACATTCACACATTCATACACCAGAGCAACATTCACACATTCATACACCAGAGCAACATTCATACACCAGAGCAACATTCACACACATTCATACACCAGAGCTACATTAACTTATTCATACACCAGAGCAACATTCACACACATTCATACACCAGAGCAACATTCAAACATTCATACACCAGAGCAACATTCACACATTCATACACCAGAGCAACATTCATACACCAGAGCAACATTCACACATTCATACACCAGAGCAACATTCAAACATTCATACACCAGAGCAACATTCAAACATTCATACACCAGAGCAACATTCAAACATTCCTACACCAGAGCAACATTCACACATTCATACACCAGAGCAACATTCATACACCAGAGCAACATTCACACATTCATACACCAATGCAACACTCACACACATTCATACACCAGAGCAACATTCACAGACATTCATACACCAGAGCAACATTCACACATCCATACACCAGAGCAACATTCACACATTCATACACCAGAGCAACATTCAAACATTCATACACCAGAGCAACATTCAAACATTCATACACCAGAGCAACATTCAAACATTCATACACCAGAGCAACATTCACACATTCATACACCAGAGCAACATTCATACACCAGAGCAACATTCACACATTCATACACCAATGCAACACTCACACACATTCATACACCAGAGCAACATTCACAGACATTCATACACCAGAGCAACATTCACACATCCATACACCAGAGCAACATTCACACATTCATACACCGATGCAACACTCACACACATTCATACACCAGAGCATCATTCATACACCAGAGCAATATTCACACACATTCATACACATAGCAACACCAGAAGTGTGTGATTTAGCTTAATGGTACAACAATTATCAGTTCAATGTACAACAAATGTACAAAAAAACTATTAAGAAACATTTTTTATCTTTTTGCCAGGTTTTGTTTGTTAATAGGATTCTCAAAAGCTTCCTCTGTCAGCCCAGTATTCGGCCTCTCTTACCACATTTTTTTTTCATCTTGTGGCTTGTCGAAGCTCTGCCCTCTGGCAAACCAGAGAAGAAGTCCGTGACATTGATGCAGGATTTTCGTAACACGTTTTCTCATCCAAGCCCATTTTCTTTGTCAGATTGGGACTTTGGATATTTATAATCTTGGGGCACCGGCTAATGGTATTTGCAGAAGAAAATCAGTTTAGCGCATGTTTTCTGTAATGGCTTTGACTGCGTGGCATTGCCAGAGGCTCTGAATGGTGGAAGGATGCCTCTAATTTGGGCTAATGGGTGAGTCAGTCATCATCATCATGTGTCCCTCAGTGGCGATGCAGAGCCACCACTGCACACACAGCACAACACAATACATCATGTCAATAACACATACAGCCAACACTGTAGAACCACAATCCAGTTAAAGTGGGAGGATAAAATAAGATTTATTTAGCTATAGGTGCACAAACTATTGAGGAAGCAGTTAATTGGTGGCTAAGCTAATCAAATCATTTGTCCTGAGATTAGTTTAAAGCACGGAACCTTCCCTTGGGCAGACATCTGGGGAGATAGCTGCGAGAGCTATAGGTATCAAATAGCTGCTAGATGAGTATGCATTTTAAGAAGGCTGTAGTTGCAGTAAATGATATTGCGGTCTATGGACCAGGCAATCGCACAATCTGCAACATGTTTTGGCAAAGATACCTGAGCAAACCCAAAGCTCCAAAAAATGATAACACCATAAAGCAATTTTGAAATTCAATTCAAATGTATTCCAAAAAGAGAAATTTGAATAACTTAAGCCAATTTTTCATTGCAGTATTTGGCAACAGCTAATCAAATGTAGCTCTGGTAGTCAGTGTGGCAGTAATATCCAATGATTCATATCTCAACATTCTTCAGCTTTTACTAGAAAATAGACATTTAGTCAAGATATCATAAAGAAAGAAATGCATCACGTGGGGGAAACTTGCTCAGCCAGGAGATGGCCCAAAATTTCTCCATAGTGTTCACTATTTTATAACAAAATATAATTTGATAATTTTGCCAAAACTGTGTGACACCATCACATATTATTTTGGCAGATCAGCATTTAAAATGTAAACTGAGACAGAAGGGGATCACAAAGGCCCAATGCCAAAAAACTGTGACTCACAGTAAAAGTCGCAGACACCCACTCACTTTAGGGCAAAAAATATACTAATTGAATGTAAACATAGAAAACATTGCAAACCTGTCCTTATGCTACATTTTAACTTAAACATTTATGTCTACTATCAATATCAGGATATACAGGATATAATAGCAGGCAACTGGTTGTCGATGTCTTAAGGAGGAGCAGATCACCGTAGCAACAGGGAGGCAGGTGCGGGGCAGATGGCTTCAGCGGTGTCTCAGTCTTTACTGATGCAGGATCGTGTGAAAAGGGAAGGTAGCGCGGCCTCCAACATCATGGTGGATCCCCTGTGGGCCGGGTCTGACTGAGCCAGGCAGGAGTGCTGCAGTGGCTAGTTTACATTCCAAACAGTCGGCTAAGCTTCACCAGCCTCTGCTCTGCTTAGACATGCAGTATTCAATCACATACATATTTACTATGACCATCATTCCCTGCAAGTCTACCGTTATTCTTTTCATTTAACTTATTTTCTACAGCTCATGACTATAGATCATGGTATGGCTAGCACCACCTTTTTCCAGACATTCTTCTTCTAACACACATGACTTAAAGATAATATTTTGCAACAACACAACCTTTTCTGTGTTAATATTTTGCTGCTTTAGGTATCTTTGATGATAATTTTTTTTCCAAAGCATTTGACATGTGTCTTAGCTTCCTCTAAATGTACTCTCTGAAATGTTTGGACAGAAATGTTTTTTCATTTCACAACACCTCTGTTTTCTAACCAAGACTTTAAATTGACATGTTATTGACTTTGACACAATTTTTTTTACAAGAAGGCAACCATGATTATAAGAATAGGATAAAATTATTTTATGTGGGCATAAACTTACCTTATCTGTGAAAGCTAAACCTCAGGTAACCTTGGCAACGGCATCTCTGTGCTTTGTTGCAGTAGAGAGTGATGATAAGGTGATGGGAGGTTGCAGCATGTGTTTCTAAAGGTTGAGACGGTTTGCATTTGTGGAAGGCAGCACAGGTGAGCCTCCAACCACACCCCCACCTCCTGAGACCCATACACAGGGGTCAAATCACAGCTGCACCATATAGACCTCTGTGTGCAAGATGTGACCAGACTGCAAAAAATTTAGACTGAGTCAAAAAACAGAAAAGAAAAAGCAAGACAAAAGCTTTTTAATTGGTGATTTTGTGGGTAAAAGTAAGTTGGATTTGGACATCCTTATTGATGTTTGCCTTTTTTAACTTTTGATTCATCAGCTTTTACACCTTTTTAAAATGGTACAACCTTAATTAATCTCATGGGGCCTGATTCTGCCTTGTAGATGTACCTGCATTTCATAAGAGCTTATTGGAAAAAACATCTACATGATTTCAAAGCAAACAAACAAAAGTGATCTCCGCAAGTACAATATTTGATGCAATGTTGAAGCTTGCAATAATAGCACTTCAGCTTTAATCTTTTATGGTGTGTCAAAAACAATGCAAACCAACTAGTGGTAGAGTTGGAGTGATTTTCATTATATTGAAACATAATAAATAGATGATGAAAATGCTGACAATACACCAAATGTAATATTCCAACATCATGCTTCACTAATTACCATAGAGTTTAGTTTTCCTTACATCTGTCAGCAAAAAAACAGCAAGACCTTAATTTAAGGGTGATTGCATTGGGTTACATTAGAATTAACAAGTACAGAATTAAGAACAGGAGACAGATAGAGATTGATGGTTTGTTTGGAAGTAGATGTGTTTTTCCCAACAAAACATTTTGATTTTGACACTTTTCTCCAAACAACACTAAGAATCTTCTTTCTCAGACTATTGAGCACAGTGAACATAAATAACCACCCAAACCTAATTGCTTAAATGCTAGTTGCAAAGAGAACCATTGCCTATCTCTTGAGCACTTGCAGTTTGCTAGCTTTGGAGATAAGCCCTAGACCATATGGAAATAACCTAAATAAAAGTATCTGCTAAATGACTAAATGTAACCTACAGTACGACATAAAACTGCACATTAATTACATTTGTCACTAACTTGCAGGCATTGCTATTCTTGACATAATCAAATGAAAGTGTGAGAAGTGACATTCATTTAGTTTGTTTCTGTTTTCAGGGTAAATGGTGTGCATTTATATAGCGCTCTTTTGTACGCTTTTCATCATGCTTCCATTCACACCTGGGGCAGACAGAGAGGGGGCTGCCATACACACCTGTACACATTCACATACAGTCACACACATTCATACACCATAAGTGTTTTGTCCAAGGACACGGCGACAGTATGAACCGGGGAGCGCAGGATCAAACCACCAACCTTCCAGTTATAGGGCGACAGCTCTAGCCATAATTGCATTTGTGCATTGTTAGTCAGCCCCGGTTGAGACAGATCCATATGCTGCAGATGTAGGTCCCTTGTAAGAGAATGGACTGACCATCCCTGTGTTTTGTTTGGTACATTCTTTGGAGAGCATGTGACCGAGGTCCTGTGAGTCCTGTGTCCGCTTGCGTCGCCTCTGGCTTTGATAGAGCCACTGGAATCAAATCAAATCAAGTCATACTCAATTCCCAGTCCATCCCCCTGAGGATTTACTCCCACGTCTCTTACACCAAGCCGAAGTATGAGGCGGCATTAGGAATCGTTTACACCGTTAGTAGATTATACATGCAGCAGAATGTAGAGATAATCAGAGCTGTGGCATGTGGTAGGTTGTGTACAAAATGTTCCCCACAATTCGTAGTTAAAAGGAGCAGTAGCTCAGCATGTACATCTTTTTCTTCCCCTGGAGATGGCCTGTAATGAGAAGGCAGCATTATAGGTTCAGCAGGATCTTGTGCTGGTGTTCTGTCGCCGCTGCCACAGTCACCCGCAAAGTCTTCCTCTTTGTTAGTTAAGGGGAAGAGCATTCGCAGGCGGCTCTAGCTCTCTGTGCTTGTTAGCCAGCAGTAATGACTAGGCTGTGGGGAGCCAGGCGACCAGGCCAAGGCGCTGGCAGACCGTTCCCCTCTGCTGGCCGTGGGCTCTGCGACAGGAAGGGGAACACGAGATGACACCACAGAGGACACGCCAGGACGATCGGATCCGACAAGTGAGGAGGCAAGAGGGGAGCTTGCGGGGGAGGGAAACCGTACTTCAGGACAGGCTGAGACTGTTACCTATACACAGAGCACATGGAGTCCGACTACCACCCGCCTGTTCACAGAGCTGACATTAGAGCAATGTTAGCAGAGAAAGATTCATGCCCTCTTTGTGCAAAAATGCTCCTGTAAGATCATGTATTCATAGGGACGTGAAGAAAATAAATTATTAAAAGAGTACAGATACAGTGAACAGATTCCTATGCTGCTAAAGCTGTTTAAAAACATTTAAAACTAAAATAAGTAATAATTACCATGAGTAGCTGACATAATGTTACCAGTACTACTTTGTTTAGTTTGTCTTAGCAGATGCAAGGTGATGCAAGGCTTGTGACGTGTACTACAGCTGGGGTTTCTGTCTATCAATAATACAATATAATCTTGCAGCATTTAAATACAACCTCAGGCTAACTCAAGCAAACTAAGACAAAACATGCCTGCAGTGTTTTTGCACATGAAAGGCGCCTCTTGTTTTTTACCAGGTCATGTGTTTTCTAGTTTCCAGATGCTCTTTGTTTGTCACTAATGATCTATACACTTGCTAATATCCTCCTGTGTGGTGTGACAGAGAAACATTGTCATGTCTGCTTATTGTCTTCACGCCAGCAGATCAATATTTCAGAGAAAGACACATGCATTCCAAGATATAGAGCAGCAATAAGATGAAAACAGCCTTGTTTGTCACTCAGCGCATTGCATAGTCATCGGACTGGGACCTTGTCATGTTGTGATGAATACAAAGAGCTTGTTTATTGTGGAATACATGTTAACAATCTCTATGGGCCAATAAATAATGTTCTGTTTGCTGGCAATTTAGTTGGACTCAAATGGTAATTTTACAAGCTGTAGCATTTTTCTTGAGGTGACAGTGGAACTATTAACATTGCCTGAGGTGGTGGCATCGTGTTTGAATATAATCTATATATTGCAGCAAAGAAGAGATTATAAAAGTGATTGGCTGTTAATACAAAGAATACATATATTGTTCTCTAATTAAACGCGGAAAATAAATTCTATGCCCAACTGTAATTGTGTGCAACAGAAGAGGCTTGTGCTTGATCTTGTTTATTATCATTATTTTATGATGTGGTTTCTCAGCCTTGGGCCCAAGTCTCCATGCCTTTTGGTGAATTTGGGATCAAGTGCAGCCTTGTGTAAAGATTCATAAACAACATCTGCAGCAGTGGCAACCAGGCACTCCCTCTGCGCCTCGTTCTCCTGCCAAGTCCGCCCACTCTCTCTCATCTGCTCAGGCCATCATCCCTTCTTCCCCTGCCTCACTCTTTCCTCTGTCGCCCCACTCGAGAAGCTTTCATCTAGACTGTTGACTTAGCACAGGCCAGGCTGGCCCGGCGCAGTCGACTCACTTGAATGGAGCAGAGCCGACTGCAGTACACAAACACAATAGGCAGTGCATTATTGATTACTGTTGTGATCTAACCTTGGCACTTAGGAGCCAACCTGCCTTTGCTTGGGCCTATGCATAATTTCTGCAGCAAAAGTGTGAATTTTCCTCTCTCCTTAATGGAAAGTTGGATGAACGCTAAAGGCTTTCCAATAACAATCTGTTATGGTCCCTGTGCAAACCCACCAGAGGATTAGATTGCGTAGCCTGTCAGAGGTCAGCAGAGAGTGGAGTAAGGCCAGTGTAGAATGAATACTATCACCATCTGCACTAGCTATCGAGGAATTATGTCACTAATGCTAAACCTCATTTTATGTATTACTATTCTTAAATGTTTCACCCTTGTAAAATGCCAAGGAAGATAGACATAATTTATTGAATGATTATTTAACAATGTATGGATAGAATTCATGCCTCATTAATTAAGAGTAATTAAGTGGTACATTGTCTTACTTTTTTTTTTCATAAAACTGGCAATATTGACATGTGCATTATTATGAATATGTTTTATCCGTCTTCTGTACAACAACAACCATAAAGATCTTAAACAATCAGTCTGCAAGCTTCAGAAGTCTCATTTTGATTGAACAGTGTGGTCATTACATAAAAAAGCAATATTGTCTTAAAAAATGACAGGTGTAAACAGGTGTAAAAGTGTAGCCATAGTCTAAGAGTTAAATATACAATGTATGATAGCAAAAGGGAAAGTTCCTTTATAAATAGATGCCATCAATCATGGGAATGCCCTTCATTTGACGTGCGTCAGTCCTTGAGGGAGAAATACATATTCAATTTCCAACAATAAGCGTCAGTCACATTGCTTTCACTCCGACACATGACAGCTGTGAGCAGTGGCTGGTTACACATTCGAAGGATGGGAGCTTTGAGTGAGTCAGTAAAAAAGCCCAATCATTGCACAGAAGAAATAAATAGGCAATGCAGCAGGAACCTCCCCAGAGGAGGACAGATGGACTTCCCATTTTGTTTGGTCAATGTCAATAGTTCAGAGTGACTAAAACCAAGTTTTTATGTGTGTGACTGTCATGTCAGTGTGTGCAAGTTTCCATTGTTCTGTATTCAAGAATTTTAGTTTAAATGGCAGAATATTAAAAAGCAGTAATTTAGACCAGGCTAGAATAAGAGAAAATAAAATTCTTTAACAAAACACAACACATATGCTATTTAAGTTGTTGTTATTATGAAGCTATGAGCACACATAACCTTTTAATGACCGTTTGTACTGCTTGACAGATTCAGTGTATAGAATTTGCTAGAATTCCTTTAAGTTCTGTAGGTTGTATGTACAACAATATAACACTCTTTGCATTTGTCTGTCTTAAAAAAAAATAAACAAGATTCCATAAAACCCAGGGAAAGTTTAGATTAATAGAAACATTTCATTTATTCATTTAGCTGACTCTTTTATACAAAGCGACTTACATTAAGGTTCCATTCCCCAGTGTTACAGCTGGAACACCACTGGAGGCAAGGTGGGTTAAGTGTCTTGCCCAAGGACACAACGACAGTATGAACTGTGGGGAGAGCGGGAATCAAACCACCAACCTTCTGGTTGAAGGACGACCACTCTACCACTTTTTATGTACATATGTTTAATTTATCATTTGACTAATCATCAAACCGTTTTCCCCTTGGTTTGGTCTTAACATATCTAAGCAGGGCTACTGTAGGTGCTCACATGTTGAGGAAAAAAAACACTAAAAACTACAATCAGCACTTTGTTATGGGCTTGTTATGGTCAGAACCTTGCTCAAGTCATTTGCCCAATGTCATTCCCCTCTCTCACACGTTTCCTGTCGACCTACTGTCTACTATCAAATAAAAGTAAAAAGGACAAAATAATGTCTTCAACAAAAAAATATATATATATATCCAACAACCAAACAAAATAAGCTTTTATTTCTCTATGTTGTGCTTTTTAGAGAATACATTGGCAAGGGTATGATTGTGCTTGTAGGTGTGATTACATCAGATCTGCATTATCACTGCCTGGAACAGTTTATTGAGATGGGTTGTGTTGAGTTTTTTATTGGCTGTTAGTTAATGTGATTTGAGCAACAGGTCCTGCTTAACAGCAGAGTGTGTTCACTGAAGGGATGTGAAGGCTGTTAATAGGGGTCAAGTAAAACAGTGCTGCAGTATTTTTCTTTAATCGTATTTAAAAAACATCTTCCCCTCGGGTCGGCCAGGTTTTTTTTCAACAACTCCCTTTTTATTGTTTTTTGGAGGAATGTAAACTGGAGGCATTTAAGGCCTGCGCTAAAATAAGGATCGGGTTATACAAAGTCGCAAAGGAATGTCTGCACTGTAGCATGTAATTGTCAGTTTCATTACACTAAACCGATGGTATATCTGAGTCAAACCCAGTGTTGTGAATGTGATTAGCATCTCCAGCAAAGCACAGCTTTTTAACATACCGACATGATTGTTTTTCTGACAACACCAGAATAAACCCTAAAATTGTCAATCCTTCAAGTGGTGCTACATTTTTAAAGCAACTCCGCAATGTTAAGCAAACTACACATTAACTACAAAGATGTACAAACAAGACATCACATCGAGTGGAAGAAGCGTACAAGCGTGAACAGACAGACCGAGCAGACATATACCGCCTGATGTACAATCGGAGAGGGAAGTCAGGCGAACAAACAAGTTCAGACCCCAAGCAGAAAACTCAACCTGACGGGAACGAGGAGTTCTGTCAATATGGCTTGTGTTGTGACGCATGCACAATCTTGCCTTAGAGCGACGCAAAGGACTGCCTCGACAAGAATTTTAGCTAAAAGGGCTTGCCCCAGATCCAAACCAAATCAGAACTGTGATTAAATCCATATTTGAGTAATCTTTATGGTTACCCAAGGTTAAGAGAATACTTGAAAACCATTTTCGCCCCATAGCTTTACCCAGTTTTTTCAAGGGAGTTTCTAATGGGTTTAAATGTCAAGCAACAAAAGTCTAAAAAGATTAGCAGAAGAATATAAAATTTAAAAAGCAGACCTCCAAAAAGTAAGCCAAGATAGACAAAAACAGAGTTGAGTAGAGGACAGTAGCACACTTGAAGATGCAGTGAGGCAGGAGCTTGGCACAAAAACATCCATCTCAACTTGTCAATTATTAATCTTGTGGTCTGCTTTAACATTTATTTGTCCAAGTTGCCGGACCATGACTGGGAAAATACTGACAGACCGAAGCTTGCTGCTTTAGGCAAGTTTTCACTTCATCTCACACATGTATCCTTTCATTGTAGAAGGAAACCAGTGCCTGCAACTTGAATGAAGTAAAGCATTTTTTTAAAAGCACTGCAGGATTCTCTGAGAGAGCGTTCCTTCAAATAAAAATGCTTTTTAAAATGGAAAGCAGTTGTCTTAACAACGGCGGGCCATTTCATCAATTCCAACCAAAGATATGCTGTGTCCAAATTCAGGGTCTGCATCCTCCTTAGGTTCCTTCCTACCCGGTTGAAGGAGGAGGGGTCCTCCGACGACTGCAAAACCGGAAGTCGGTGCTTGTGAATTTGGACAGCCTACCCTTCTTTCAGTTCCCTCCCTTACCCGTTGCTCATATCCTGTCACCTAGCAACCGTGACAGCGCTAAGCAAGAAGTGGGAAAATGGACAAAGAGTTATTCTCCTCATTTTAATTCTTTTGGAAGAAATAAAACAATTAAATAAATTAAATACTTTCTTTGCTCGTTGTCGGATAGTTTTTTATATCAGACTACAAGACATATCCAGGTAAGCCATTATAGCCTATTTTTATTTATGTTTTTAAGTATTCTGCTAATTTCCCCTACAAATTCATTGAGCCGAAGCATAAACTTTAGCTTGTTTTGTCAGAATCTAAAAGCATACTCCTCTCCCACTCCTACGCTCACCCGTCCGCCATTACGCTCTGCGAAAGAATTATGGGATAGGTAGGACGGAAAGGATCCACCACACCCATCCTTCCAATTCGGGGAAAAGGAGGACGTATTTGTGGGCCGCATTTGAAGGATCCTACGAATTTGGACAGCCTTCGTCGCGGCGCTGTGACGTAACATCCTTCAAATGAGTACTCCGAAGGATGTAGACCCTGAATTTGGACACAGCCATAGAGTCAAAGATGGCTGCCATTGCTTGGATTAATGGATATTTTGTTGCATTACACTTTGGAACATAGCTGGATTTTACCCATAATATATATAATACACCTAATGTGCCATCATGCCTTTGTCATTGCTTGTCTTGAAAACCATATTTATTTCCATTGCATTTCATGATGTGTAAAATGGGCTTCTAATTAGCCTAGCATGAAGCAAACCTTTTCTTGATGTCTGTCGTCCTTTTTTAACTAAATACCTGCTAAACTAAAGTTTCAGTACTACCACCTTTCTTTAATAGTTATACTGTATACATAAAACATAAAACAGTATTTGCACTGCATTATTTGACCAATATGCAGTAGATTTATTGGTAATATAAGATATTCTGTGGCTATACTTGTTCCTGCACCTATTCAGGAGGAGATATAAACTACACTGCTGGCTAGTTTCCTAGACTAGGGCCACACTGAAAGTTATTTACAAGTGGTTACAGTGACTACTTACAACTACCATGTAGAGCCCTATTGAGAAAAACCTGAACTATTATTTTAAGGCTGAACAGACCATAGGTAAATGATCTATTTATAGGCTGACAGGTTTTTGCAGTGCAGGGATTTGAGGTCACAGAGGAGACGAGCGAGAGGATGAAAACGGAGAACGGAGGTAATGTAGCAGAGCGCTGAGTCGGTGGGAGCTGTGTTGTTGCTGTTTATGGAGCTCCATCTCGATATTAGTCAGGACTCTGGGCCCCTCTGGGAACACTCTTCATCTCCCCTTCTGCCTTTTTGTCTACAGCTACCATCTTTCTTCTGATTATTGCCACTCTGGCATCTACTTTTCCTTCCATACTTCTTTTTTATCTTTCCCCTTTGTCTTGTTATGGCCCTCTTCCTGTTGGGGCAGTCTTGTCCTGTTTACCTTTCCTTTGTCCTTCTTCTCTCCCTGCATAAAGGTCTCCCCTACCACAGCTGTCCCATACATATTTTGTGTTATTGTTTTATAATCCTATTTGAAACTCAAGGTACTCTGTTGTCAGGCCATAGGTGGGGGGTGCTCCTGCCTCGAGCCAGGGTATAATGGGAGTTAAATGTGTCTCGTAAATCCTAACACCAAAGATAAGTGAGGTTGTAAGTTTTCAGGGTTGGGTTGCACTGCTTATTTTGTTGGAAACGTAACTTATAGCCAGGGAGACCATCAAAACCACCATTGTCGTCAATCTCCGTTTTTATTGGGAGATTGCAATGGAACAGCAGGACAATTTTTCTCCCTGACGTCTGCTGTCCCCGAACCACTGGCCTCGACCTCAAGCACAATCCCTCTCTGTCTGTTCTCACTGCTGTGCCATTACTGCATTGTGCCTTAACTTTGAAGCCAGCCTTGTTGGTTGGACTCCTGCGACGGGCTTTTTCAGTTCAAACTGTAATGCAGTATCAAGAGAGGAGTGATTTAGCCTCGGCACATTTCACACACTGCAGCTCTACTCTGAAGGTTTGAGTCACATGTGAGTGAATTTTATTAATTCAATTGCATTACATTGAAGCTAGGATATTCATCTTCTTATAGTAGTTTAATTACTTGGGCAATAATATCAAAGTAGCTAGAATTGGCTGTATTTATTAACAAATTAGCTTCAAACTATTTATAACTAATTATGAATGTGTGTAAAAATGAACTATCTCAGCAGCTTTATGACCACTTCTAGTGCCACTTTACTACATGCCTTGGATGTTTTAAGCCCCTTCTTTGAAAACGTAATTATATTTTGCCTCAGGGAGTTTGCGTGATCCTCTGTGTTCAAGTTCCAATATGTGCAATGGGTATATGTCTGTTTTTTTTAATAAAAATGGATGATTGACGGCTCTGTTGATATGGTCAGCAATTCGGCCGAGGAACAAACAGGAACCAATCACACAGAGAACCAGTGTGTGTCACTTGATATTTTCTCAGGTCTCAGTACCATCTGACCTAATGGTAGTGGGCTTGCTGCTCCATAGATCTCTGTAAAGAGTGAAACAAAGTTATAAAAGTTTCAGATGATTCTGTAACAATGCTTCTGTTACTTATTTCCCATTTTCTTATGAAACTCTCATCAAACATCAAACTATACTCACACTGAGCCTGACCACTTCTAAGTCTTTTTCAAAGGTCTGATTGTAATCTGAGCACAATCCATATGCAGTGGATCCAGGCGTATTACATTATGGGTTTCTGCATATTCAGATGATAAAATCTCATCATTTAGCTCAGTGTTACAGCTCTGTCTCTGTGCTCTTTATCCCTTCTTTCTTCAGTCTCTCTCTTTGACCACCGGTTCTCTGTTCTCTTCTCTCTCTGGGGATTCTGGGGATTCACTCATTAGACCACTTTTAAAGTGACTGAATCCGAGTTGGCACCCTCTGCTTGGGGTCACGACAGGCCCATCCAGCTTTTGCCACTGCCCCCTGCCACTGCAGCCCATCCCTGGCACCACCCCCACTCATCCACCCCCCACCCCACCCCCCGGTTGTGAAAAGGTCAGCTGTCATCGGGACTCATTAAGAGGAACAGAAACTGGTGGAGACAGTGTAAGCTCGGTGGGGATCATGGCAGAAATTTATTGGCTTCCCAAAGACAAAGCACCAAATCTCAGTGACTAATATTTTGCTAATAATTGCCTCAATTTAAAATTTGGTTTTGGTCGTCCATTTTCCAAATGTCTTGCACTGCACTCTTCTTGTCTCACAAACCCACACGTCGATACAGGACAGGGCCGACGTAGTCCCAGTTTATCACCTGGCCTGTCGCGGCGAATTTACAATCCTGTCCATGACCACAACTGAGATCCACCTGCTCTCTTTGGGAGACAGATTGAGACTGCAGATGGGACTCCTTTGCCGACTCCACACCCTCATCTCTACTCGTGTTTGCAGTAACTCAAATGGCTTTCAGAATCCAAATCTGAATATTCAGACTAATGTTCATTCATGAAATCCATGCACTTTGGCTACATACTATGTTTAATTGTTGCCTGCTTGCTTGTTTTATTTGTAGTGAGGTTGTAATGGTGACATAAAAAAATTAAGCCTACCGTGTTTGCCACCAGCTCATCATCTTTTATTTGTCTACAAATAAAAAAACATAGCATAAATAATATAGTGGCTGATTTCTTTGCAGTTGTACCAGATAGTCGGTAGATAAAAATATAAGTTCATGCAAGGGGATAAAGAGTGTAATGTACACAAAGATCCGAAGTTTGAGTTTATTTTATGCTAATTATACATCCCTCTATCCTAATTAAAAACCTGTTTAAATAAACCGGAGGCACAAACACCCCCACTGTGTGTTAGTGTGCTGTTGCGTTCAGGTACCGATCTTGGTGTCACCGCGTGAGAGCGTGTGCATGGGTAAAAGCGAGTGCTCGTGCATCCCGCTGTCAGCAAATTCTCCGCAGAGATAACCTTGAAGGAGAGGCTGTGTGCTCAGCTCTGATACTGAATGCCAAACTTTAGTGGGTTCAGCGGCTGCACGGCAAGAACTTCTCTCAGACCTTTAGCCACTTTGGAGACTTAATCCCAGAGTTACGATGAGGTGGTCTGGTTTTAGTGCTCGAGTAGAGGGACTGAGCCAGTGTTGAAAAGTTTAAAAATGCCACTTTTTGAGAAAAGGTTTAATTTGAAAAGTTTAATAGTTCCGAAAAGATGCAGCCCTAACATTTTTGGATTTAGAATAGTACCATTTATTTTGATTATACTTATATTAGCTGCCTGGAGTCGCTTGTGTTTGAAGTGGGCATAAATAGCTAATGTTACTCCTCCCTTAAAAGTAAAACTATTGATCAGAAACCTCTACATACAGTAGTTATTAGAAGCAAATTGTGAGCAATGTTTGAGGTTTGGATTATCATTTCCTACTAAAGTCTTGTTCCAAAGGTTTATTTTAGGATAAAGTTATCTTGAGTTGGGCAAAGAGAAATGGCTGGTGTTCCCGTTGGATGTTCAATCATGTAAAGAATTGAGTCCCTTGGGAGCATTTAGAAGTTGTAGCTAAATGTTTTTACCATTAGCAAAAGTGCATGTTTATGTTAATATATGGACCATAAAAATGGGATAATGAGCCTTTAAAGTGTTCCCTGCGTGTTTAAAATTCTGCCCTGAAACAACACTGAGGATGTGACCTTGGTGTGCTCTGTGTTACAGCCAGGCTTTTGTACTCGAGGTGCATGTATTCAAATTCAGTGCAATAACTCCAGGCATCATGGCCTTTACTCTCCTGGCTTGCTCTATGTCTGTTTTCTCTCTTTTCCGTGCACTTGTCCCCACACCAGCCTTTTTCTGTGCCATTTAGCCTAAGTTAATGGACTCCTGCACTCAGCTTCCAAATGTTGTGAAGTAAACAGCGTCTCATGAAATATTCACCACACTACTGTATTGGTTTGGGGCCGCGTGTGTGCTCAGGCATTCCTGACCTAGCGTGGTGGTGACTCCCACACATTTAGGGGCACACAGTCATTTAAAATACTGGAGCTACGGGCATCTGTCTCCGCATGTCGGCTCTGTGCCAACAGGAAAGTGAAAGGGATCGCTAGGAGTGGGCGCACTCTGCTGCTGAGTGAGTCAGACATTTGCTTATATACATACTGATGGAGGAAAATGGAACAGTAATGCTTCTGCTGCGGAGTAAAGGTTTCAGGTGCAGGTTTCCTGGTACTTTAGCCTTCTTTTATATTTACTTTACTTTTTTAGTTAAAGTTCTGATTGTAGGGGAGGTCACTGGCTCATTGGTTACATTGAAGTAAATACTGGTCACTGGGCCACACAACAGATATCAGCAGAGTTTAAAAATACCAGACTATATGTCTGTATATACCATTTACAGACACATAGTCTGGCCTTTTATGTTTTGTTTGACATTATTTTATAGCTATACTATAGTTTATATTTTAAGAGTTGGGACTTCACAGACATCTCTTGTCATTTCCAATAAGCTGCTGAAGTGTTGACAAATCTGATGTTGTGTACAGGAATTGTGCCTCCCTTTTTAGTGATAAGTAAACCTAGTCAAGGAAAAGTTGTTTGTTGGGGTTTTGGAAATTCCAGTGCAAAAACAAAAGACACCAGGCCAAACTTCTTCTACTGCTAGAATGTAATAATTATGTAGTTCTTTGTGCATCTTGGTGCACACTGATGTTTGAAGAAGACCTGGTCTTGGACCTGGACTTTATTTGTGTGGTCATAACTACGGCGGTCTGTGTTTTACGCGTATTGTCATTTATGTCTGTGTAAAGTCAGGTAAAAACTGTAAGGTCGCTCGAATGAGTCTGAAGCCCAGATGTGAAAATGGCCAGTGAAGGCTGCTCAGTGGCCATTTATCAAAGCTGTGGCTGCACCAGGAAGCTATCAGCTGGAAATGACTGTAGCTTTATGGCTATAAAGATGGCTGTTTCTGAAGAACAGCTTGCTCAGCACAATTTCTGGATAAATAATTGTCAAAAATGGCTGCCAGAATTGGACTCAGTCTTTCTCTCACACCTTCTTGATTTTAACTAAAAAACAATGATGTGATGAAAATGTTTTATACCACAAATTCACATTTTTCTGCTACTTGCATCTTTGTATCTACATTATAGTACATGAAAAATAATCATAATCAGCATCCAGTACTTAAATAAACACTATCTTGCCCTTGAACTTTTTAATGTTATTTTCTTTCAAGATTAGAATCAAACGCATGATTCTAAAACGCAGCAGTCATTGATTTAAATATTTATTAAACCATTCAAAACTTCAGTTTGACTTCAGTTAGTACTATCTCAGTAACAATGTAATTGTTCACTTGAATGTCATTTTGATTATATAGTTTATTGCCCAGCCAAATCTGCATCTTCTGAATGCTGCTTACATCAGCATGTTACATGTTACTCTCCTCCTCCTATAGACACATGTGTTATACACATGCCATGCATGCACCACATCTTGCTACACATCTTAGGGTTGCCCCTAGCAACACCCCACTCTGCAGCCGCAGATATGAAGTGACAGATAACAATACAGTGTTGATAATGCTCTCTTTCTGGTGCCTGACTCGGACAGTTGTGTTGTTGTCCGTCCTGCTCCATGCATAATTCAGTAGTGGACCACATTGCGGTGCTTATTGCCCAGAGACTAGTGCTGTGTTGATGGATGACCTCTGCTGTGGCCTGAGTCACGTTGAAGATCCTACAGTGGGACAGAAAACAGGTCATCTGTGGCTGACCCCTGAGGCCCTGCATCTCACTGCAGATGCTAGGGGCACTATGTGACAGCAGTGACAGTCCTGCTCTGACGAGTCACATATTACTGGACACACAAGGTCCTCTCTTCACAATGACTGCAAGGTGAAGGACATTGTTAATAGCCCCTTTTATAGTTTCTTTCCCTGTGGAGTATATCCGGCTTTTTACCACCCCACCTTCATCAAAAGTATTGTTCTGGGATTGGAGGTGGGATCAGCCTATATTCCTCATTAGGTATATATACTATATAGGGAGGAAGTAAATGACATTGGCAAAGGAGTCAGCTTGGCATTACTCAAAAAATCAGTGACGTACTACATGGGGAGGGATTTGAGGGACAAACTGTTGATTTGCTGTATGTTGCACTTGTGTTAATTTGTCAGAGCCCAGTGTGAGGGGCTTAATGACTTAGGGACAGGTTGAAATCCCACTATTCTTGGTCACTACAAAGAAAATAATAAAGCAACAATTAAAAATATGGGCCCCCTGTGCAGTTTGGTTTTGTGTATTCCTTTTGGCTTCTGTCTAAACCTAGATGCTGGTTTGCCTTGTTTTTACAGTCCATTTGAAAAGCACTGTTACTGTCTTTCTGCATGAACATTAAATTGGTAAACTAAGTAAACAAACTAATATTGGTTGGAACATTAGCATAAATGGCCCTAATGTTTAAAGGTCGGTGGAAATGTTGAGAAGTAGTAAAAAGGTGGCTGTACTCCGGTCTTTTAAAGTAAACAGTCACAGCAGCTAAGCTTTCGCAATCAACCATCCACTGCACTTGAAGGATGAGCTTTACGAGAGGAAAAAAAGGGCCACAGTAAGGCTAGCTAAAACCCTGCTGTCAGCACATCTGTCTGCCAGTCCAACATCAGAATGATTGTGCCACAGCAAAGCACTTATTTCTTTATTGAAGTAACTTTATAATTAGTAAACATTCTGTTTGCTGATACGACAAAGCTCTGATACTGGCAAGTACCAAATACTGGTATCAGTAACTGGACTGGCACTAATAGAGCTGTGTACAGCACAGAGTGACAGCGCCTTGACTTGTGTCATTTTTGTATTTAATCAGGCCACATTCTGCTGACATAGTATTTGATAGAAACGTTGGCATTATGAAGTGTAACCTTGTGAAAGGATCAGAAGAGGAACCATGAATGTGTTTCTATAGGCCTCTTCACCATTGCCGAGGCCGAGCTGTAAGACATGTTGAAAAGGAAGATGTCACTTGACATCACTTGTTTTCTCATACCGTTCTCTGGATGTGACAATCGACCTAATGTTAGTAGGGAGAGCTTCAGTGAGTGTGAACTGTACCAGCAGCAATCACACTTTCCTTTTACCAGCCAGAGCAGACTGTTAATAAAGATTGTAAGGGGATTAATTGAAAGTGGTTGATAATCTAACCTTTACACAGGGGTTTAGATTAGCTTTTAAAATTTTAATTCAAACTCTTCAAGTGATTTGTCTTACATATAAGATTAAGAGGATAGGTTAAAGAGGGACTGTAAAGTTGGAATAAACCTAAACCCACTTTGAGAAGCATGTGCCCCTCTTTAAATGTGGAAGTAAGCCCTTCCCCTCATTTATAGTCTCAGTTTTGCTTTGGTTACATTTTCTATTTCTGTTTTGTTGTTTAAACAGGCTTAGCAGGGCAGAAATAGCTGAAGGATTTTTCCACCGCTATTGAGTCAGTGTCAACAAGCCATGTAGGCCAACAAGGGCATCTCTTATTTGAATTGGAGCAGACGCAAGTGTATACAAGCATGTGATTGGCCAATGCTTGTTGGTAGGGGCTGAACATTCTCATCTTTTAGTCCTGCTTAACCAAGCTGTTTATTTTTTATTTATTTTATTTTATTTTTTATTGATCAGCAAAGCAAAAGCAGTTTAATTTTCTCCAGAGCAAAGAACTGGTCAAAAATAGAAATGAGCAATTCAGTCAAATATGATGTTCCACAAATATAACTTACATTTACGATATATTTGGCACTAATAAGATTCAGAAGTGTATTAAATCATTTCCCTTGTTGTTTGTTGTTTATTAAGTTCAATTAGCTCCTTATTGTGTTGCTATCATTTAGTTTAATTGTGCTCCCAACCATGTTAATTTCCCCAAAGCTCACTATGAATGTATTGTGAGTCCACTTTAAATATTGAGTACACAGTGAGCCCAACAGCCAGCCAGAATGGTTATCTAAAAATTTCTCATATCCTATTTGGCAGCAGTTACCCGCCTTGTCCTAAACATTTTTTAAATTGATCAGTTTTAGTCTAGTGAACACAAACCTCATTACTGCTCCTCAAACTCTGTGACAAGGGTTTTTGCAGGCTGCCTTTTAGTAAAGTCCCTGCTGCGCATTAGCTGGTGGAGTGATACCCTCTTGCAGCTCTTATTTTTCATAATAAAACACAGCTCAGCATATCCCGGGCTCAGCATGCATAAAGAGGAGCCTCCCCGGTGTCTGTCTGGTTTAGTCGCAATAAGGGCATGGGCAACAAAGATTTAAGGAGGAGAGCAAGAAAGTAATTGGCTTTGTATTGTTTTTTTTTTTAACCTCAGAAGCTGCATTTTGTCCATTATCTTTATACATCGCTTTTTGTCTCACACATGCAATGCTAAACATGAAGGCTCTGGTTAACCTACTTCTGTCCTGTCAGGAGAATCCCAGCACAAACACTTTCCCCTGTCTTCCCAAGTCTCAGCGAAATGCCAATCAAAGCCCACCCCACCACAACTCACATGAAGCCTAAGATGCTTGGCGGCATTCCTGCACACGCTTATATACACACACCTGCCAGTCCTCATCCCGTCACACGGTGCGTCTCAGTTTCATGGCAGAGCTTTGTTGGGGCGCTGACAATGAGGGATGCTTCATAAACCCGGCACGTGCCCATCTCCTGCTCCCTCCCGCTGGGTTGGGATGAAGGGAAGTGATGATCCAGGGATTTTTTACATCGCTCTGCTTCACTGAGCTTGCCCTATCACCTTGACAATGTTGTATTCTGTCAGAAAGGCTATGGGTATTGTGGGTGTGGGTGCTTGACATGGTTTTCCCAAAGTTAATGGAAGATTGTTTTGAGCACTACAACTCTATGACTTTAAGAAAAAGTACTAATACTACACTAATTGACATTTATCTTATTAGGGATGTGGCCCGTGTGCCACACTAAATAGTGAATAAAATGTAGCAAACTGGGGCTGGACCCGAATACCTCTAATTGCTTAGGAAATGTCCTAGCTCATTGGGACTAACCCGGATGTATTTCATAGTCGCCATTGTGATAAAGACTGTTCGAATTTCCACTTTAGTAAAGAAGGAGGTTAAGAAAAGAGCTTCAATGCTTTCTTTCAAACCTCCTTTCAAACAGTATTTTTATCATCATTAAAACTGCCACAATGGCTTGCCATGTAAGTATTCTGTACCAGGCCTGTTACCAGGCCAGCTTTGTTTGTAAATCTAGATTGAGGCATGAGCTATTGAAGCCCTCAGCTCCAGACATTCGAGGGCAGTGCAGCTTTTGCCACAGAGCCTTGCCTCCAGTGTCTGTGGCACTGGTGTATGAATGTGTGATGTCTGGTATGTTCGGAGAGTCTGTAGGCGCAAAATGGCTGCCACGTCTCCACCACCAGTGTGTGACTGTGGAATGAATGAATAATGGACTTTGAGAGCATTATTTAAATCCAATCCTTTATTCTTTTAAAAGGACAATGATTTGTAATTCAGAGTTCTGCAGCATATTGTGTTAATCCTTGTAGATCTTTCTCACTCAATATTGGCATTGGTAATATAATAATGTTTTGTTTTTTAAACATCAAAACCCCATATTCTCTTTAAAGACAGTGATTAACTGTTGGTGTTAGTTATGCATGTGGAGAAGAAACTTTTGAAAGTCTATGGCTGTGCTGAGAGTGTGTTTAGGAGATAAATGATGTATCCTCGCTGGTGCGCAGGGGCTTGCGTGTCTGTGAGAGAGAGCTTCTGAGAGACTGAGACGGAGTGTCTCATGACTACATTTGTGTGTAATGTGCAAGCAGGCAGGACGTGAAAAAGTAGAACATCCCCCATCCTGCCTCGACAGCATTGCAGCACAGCTCAGGGACCAAACATCACTATGTAAATGCAAATTGCAGTGTCATGCTGATCAATCCTGTGAGCTGCTGAGACAGGGTTATGTCAGGACCAGTCAGCACCATGGCGGCTTTGTCACTCAGTCTGTCATGTACTAACTATTTCCGTTTTATATGGTGCAGTTGTACATACACCATGAAGATGTATAAATATATGAGTACAGGTTATCCATTTTTGATTTGTTTGACTTCTGTGAGGGTTTATCCCCTGGATAACCTGGAACATAAAAATAAAATCAGGGTCACTTTCAAACTAGCTGTCAGCAATAGTCTGGCTTTGCAAAATGAAATGTGTTGTTAATTTTCTAAACTTCCACATTTTTTGTATCCACAGAATGCCACTTCATTAAAAATACCTTGTGCGAACAAAAAGAAGAAGCCTGGGATAAACGGGCCTGTACAGAGGCAGGTGAAGAAAGAAACCGCACCACTTCGATGAGCAGCATGCAGGCCATGCTTTAGCACCCACAGAAAGGCTGGCTGATCAAAGGAGAACTGCTCCTCATACTTTCATCACTCCTGAGCTCCAACCAGCACATTTCCATCTCATCTGTATTTCAGCATCCATCATCTCAGCCAAAATGCCGATGCCAACGTTGCTGCTGTGGCAGTTGTGGTGACGGGGAGCAGAGCGGGTGCAAACATCCGGCAGGCAGGCCAGCTCCTCGCGGGTGGACTAGCACACCGGAGTGTTTTTGGGTGACCGTGGATAAACCATGCGACCGTGGGCGGGTTCATGGCGTTGGATTACCCTGGTGCTGCTGGCCTGGGGTACACTGCTCTTCTACATAGGGGGGCACTTGGTACGGGACAGCGAGCACCCAGAGCGGTCAAGCAGAGAGCTCTCTAAGATCCTGGCCAAACTGGAGCGGCTCAAGCAACAGAATGAAGATCTGCGGCGCATGGCTGAATCACTCAGGTAACAAAGACACTTTTATTTTGTAGCAACACTAAAAACTGGATAGGTTCAAATACACACATTGGAGTTTTCCTCTGAAAGCCAAAGTGTGTACAGGAAAGCAACACATGAAAATGACCGAAGATTTCAAAATGTATTTTTTTTTTAAATAAAAAGTTGAATATCATATAATTTGGTCAAAATGATTTTAGTTTTCTTGTGTGCAGTTTGTCTTTAGTAAGGGAGGAAATACTATTATGCAGTTTAAGCATTGCAGGATTCAATTCCGTTCTTCCAAAGTGCTACTTTTTGAGCTGTTTTCTGCTGGTGGGTGTTTTATCACAGTGTAGATCTCTCAAACTTTTTTCTTACACTGTTATAGTTCTGTTTTCGCTTTGGCAAGTCAACATAGCATGACAGTTTGATGCATCATTTGACCAAAAATGCTGTAATTTGTAGAAGTGTGGGACTGATTTTTGCATTTAAAACTGAGCTAAACTAAGTTAAGCAAATGCTGCTTTGATGTCGTTTGGTTACATTGTGTTTGCAGTACATTTACAATTTAACCCACTACTGTGCAAATTTTCCTTCAAAAGTTTTAGTTTGTTAGGTCCAGCAATTTCATAACAGCTCCTTGCACCATGTTTGCCTAATTAGACTAATTGTACAAATGCAAAAAAAGTAGAAATGAGATGATTGTCTAGTTTGTTTTTTCTGAAAATGTAATCAGCCTCTAATTTAATCAGCATCGTCTGCGTGGTGTACAGTTCCACAAATGCTGTAGAGTAAATTTCTTGTGAAGCTCATCAGTGGTGTAGAAGACACCATGTGTGACCGACAGATGGATGGACTGTCACACACCTTGCCAGATTTTATTGTGTTATTTCGGCAGATAATGGCACATTGTATGAGCCCATTAACTACGCAGCACCATTCACACTTTCATGCTACGTGGAATAGAGAGACAGATGGTTCTGCTCTTATCTCCGCATGCTGATAGTGTTTCTCTTTTCCCATAAACACTGGCGCTGGCTGTGTGCATCCGTGATAGTGCGCGTTTGTATGTACAGGGGGCGCAGCAGTGTGGTTGCTGTGTGCCATATTAACAGAGAACTTCTGAGGTTGCCATTGCTGCCTGTGTGATTTTCAGATTCACTTTGATGTAGGGCCTCCATCAGTGCACATCAACATAAAAACACGCACAAACACACATCACTTCAGACAGCTGGGCCCTGATTAAATCCCTTGCTTTTGGAATTATTCAAAATTGTCTCAAAAACAAAGGTGGATTTCACTGCATAAAAAAAAAAAACAGGACAGCTTTTAGTTGAGCAGTGTCCAGATGGGGCCAGTGCACTCTAGTAGTTGTGTGTTGAATCCACTGGTTGATGTGGGACCCAGACCTCCATAGTGCTTCCCTACAGTGCCTTGTCAAGTGCTTCTAAGCTCAGGCTAAGTATGCATCAGAGCAAGGCGAAAGCATCTGGTCAGCTTAAGTTTAATGGACACAGGAGTGGTTTGTCTTTTTTGTGCCTCTCTGTGTCCATTGGTTAGATAGTTTGGCCTTTCACCAGGCAGCAGTACTGTTGGCATGGTTAACATCAAAGCAATATGCTTTTATCTGTGTTTTCTTTGTAAAATTATGGTGAATGAAAACAAAATAATAACACTATGACTTAATAGAAGCCAGAATAGAAATCTATGCAAAAAACTTTTGCAATAGCTTTTTGATCTTGTTATATTTGAGGTCCAATGCACACAAAGAGGCTCTAAGTGAAGTGCTCATTGTCTTCTGTTTCCCTAATTCCTTCTCTTCTTCATCCTAACTCCACTTCCTAACTGCTGACAGAGCCATGGCACTGAGCCAAGGCAGGTTGTCACACTCTGACTATGTAACAACTCACTTGCTCACTGAAAGACTAGACCAGTATGTTTAGCCCAATTTCTGGCCATTTTCTGCCAATTTGGACTGAGTACATGAGTTTGGGCGTGTTGTACAAGCTTTAGAACAGGTTGACTCCAAGCATCCCGCTGGCATTAAATAATAAAATTCTCAGATGGAAGCACCTAACCTTACCATTAGTGTATTCATTTTTTATGAGCAGCCTCAGAGAGAATCAAACCCATTAAAGGGATGAGATTATGGCTGGATCACACTTTTGTGTTGGGTACTTACCACCAATAAAGACAGGAGATTTATGTCTTACTCATTTTACTTTTAGATTAATGTGTTTTTGAAGTTTGGAAGCATTTATTTCTTGAGGAAGTTTAGGCTCCACACACAACCTGGAAAACCTAAAATTTAGAGAAAAGTTATATAGTCTGAAATTAATTAAAAAGTCAACATTCAAGAAGTAATATACAGAATATTGTTCTGGAAAACGCAGTTGTATGTTTGTGTTTTAAAAAAAGTGTGGGAACCCTGTTAACTTCAATACAAAAATCTTAGGAAGTCACATAGGAACAATGACTACAACTACTTGGACCTCAAGTGGTAGAGCTGTTGTTGTGTCCTTGGGCAAGACACTTAACCCTCCTTGTACAGTGTCTGTGACACTGGTGTATGAATGTGTGAGTATGTTTGGTGATGGTCGGGGAGTCCGTAGGCCCCAGGGCAGCTGTGGTTACAGATGTAGCTCACCACCACCAGTGTGTGACTGTGGAGTATCTTTGGGTATCTTGAAAAGCGCTATAGAAGTACTATGCATTATTACATGCTTTTACTTTATGTATGTATATATATCTAGAGAAATGGTTGTAAACAAACAGGGTTGTCCCCTATCTTCTCCTTTAGTGCCCCACGGAGAATGAAAGTTTTGAATGAACTGTATCCACCTTTCATAACGTTAAGTATTTTCCTTTCTTTTGTAAGCTGTGATTGGCTGAGAGCTCCATACTCATGTACCCATGTAAACAAAAGAATTAAATGGTTAAAGACAGAGGGCAACTGCTTTACAGATCCTTTACCTTCACAGGTTACAGAGGGCCATAGGTGTAGATGAGAGTAAAACAAATTTAATGGTAGTATGGGCATACATTAGGAAGAAATGATGCTGAAACCTCTTCCGCCATTACTATTAGTCTTCTGTTGGTTTAAGAGCTCACAGGATTGACTACTTTAAGTTCAATTATTAGCTATAGTTGTCCTTTCAATCTCAACCAGCCAGTTGTAGACAAGGTGGCCATCCATCTGATTAAACTTAAAGTAAATTTTTAAAGTAATTTTTTTCAGTTTTGAAGAAGTTAAACTTCTGACCTGATATGTGCACTTCTCTTCTGCTTTTACCTTTTTCCAAAACTCAGTAATGTGTCACTGAGGTGATTACATACTCTCCTGTTTTTGCTGAGCTCTCGATACTTTTTAAAATTGAATCTTCATATGATATTAATAAATCTATCAGTCATCTCTTCCATTCACATTAGCATCCTGGCTGGCCCGCAGATCCGGCCCAGCGCTCGGTGATTCAGGCCTGTTCCTGAGTGATTTGAGTGACAGGCGTCGTGCCAACCCACCAATCAGTCGGCAGCATTAATAAGAGGTGAGCACAGGGTCAAGCTGCTCGGTGTGTTTGGCCCCGTCCCCTTCAGCAGTTGTCAGTCACCCCGGGCACCGAGCCACCACTCCTGGGGAGATAATGACACGCGTCGGCCATGTGGTGTGACTCTGGAGGGGAGCAAGGGGTGAGACTGACAGCTGGACTGAGCGATGAAGGCCGGATTGATCCCCCCAGGCATTCCAGCGCTAAGAGGAGGGGGTCGAATGATGGATGGCACCAGCACTGCACTAAGTAAAGAGCAGCAAAGAAGAAATGTAAAATGAAAGCTGAGGGGATGAGACCTAATTTATTTCACAGTTATTTCAGTTAGGAGATCAGTTTGGCCCTGACCTGTACAGTTGTAACAGAACTGAATAGAATAAATTGAGCAATATACCATTCCATTAAACTGAGCGCTGAGCAAATTAAGGTTTGGCTTTGTGAAACACTTAAACAACAATACCAAGTCATGCATTTTCAACAGTTCTAGTTCTGGTCTTACTGTCTATGTGTGAACACTTGATCAACTGCTGTTAAATGATGTAAGCACCAAACTCTACTCTAGCATCACATTGGTAAAGGTTTTTTTTTCTATTTGTCAAACCCTACATTACAACACTAAATTTGTGCCACCAGCTACAGCTAAAGCTGCTAACTAAGTCAATGTGTTGCTCTTCTAACTCTGGCCTTTTCCCGAACATGGTAAATAACTCTGGCTCCATGAACTTCTGTATTTTGCACACCTTCAGAGAGACGTTTTTCTATCTTCACTTCTTACTGTTTGACTTTTGATTGTGAGCACTTTTCTTTAACAACTTGTTCATTAAAGGCTTAATAGGCAAGAATTCCTTGAGGAATGCTTGTAAACAAACAGGGTTGTCCCCTATCTTCTCCTTTAGTGCCCCACAGAGAAAGTTTGAATGAACTGTATCCACCTTTCATAACGTCAAGTATTTTCCTTTCTTTTGTAAGCTGTGATTGGCTGAGAGCTCCATACTCATGTACCCATGTAAAGAAAAGAATGAAATGGTTAAAGACAGAGGGCAACTGCTTTACAGATACTTTACCTTCACATGTTACAGAGGGTCATAGGTGTGAAAATGAAAGAGTTTATTTAAATTGAGTTGAAAACCTTTAAACATAATAATAATAATAAAACCTGTTTTAAGCTTTTTTACACACTTTAAATTGGCCAAAACATCAGACTATGGTGCTACACTTGAATCTTAAATTAAGAAACCAATGACATGTATTCCATTGATGTAGAAGCACATACCACGTGACCTTAGACCAGTGCATCCCCAACTCTTTTTGCCATGCTCTCTGCCCCCCCCCCAAACCCAAAGCATTGCCTTAGAAAAAGTCAATATTTAGACAAATGGTTGACCCACATTAGATGTACAGTAATTGCCTTTTATTGGTGCAAGGTGTTGCTTATTACTTTACACTAAGACAACACAAGTTGGTATCACAATGTTATTTCTACTTATCACAGATTTTCACTTTACAATCCCATTGTTTTCACAATTGTAACTAACCCAAACTGCCTGTGTCCTAAGTGACATTACAGGAGTGGCTCACAACAACCATACATAGAAGACAATAAAAGTTCACAAGGAAGATATGATTACTATCTGTTTGACTTTTGGGTTTGACCAAGACTCAATATGCTTCCTTCTGCATATGTCAGTAACTGTAGAGCCTGTGTACACTGGTGTGGTAATCCCAGTCTCTACTCATGTGAGCGGACAGTAAGAGACTTTTTAAAGGTTTTAACCCACTAAACGGATACCTGAACTCCCATCAACCGAGCCCTTCCTTTCGTCCAGCCATTACATGAACACTAGGCCCATTGTGGAAGATATGGTCAGGACGTTTCTGTCAAGAGGAGATTAGAGCAGAGCTGGCTTTTTCTGGATGTACTTAGTCCCTGAAACATGCAGCGAAAGAATGCACCATACAGAATCAGTTTACTTGAAAAGATACTAGATACTGTCTGAGTCAGAGGAGATAACACAGATACATCATAAGTAAGAGACACCAGGGACAAGATTAAACTGAGTTGATACAAAGCGGAAACAAACACAGTTGGTATCAGAGCATATATGAGAGAAAACTGCATTGTTATCTCTTGTACCTTTTAGTAAAACCTGCAAAGTCATAAAGGTTTTTGTGGCTTTCCATTCATGTGTTTTCCAGCTCTTTCCCACCACTCCATTCCTGTGGTTTATTAGCTTGACATATTGGAGTCAAGTGGTATGAGGCAACACACACTGTGTAAAAAGGTTGAAAGTGTCACTTGAGTCTGTAATTGATTGAGTGTAGCAGTGCACACCATCACACATTTTACTATACAGGAAAAGCTGACTGACTTCATATAGATATCAAAAAGAACTAGTTAGAGAAATGTGGTGCTTGACAATAGTGACAGCCTGTACTGATGCTAACAGACTCTTAAGTATCAGTGAACTGACTAATGAATAATTAGTAAATCTCTTTGGTCTTTGGTTAGCTGAAACCCTTAGCCCTGTTGTGGTACAGTACTTTCTCTTCAACACAGTTTGTAGAAGCTAAAGGTCCTGTACCTTAAGCTACAAGACTGCTAACTCACAGGTGTGTGTGTGTGTGTGTATATATATATATATATATATATACACACACACACACACACACACAGGTTATATGTACAGCAGTATATTTAGTCCTATGGATAGGCTGCAGGGCCCCTTTCTGTTAAAGCAAAGCAACACAACCTAAGCCTTCAACTCAATGCTTACCGGTGAAAATGGTGCTGCCAACAAGGCAACATCTGGGGCAACATTTCAGAAGAAGTTCACCTGCTTTCGTTGCTTGTGGGACTCAGTGCTTGCCTCTCACTACAGCAACTATTTCTCCCCCTTACACCTTCCCTAGAGTCAGACATTTCTCATCTGCTTCCTTTGCTGTTGCGTTCAATTAAGATGTCCTCGTTGTTTTCTCTTCTTCAGGATCACGTCAGAAATAATTTGTGTATTTGCGTTCTGTTTACCCCCTTCGTGTGTGTGAAGCTGTCTGTGGATACATTTCATATGTGAACGTCTTGGTTTAGGATGCTTGTGCTGTGTTTTAGCTGTTGTGTCTCTGTGCTCATTAGCATGACCTAATATTGGCCTAGTTCATATGACGTGTACAAGTACCTATAATAAAAATCTTCAAACCCTGAGGCAATGACGTCGGACAGGAAATATTCCCATTTCCTGTACAATGGTGTAAAGGGCAGGTTAAGGTGTGGGACATTCCCATGAATTCAGTTTGAAAACACTGAACAATGACGCTCAAGCTGTTACCATGGAAAGTAAATGCACCAGGGTTTCAAAAGAACTGTGTCAAGCAGCTGGCATGAGAACACTTTTTTACTAAGAAAAGGTGGGTACATTTTGGAACGTTTAGTAGAGCCAACCCCAGCATTGTTATACTCATTGTGCTCAAACTTCAGTGTCTGTTTTGAGTCATTCTGTTGGAAATATGGTGCCACCTGGTTAGGCAGCAACAATATTTTATATTAATCCTAGTCTCTTGTGGTGCTAGCTTTCTGGGAAATGCTAAGTTTACCAACATATTAAAAGATAAACAGCACACTGGTTTATACCATTGGCTCCCTATGGACTGCAAGGATTAGTTGGTCAGTTCATTTGTTGGTTTGTTCTACTTAATAATTGTAATGCACTTTATATTTTCAGAGAGCTAAAAAGTTGCCAAAATCAAAGAGTCAAAGAATCAAAGAAACTTCTATTTTTGGACAGTTTTATCATGTATGGCAAACTGGAAAAGGCAACGTGTGGCCTTTTCTATATTGTTAAATGTTAATGTCAGACTTCTTTGCAGTGAAAAGTATAGGTTGGCCAGATTAACTTTTTCCTGGATAGCTTATCACTTTCTAAATCAGAATTTCCCTCCAATACAATATAAATGAAGTACCTCTTCTTTTTATCTTATCTCAATCATCTGTCTGCTGCTTTCTGTTTATATGAAGTACACTGCCAAGTTACTGCTCAGTGAAGTGGCAGGCCTGTGCTCCTTGTGGATGGGGGCTCGAACAGTGAAGAGAGAGGCTGTGCAGCAGGCAATGGCTGTTGCAACTTTAAAAGTCTCATCTTTATGCCTGCCAGCGACTGATGTTCTTCACTCAGGGAGCAAATTGAGTTTGCATGCCTTGATGACTCATTAACATGGCCTTTGCAGCACTTCACCAATGCCCCTGTGCATTTGAGCATATTTCACTTTTAATAGCTTTCTATCTAAATCTATGTTGAGGAATGGACTGTTTACTCTCACAGACTCTGTCCTCAGCATGTTCAAGCACCCATTTGTCTTTTATTGTATAGAATTTGTTGATTTTATGTCACAAAACAGTTCAAGAATTAATCAGGCAAATAAAAATCAAAAACTCAAGTCCAATCTTACACCAATGACAAACGTGGTTTAGGACATGGAACATTTACTTGTGCAGAGAAAAAATATATATTTTTGGTTTCATATGAAGATTGAGTTGTCAGTCCAAACGCAATGAAGACAGTGAATAAATCAAGTTTGGACAGTCTTGGTTTAAAATCCTGGTAGGTTGATGGTGTTGCAAGACAAGACTGAGATATTTTAAAATATGGTCCAGAATGACCTCAAATTGAACAAATGTCTTCTAAAACATAACACAACAGTTAAAAAGACCCATTTAAATCTTTAATTTGTCTCCATAATTCACAAAACAGACTGTCTGGGCTGAATGAATTCACATATTTGCATTTAAATGGACTTATTGCATTAATGTAAAGCACATTAAATGGACTGAAAAGAAGTCAAAACATCGTTTCTGCCATAATGAGCAATTAGGGTTTGCAAGACTTAGCTGTAAATTTTCTAAGCTCCAAGCATATTTAGAGCACACATCTTTGTCACATTAACTCAGATTTAATCCAAGAAAGAGCAGCAGAAAGCCTGTAGATCTGTTGTGGTTCAGTGAATACAATATTACAGCCAATTATTAGCTCTCGCAGCCTATGTGTTGTGTGTGACAATAGACCTTTTGAGTCATAAGCAACAAATGCAGCACAGTATTTCTAATAAGAAATGGGGATGCTCAGATTTGTCTAATCCGACTAATGCAATTTTACTGATTCATCTCGACAATATGGCAGCTGGCTTTAATGTCCATAAGTGTTCTTGTGTCTGACCAAACAAAGATACTAATTGAGTACATATTGTGGAGTCAAGAGGGATTACTAGTCTAACTGTGGTGAATATAGTTGGTGAAAATTAAAAAGGTCTGTTTAAATAAACCGTTTACTAATAATTTAGAAAGTCTGTTAATATCATGGCTTCATTAGTACTATAGGGGAAAAGTGACTTATTCTCATAGATTCCTTTTCACAAAATACTAAACATTTTTTTTTTCCATTTCTGTTTCTCTATAAGGGGCATAAAGAATGTATACTGTTTACCACACATCCAACTGTCACATGTTTTTAGTTTACTTCCACAGTTTGGCAAGTCTTCAGAGTGAGAGCTATTGACTGTATGTGCCCTGTGCTCACCCTTCACCTTCTCTCTTTATGTGTCGTCCCTCTCAGGATACCAGAGGGTCAGGCTGAGGCTGGGTCCCTTGCAGCAGGGAGACTACGCTCACTCGAAGATCAGCTAACCAGAGCCAAACAGAAGATCCACAGCTTCCAGAAACTCACTGGAGATGGTAAGGCAGGACCACCTAAAAAGGATACTGTGAAAGATCTGGCGCAGTACTTTGGGATTTAAGAAGCTCTTGTGAGCACTTGCCTCTGGTCAGAATCTCAGAGTAGCTCAGCGTTAAAGCTTCCCCTAGCTCAGCGTTGATAATAGCACGACAGGGTTATGTGTGCATTTGCCTCTCTAAGCAGCGGTCAAAGGGCCAGGAGAGCTGTCAGGTGAATCGGGAAACGTGTGAATGAAGTCTAGGCCCTGTTGGTGGAGAACTAGAAGAGAGAAGGGCGCTGAGAAAATATGGGACATGTAAGCACGAAGGGCAGTGCAGGGTCAACTTTTCCATCTTGCCGCAGGGAATGAAAAGCTAAAAATACCCTCCAGCTTTTTCCACTGAGAATAAGCGGGAGATGAAGAGGTAGAAACAGTCCACCTTCTTCTGCTTCAGGCTTTTTCTTTTTTCAGTTGTCTTAGGAGAAACCAGAGCAGGCAGCTGTGTTAGCCATGTCGGTTACTTTCTCCACCTTGTTTTGCCAAGTGGGGTATAGATTTCCCTCCTGTTGTTAGAAGTGTGTGAAAAAGCACAAACCCAGTGATTAAGTCACTTTTAATGAGGTCAAAGCAACACCCAGGGACACACTGTGAAAGACTTAATGTTTATGTTATTCCATATTCTTCTTGCATTGAGCTTTTTTCTCTGCTTTCTGCTCCTGGCTTTGTTCCAATGGAAGCTTTTTGAAGTTAACGTCATCGATTCATTCTTTTAGATTGTGCCAGCGCCTCTCATGTCAAACCAGCTAAGCTTCTTTATGTTTTTTGTTGTGAGGCGTGTTCCCATGTTTTCTCCTAGCGTCTTATCTCCTGATTGTTTTATTGTACATGTGTAGTATCACCAGAACTTTGCCTAAGGGATAGGCTCGGTTAGAAAAATCCTCTATGACCCAATGGCAACTTGAATAGAAGTTTAAAAAGACAGTTTTGGACTCTATAGATTTACCTCTGTGAAAACTCTACAGAGGGTTAACCCATCTTTACATGTGGTCATTATGATTGTGCAAATTTTCAAATGGCCTGTTTATAGGACTTTGTTTGGAGGCTTAGCTACAGTCACGTTTGTCCTATTCTGTCATTTTTGTCTCAAAGGTAGGGCACATCAGATTGACCTTGAAGGGGCACGTTTATGTCTAACTTTTTTTATAGTGCCAATCTGTGAAACGAAAATAATCCCAAGGATCTCAACATGAAAGCCCAACAGTTGTAAGAGAAAACTCCCTTTTTTCCACGAGTTTACACAGAATTCTTGAGCATTGCGTCACATCAAAGATAGAAAGCAGGTCTATTTTTATAAGATGGACAGGAAACTGACAACAACGGAAATAAAGAGTATATCTGGTTAATCTTTAAAATAAACTCAGGAAACGCAGTAGCAGAATAAAATCTTGACTTCTTCTCTCATGCGTGCTATCGCTACAGTCCTACTGCAGGAAAATACTCTCAAGAGTACCTTGCTTTATGCGCTTTGAACAAAAATAAGGACTGTTAACATTACTATTAATAAATGAATTGATGATAGCACAAAAGCCTAGTTCAGATTTAATTTTACAAACAAAATTTAATAGTTTGACTGTCTACTGTGTAATCTGAAAGACAGAAGTCCAGTTGAACTAATTGAGTTATGAGCATAGTGACTAAGTATGTGAAGTGAATGGTGCTTTCAGGGCGGGTTAAAAGGACTAACCAAAAGACACTGTGCTGATGTGACACGGTGCTTACATATTATTAATTTAAAAAGGAATAGTTAGGGTTAGGGGACCAAGGAGAGTCAAAAGAGACTGGACATAACAAGTAGATAGAGGCAGGTTTGTGGGGTCTCCTCAACTTTGTTGGAAACAACAAACTTGAGACTCCCTTATCCATCTTCTGAAATGCAGAAGGGGAGAGTTTCGGGGTCCTGTTTTTTTACGTTTTAATCTGATAAAATAAGACCTTGAATGCAGTGTATGTTTGTCCCTGCAGGCCCCGGGCCCACTCAGGAGGAGCTGCGGAGGAGGGTGGAAAATGGAGTCAAAGAGTTCTGGTACTTTGTTCGCAGCGAGGTGAAGAAGCTGGCCAACATTGAAGCAAGTGAGAGGCAGAAGTATGCAGATCAACTTCTGCAGGACCTGGGACACCAGGAGAGGTGGGTGGGCGCCCACACATGCGACAGTGGTTTGAAAATGCACTAATGGTGTCACCGTGGAAATGTCAGCACTCTCCTCTGGGGTTTGGATGAGTCATTAAATCCATGGCACGCTGACAGAAGAGATTATTTTACTGTAGATATAAATCTGAAAGAAAAAACATGGGTGTTTCTGTGTAACTTTCCTCCATTATCTCTCTAAGTCCAGTAATATAGATATTGGCTTAATTTAAGTCTTCTTATTACCTCTAATTACATACAGTATGTAATTGTGAATGTCTCTGGTATTGGCTTAAATGCTAAACAGAACGGAGACAGCACTTATTATTAACAAGCTTTAATTACAATCAGCATCAGTAGAATAATATATTCTAGTAGATAATGTAGTGTACATCCTTTAAGTATACATGTATTATTACTAAATGGAGACCTCTAACAAAGAGCCTTCAAATCCGTTTAAATAAAGCACTTAAAATGGATCATAATAGCAATGTTTACACCGCGGCAGAAACTGAATAATTGTTACAGAGCAATTATGTGAGTAAGAATTATATGTAAGACCTTGTTGTACAGACCTCTGACTTCTTTTAATGATAATCCTAGTCATACTGAAAGGCTAACAGTGGCTTCTGTTTCCTGCTGATTCCACCTCCACAACCTCATCATGGAAAGTTAGGTTGCAAGAACAATAGCTTTACACAGTTTTTAAAAGTTTTACAAAATCAACATCATTGCAGGTCAGATTTAAAAATATTCTTGTGCGGGGTTGGATATGTGAATACCTTTTTTAAACATTTAAAAAAGAATTTGGTCACTCACATAGTCTTTCTTTTAGAAATAAGAACTAATAAGTCTTAAGCTGATGATTGTAATCTTAATAAATAGAGGTAAAAACACACAATAAAATATATGTAGTTATGTCTTTGCAGTAAAATTCCCAACTGTTAACTTCAGCTGTGTCTATATCCATTTTTCAAGCTTCAAATCATTATTGAAACAATTAACCTAAGCTCTATCCTCTTTTGCTTGCTTTGCCTAACATGTAATTACACACAATAAAGGGACAAAGGAGCCTTATTTTATACAGTACTCATCAACAGGGTCTGACGCTAACACTGAGAGAAAGATAGTGATAGTAATTAAGCACAAGGGTGTTGTGTTTGTGAGCAGGGACTGCCATCATATCTACATCATTTTAAGCCCAATTTTGAAGTTGGCAACAGTCGCAGACAAAAACCCTGCTTGGATACAACCTGGTTTCTGATCGATGAGCAAGTCCAACTGCAACACTAGCACCAACTCAGACCAGATATTTAGCAGACTAATGAGGGAACAGGAAGCACAGTGACAAAGCAAACGAGAAACTATTGTAATGCCTGTGTTTGTTAACCGTCAATTTGAAACTCCTTTTTTGCAAAGGTGTTACACTGAGGTTAGACAGATGTAATGTGTCTCTGTTGATCTAAGTAAAGACCAGCAGTATGATATGTTACAACACATGTCAGATCCCTCTACAGACTGACTGTGTTTGTTTTCGAGGAGAAACTATCCAAAACTGTCCAGTTTGGAAGACAAAAACAATTCAAATCAGGAGAGTTTGCTGTCCAGGTGAGGGTACTGAGTCAGCGAAATAGGTATGATTCTACCAAATATACAGAATGTATATTTTTGGAATTAAAAATTATGCAATGCTACTAGCTAAATGTTATACAGTGTTACTTTAAACCAGAGAAAATTCACAATTTCTGTTTCATTTATATTGAATTGTAGACTCTGCATGTTCAAGTGTGCTACAAGAAATGTAATTGGATTATAGCATACAAGGGTGGTAAATTGTTCTGGGTCATATTTCTTGTAAGAGGTTGCTCTTGATTAGATTTTGATTTCCCAGTCCTTGCTGTTATTGTACCTTGAAGTAACACTGAAGTTGGCAGGTTAACACAAGTTTGCGTTGACAGTAGTTCAAAACCAAAGGTCATCTACAGGCCCTCTCTTATCTAGATGGAACACTTTCACAACTGCAGCAGGAAAAAGCCTGGTGTCGCTTAGCCAAGTGCTTCGTTGTAATCCTGCTCAAGTGGTTTACTGGGCCCATTGTCTTAGTCATTGCAGCATAAGCAGCTTTTCAAAGAGTGACTCCTCACCCCCAGACACACTTGACAGGCTCTTGGACTTTTCCTTTCAGCCTCCACCCGTTTTTCTGTGTACTTGCTGCAAAAAACTTGCAAAAGCAGCAATGATCGGACCAGAGGTGGAGAGAGCAATGGACTATTTGACACATATAAATCCTTATTATTATTATTATTATTATTATTATTATTATTATTATTTAGCTCATAAAGACAGTGAGTAAAAGGAAATACTCTTATCCAAACTTTACATGTTGACCAGATTAACAGTTTAAACCTGGTCAGTGAAATGAAGGTAGTAGTTGTCTATTGTAATTGAGGTAAAGTGCTTACTGAACATAAAACCACAAAACTAACTTTAACCATAGCTTAAAGCCTCTTTTTAGGACGTTTAAACAATAGCTGCCTGCTGCTTGTAAGACCACACACGTCTATGTACACACAGGAGCCTGTTTACCAAACAGAATGGTTATATGGAGTTCCCAGCCTCATTGCCAGCTCCCTCAGGTCCCGTCTGACGATCTCTCTTTGTTAAGATTAGTGGCCAGCGAAGGTCTACACTGCTTCCCACAGAGAGTGTCTGATGGCTCTCTTGTGCGCTGCTGGAAAACCATATGACACCCGCTCACGCTGCGTTTACTGGGACAAAGTGGTACAATGGCTTATGTTACTGACACAAAGGAAACATATTTACTTGATCTTGAGTTTTGGACATAGAGGGGTTAGGATTCATTTGCCACCATCATTACTGTGATTGGATGAAAAAACGTTTGTCTTCATATTTAATCAAGCATGTCCTAGTTCTAGTTTGAGTATATATATTTTTTAATTTCCATATCCCTGGTCCTCTAACCTGAACACAACACTATAGAAAGGCACTATGATTGTACTTTACTCTTAAAATGGCTTACAGAACGCTTATCTCGCTCGTACATGTGTCGGTTTCTTACATGCAACACTGAATAGATAAGGAAGAACTCTCAGTCACACAGGATGTGACTGATTTGGGTCAAAGAAGTGAGTAATAAATTAGGCTTGTATAAGTGAGTGCTTCTGAATCTGCCTGTAGCTACAAATATGCAGATCTGTGGGGCATGTTTAGGAAGGAGACGGTGATTGAGCCATATGCGACACTGACAAATCTCTGTCCCGGGCTTAGAGATGACGGACTGAATCTGTCAGCTGCTATAGAACTGGAATAGAAATTGCTCTTCCTCTATTAATCCCCCTGAAGCTTTATGAGACTTGATAATGTGTAACACAAACCGTTCAGTGTTAACGTATGCTGTCAAATGAGCCAATCATGTGATCAGATCTGAGGGATCCACACAACTGGAGACATACAGCCACTTTTACCGGCCAGACTTATACATTCTGTACACTTATAGATACATGGCATGCACAAACTTGTTCTGTTTAACTTTTTGCCTTCTCAAGTTGCACTAATTTGATTCAAATTTAGGACCAATTAAACCTATTTCTAACTTAAAAACACCAAAACTTTGTACTTGCATGAAGAATTTATATTTATTTTACTCCCTTTCTGACTGACTATCTGATCTAATGTGTCTTCTCTTTAACTATTTTTACTGTATATTCCTTGCAGTTCCTGTACTAAGGCATTAGGATGTGTTCCTCTTTATAAAAATAACTCAATTAGTGCTAATCAACAAACTGCATATCACTGTAAGAACTGCAAGGTATGTTTAAGCTTGTTTTTTTTTTTTTTAGAAATTGAAATGGAGATAACCAACTGTGTTGCTATATTTTTCACATATCCCTGTTAATTTATTTAGTTGTTTGATTGCATGTTAATGAACATACTGTACATGAAACACAACCACATGAACGTAAACATGCCAGATTGTGGTCTTAGGCAAATTTCCTTCCGTTGTCCCACATTCTCACACATTCATACACCACAGCTGTGTCACTGGAGGCAAGGTGGGTTAAATGTCTTGCCCGAAGACACAACGACAATATGAAATGGGCAGAGCAGTAAGGGTTGAACCGCCAACCTTCCGGTTATAGGACGACTGTTCCAGCCCTGAGACCCCTGTTAAAAAGAGCTCTGACTGTACATGTGTCTTTGTAAGATGACAAGATTAACATATGTTTCACAAACCTAACATTTTGTTCTCAATGTAACATCCAGTGGTCAGTGAAGCAACGCACAAACCCTGTTCACCCTCTGTGTGGCTTATTAACAAGGTCACACCTTCATTTGTATGTGCGTGTCTATGAACTCATCATAAATCCTTATCACTTTGACCGAATGGCTGCTGTGGGAATAAGCTGTCCATAAATGCCTCGGATTTTTAAATGGTGTAACACAATTGTGATGCCATTTGAAAACAGCGTCAAATTGTGCCAGATGTTGTATTCATTAATGTCAGTGACAGCTTGTGTATTAAAAAGGCTATGTTTGACTATATGAAAGTGCCAAGCCTTCACAGATGTTTTAAATATGCCCCTAGGGTGATTGTGCCTTTATTTTAAAGTCCATGTCATTTTCTAGACATATGGGTAGATATAAATTACATTACAAAGTAAACAAATTAACCATTAAAGTGCTACAGGGTGCTATTTTTGCACTTTTGAAGTTAGATGGCAGTGCTATTAATCATTGTTGCTGCTGTGTTTGGTTGTGTGTTGCTTTAGGTCAATCATGACAGACCTGTACTACCTCAGCCAGGCCGATGGAGTCGGTGAGTGGAGGACGAAGGAAGCTAAAGACCTATCGGATCTGGTCCAGAACAGAATTACTTATCTGCAGGTAAAAACACAAACTCACAGTTAACATGTTACTTTCATATGCTGTTATGCTAAAATACCAGACAAGCAGCGAGATGTCTCAACTCCCTTTACCACAGTTCTCTGTTAAGGTTAAGATTTTTTGTCTCACAATAGATTATTTTCACATTTTAAGGGTATAATCCTTAATGAGGGTCTAAAACTATGCACTTTTTGTATGTAATATTATTTTATTGCTGACACAAAGTCTGATGTTGACTGTTATTTCATCATCAGGTCTGATCTTATAAATCCATATGTAGGCTTACATTCTGAACATAGCCAAAACAGAGAGATTAATAAAGTTAGTGTTTCTTCGACATGTACAAAAGATACATATGCATTTTGGAGAACATCTTTTACACTTTGGTGTCTCATTTGCACCATCCATAACTGTCAGCATCAGTTTTCTGGAGGAGCAGGTGAGACAGTCGGATCTGACAAGAGGGATCCTAGTTACCTGTCAGCATTTTACTCACACACACACACCAGTGCACATGCGACTAAACGCGCCACAGAAACACATGTGGAGAGACAAATTGACAGATTGGCAGACATGCATATGCAGAAATGGAAAAAATGCGTATGCCGTACAAAGGCACAGACAAACACGGAAGGGTTGATGCACTTCTATTTATGCGCCACAGATGTGCTCATACATTTACATACCGCTCACTTGGGGTATGTAAATTTATTAGATTAAACAAGCTGTTAAAACTGTCTTGTTGTTTGTATCCTCTTGGTCTTTTACTCTAAATATTCACCTATATTTTGCATATTAAAGTAACAAAAATACATTTCAATATATTATATGAATTTGTTATTTGCATTTTGAGTTTTTGTATCACAAAAAAAAGTTTCCCTTGTAGTAAATGATTATACTGGAGAATCTGAGGCACAGGATTGAAGGAGCTGCTCAGACATGTCTTATTAATCACAAGTGGCCAATGTTAATGTCATATGTGAACACACTGGTGGCAATGGGACCCTAATAGTTGTGTTAACAGTGTCCATTTGCATTGACATCCTTCGGCTATGACATTGTGTGGCACTGTGCTCTTTTAAGAGTCTGTACCATTAGCAGCAAAGGTCCTCCAGACATTTAAGGTGTTGTCCATACATTCACCCTAGAAGTATTTGTGACCTTAAGCTCCCAATGTGATGTGAAGTTGGGCTATGTCTTACCATCCTCTAACAATACTGGTTTGTTAATTTTACATTTGGAAAACCATAAGAGAAACTGTTTCTGAAGCAAAACCAAGAAATGTAAATGAATTGTGGAATGTTGTTAAAGAATCATGGAGTGGAATAACATCTGTGAAGCAGTTTTAAAAAAACTGTGGTCATACAACAAAATATTAGTTTAGTGATTCATAGGATTGCAAAATCTCAGAAACAAAAACATCTGTACCAAATAGTTTTGAGTTTGTCCAGTCAACGGCAGACACTGCAATTTTTTTAAACACACCCCTTTCAACTAATTGCCCAATTAGACAGCCTTAAGAGCGTGCATATCATGAATGCTGGGTGTTGTTTGTTTTCTGAGAATCTACTGCACCTACTGGTAACTTGTTTGCCATTTAGCAATAAAAAATATACTAAATACCTGGATTAATCTGGTTAGTCACATTGTACTGCTATTATTTTGAACAATACTGTACATTCAAAATATGCAAAATAACTGTTGAACCTAAGGGTAAAAACACTGTAAGTTCCATGGATGATATTTATTTTATATAGTTATCAGAAACTGGTTTGTATGTGTTTTACTTCTCTATTCTTTAGATTTTGAGCCTGCAGTCCATCTCAGTTGTTGGAAGTTTAGGTTCATTGTTTGTCATTAATTCATGAGGACTACAGTAAAACGTAAGGCCTATGGCTCGGCTCTGCTACAGTGTGGGTCTGAGGTGGCACTGTGTGGCACGGCACAGCTTCCCCGCAGCATTAATGAGCCAGTGTGTTTGATAAAGAGGATCCAGTCGGTCTGGCCGGGCGGAGACAGCGCCACTAACAGCTGCTGTCACCACTGTTGAGGGATCACACCGCTCCACCAGCTGCCATCACTAATTCATCACACACGCTGCCGTGCACAGATGGATTCACCTACACCAGCGACTGGTGCTCACACAAACTCACACACAGCCGAATTCAGTTACAAAACGGATGTTAAAAGCTGCTGCTTGTGTGTCTTTTACTGTCTCTCACACGCAACCAGTGCAAATAAGATAAAATGGACTTTATTTATCCCACTGAGGGGAACTTCCCAGGCCTCTCACACAGCAAAGAGCTAATTGAAAAAGACAAATGAAAAAGAATTGTAGAGGCAATAGTAACAAGAGGAACAAGGCTATCCATGCTATCAATACTAATAAAATAACAGTAAAAGACTATTGCACACTAGAGCAAAAGAAAAAATGATATGGTCCATCAAAACAAACGCAGAAATGTGTATCCTATCCACTGGGAGCAGTAAAGTCTCTGCCATGTACTGCTCACTGCATCATGTGGAAAATAACCAGCAAAACGTTAGCACTCACGATAAGCCGTGTTAGTCCTACTTCTGTTCTCGCACTGTGGTATGTGGTAAATTGAACTCATATGTTTATACACACAATCTAAAAGTAACTGCTGCCACACACACAGGACTAATTCCATCTGTCTAAACCCACATACAGACAACCCGCCCATCTCCTTCACATTCTAGACCAACTTCTCAACTTTGAATTATGAGCCTTCATAGATGGCATTAGAGGAGCAATGTAGCAAGATTGTGTTTAGTTCATTAGTGTCACATGCTAATTGTTTTTGTGCCGCTGTTTCCAGAGATTACTCTAGTGCTAATGATGGTGGGCATCAATCATGACTCTGGGACTCAAGTTTCTGCTCACTAACTTAGCTCAAACATAAGATTATAGTGGGATCATGACACTTTCTAATGTTTTTTTTGACTGACAGATCATCAGAAAGCCAAATTTTATTGCAAACAAATGCTGTCAGTTACAGCCATAATATTTAATGTCTAAAGTCATCCATTAAATGAGTGTCAGAGAAACCCAATGGCCTTTCTGCTTTGAGCAATTGAAGTGATATTTAAGACTTATTAGGTCAAGAGAGCTGATCCTTTTGTGTTTAAAATTCAAGAAGACACCGAACCTACAAAGTATTGTTGGGTCTTTAGACCTGAGCTTATTCATGACGCCACAGACTGAGATCATTAAAATCAGGCCACAAAGATAAAGTGTCACGTCAGAGAAGGGTCAATGACTTCTCGGAAGATTATTGCATCATTGGTTTCAGGAAGTACTTAAGTATTCATTTTGCCGGGTTTTTATTATACACTAAAAAGTAGTGAAGAATGTCAGGTTTGTCCTTAAAATGTTCAATGTTCCGCTCAAGAATGAGACCCAATTACATTATTGATTCTAAACTGTGCTTGGGTTGATCCTGGTGGTAATAAACAGTATGTTTTAATGGCACACGGGGAACTGTATTTGAAGGAACACATGTATTGGACTGTGTTAAAAAGCTGCGTGGTGTGGTGCAACTTTAATTGTATATGCATGCTGCAGTATAGGCATGTGTGCACTTTCCCCTGTGCCTTTATAGGAAAGGCTCGAAAAAAACTCCACTAGGACTGGAAACTATTATAGGAGGCAATTACAGAATGCAAATGAATGCTATGCCAAACAATGCTGCTCATAAATAATATCAAATGTGGGTTATTATCATTTTCACTGCCTACTTTTTCTAAAGGACACTGTTGCTTTTTCTGCATGCATTAATGTGTCACAACCTGCAGACTACAGGTATTTTTCTACATAAAGGCCTACTCAGGCGGAGGCCAGCTTTAATGAGCTGCATACAGTTGAAATGTAACCATGTTAAAGTTAATTATTAAGGAACGCATGGCAGCAAGAGAGAGATTTTTGTGTTTACGGTGCTCGGCTTCTTTTTATCTCTGTTTTTGTTGCATTGGCATTTAGTGGGCAATTACCTGCGCTTGACATCCAGATCAATACTTCATATCCACTAGTTAAATGTATATTTTCTAAAAAAAAAAAACAATATTGGTGTGGTCTCTTCAAACTGTGTCTCTTCACTATATTTATTCTGAAAGCACACAGTTTTAACAGGCACTTAACCTGCTGCACAGATAGTACTCAGATTCAGCCTTTGAGCACACATCTGCCATCATTACCCCTGATCCTTTTCTCTCAGCGCTTTTGCAGTGATTCCTGCCGCATCATTAAGAGCTGAGGACGCAAACAGTCTGCATGGTCGAAGTGTGAACCAAAATAGTCTCTGAGCTCTGTTGACAGAATACAGTCTTTACAAAAAGTCCTTTTTCCAGATCCCACAGTGCATTATTAGTGTTTGCTGCAGTGATGGAACTGACAGTAGAGATCAAAATTGTTGATCATGGCTCTTTTGACCTCCATTCAAAGTCATGTCAGGAATATTTCAGTCAGGATTACAGAAATAATTCTGACCTCATTGTCTTTATTGAATGGTCCAATATTTACACTTAGAGCCAAACACCCAGCCAATCCGTTTTACCGTCAGTGAGGTTCATGCTATAGGTTCATGCCGCTGGCCTTGTTGACTTGCTTTTGAAGCTTTTTAAAAGCAATGTAGGTTTGATGGTAGCACGCGGCAGTGTGGTGCAGAACTATCAAATGACATTTCATAATGATATTTAGTCTAAATATGTTTAGAGGTGTTTGTGGGAAATGGTGGGTTGCTGTGTGTTTTGTTGTTGCTTTATGATGTTTACTGTTCATGACTGCCATGCCTTGTTGTTCATTGGAAGTAATAATTTTCCAGGACCTAAAGGGGATTCCTCTCCTCTCTTGCCTTCTTTTCAATGTAATGCTCATGTTTTCTTTCTTTGCCTCTTCACTCCACTGTGTCGTTCATCCTTTTCTGTCGGTCTCCTGCTTCTGTGTGATAGGCAGCCTTAGCCAGTGGGTGCCGCATGTCCTGATTACTCTGAACCATCCACAGCTGCAGCCGCCTAATGAGCAAAACACTCCCATCAGCCCGTAATTGCTGTTTAGGAAGCTGCTTGGCACAAGCGTTCACGTAGAGCGAATCACAACCCGGCCGGCGTCTCATCGACAACGCAGCATGTGTCGCTCGGCTGGTTCCCTTTTTTAGCCCTTTTCACACAAAAATACACAAATGCTCGTTTCTTCCCTCACTACTTCTCATTTGGTATTCTCGGCTTCAGACTCACAATGACACTGAGGCTAATTTATGAGATGAGGAATGAGAGTAAGGTGGCAGAGGGATTGGGAAACAATCACAGAGATGGTTGTTTGAGTGAAAAATAATGAGAGCAAAAGAAAAGCTGCCTGGAAAAAGGGAAGCGAGCCAAACGGTGCAGTTAAGAGTGAAGAAAAGAAGAGGCGATATAAGGATTTGACTCTGCATATTCTATATTTTTGTTAGTGCCAAAGCATAGACCAAAGCTAACAATGCATTATTCCATCTGCTGCACTTAGAGCTAAGCTTATTCATTTCTGCCAAGGACTTGGGTCTTTGAAAACAGGTCACAAATAAAAGTTTTTTAAAAGGAGCTATAGGTTTTAACAAACATTACTGAAATAGGATTAAATTGTGGATGAGTTTGCAAATGTTATACAAAAAGTATTGTTATTAGTGGAACACTTAATAGATGCAAAAATAGAGAAAAAAAAGAAGTGTTCCAGGGTGCATAGTTTGGTGCTCTTTCTTGTTTAAGTGTAAATGTGTGTTCACACTGGCAATCGCAATATTTTGGTGCAAGAGCATGATTAGAAATTACCAATAAAGTTGTGTAAAAATATATAGAATGTTTGTTATTACACCATACAAAACTTTATATTACTTTATATTAAAAAGGTAATGACATTTGGGAATAATAATTCTGTCTGATCAAAATTGAGAATGTATCATTTCGGTTTGTGCAGAACGGTAATTATGTAAATGCAATATTCTCACATTTCCAACATTAGTATGTATTTCCCACATTCGTATTCTACAGGAAGTGCACAAACAGAAGAGTGTGATTTGAGGCACAGCTTAGGTATCACAAAATTATTGCAGGATAGAGTCGAAGCAGCAGGGGCAGAGAAAACAATATCATCCGTGTGTTATTACAAGTCAAGAGAGCAGGGCTTTCAGAGATACAACAACAAGGTCAAGCAATAAAGAAATGTTGAAACGCTCTCCTCTGTCTCCCTTGCAGAACCCGCCGGACTGCAGTAAGGCCAGGAAGCTGGTGTGTAACATTAATAAGGGTTGTGGTTACGGCTGCCAGCTCCATCACGTTGTCTACTGCTTCATGATCGCTTATGGCACTCAGCGTACCCTCATCCTGGAGTCACACAACTGGCGCTATGCCCCTGGAGGCTGGGAGACTGTCTTCCTGCCTGTCAGTAACAGCTGCATCGACCGCTCTGGGGCTTCATCTGGACACTGGTCTGGTAAGTGCAAACAATGTCTCCATGCCTCACAATCATAACGAGTCATGAAGAGAGACAGGTTGTTATTGTTATATTAAAGTGAGTTTGTATATTTCTATTAAAGGAACTAACAAAATGTATGCTTTTTTTTATTAAAGCTGTATAGAATCCATTGGAAGTATTATTACTTTCTGTTACTGTTCTTTCAACTGCCCAGAGAAGACAAATTCATGCAGCATTCATGTGTTTTTTCAAGATAAGACTTTCCAATTTCATTTTGTTCATGTGCTTTTAGCCCAGAAGTCAGCTGCTATGTACAGACCAACTAAATTATTGGTTAGTGCTGTTTTGGTGTTTAATAGAGCTTACAATATATATTCAATAATTGGCTGTCTTCACTGTAAACCTGAATCCTCTAAAAGCTTTGGCTGACAGTTAAGGGTTAAATACTGTACTAATGCTAATAAATAGCTTTTCTCACAGGTTCAGGTTACTATTATGTAACTGACAACCAGCAAAATACTATGTTAAGAAAACTGTGTGTTGCCAAAACATTTAACATGGAAAATGTAAAGTGGCACTTTACATTTACAGTACAGGGCAGCAAAGGTAAATGCTGCATATGAGAAAAGTTGGGCTACAAATTTTGACCCGATTATTCAAGGGCTGCATGAATGCGAATCTCCTCATCTGGCCTATTCTTACTGGGTTTGTTCATAGAGTATATGTCTCCCTGCATTAATATGTAGAAGATGGACTGAAAAACTTGAGATTAGAGGCCAGGAAAATTTAATCTCCAAAGAGTATGGAATTTTGGAATGGAAAAAGAGCTGGAAGTTACACAAACACTCACAACTGAGCACAGCTTGGCCGGATTAGTTGTTCAATAATGAAATAAACTAGGGACTTGGACCATTGGACAACCCCAGCTAAATAACAGAAAAGAGTAGTGCCAGACCTCTCTTTTATGCTGCAACAGCGAAAAAACAAAGTGTGAGTTCCTTGGCTGAGCAGGACAATGCAATTTAAGTTAAAGCACTTTGGCAGCCGGTGTAGCAGCAGCAGGTTACTCTTTACAGGCGCCGCTGCCAACAAACACTGTGAGATGATTTGAGTAAACAACCCACTCCCCTGACCCTCAGTCGGTGTCTTCTTTAGTCTCTGATAGTCTCCATGCAGTCTTTGTGTAATAATTTCCTCTGCTTTAATAGATGCACTCTTAAGTTGGGACACACTGTGTTTTGGAGCTGCCTCAGGTCGTGGAGCAAAAACTGTGACAGAGTTGTTTGATAATATTCAGTTAATTTTAAGCTTGCAACATACTAAATAAATGATTTCTAAAATAGGATTGTTTCAAGACGATGAAGTGAAATCATCTTTTGGGATATATTATGATTATAAACATATGTAGCCTATTTGTAAACCCAATCAATGTTTAGTGTCACATGGTCCCAAATGGATCAACTCATCAGATAAAAGCCAACATTTCTTTACCGTATAATGGCAAAGTATATTTTCAAAATAAAATTAATTTATTCATTAATACATTTTCTACCCATTAAGGGTCTCGGGTGACTGGAGCCTATCCCAGCAGCTTTGGGCCTTAGGCGGGGTACACCCTGGACAGTGGCCAGTTAGTCGCAGGGCTGACACTTAGAGACAGACACACTCACTAGGGATTTATTTTAGATTTGTCAATTGACATGCATGACCTCACAGAACGGCTGGAATTGGCCGGTTGAGGATGTTTGAGTTTAAACCTTTTTACTGTGAGGCAGAAGTGTTCTGCCACCTTTCACCCCAAAAACATAAACTATATATATAACTATATATTTACTTTTGCAAGATATTGTTAATCTACCTGCAGTTAAATATAACCATGTATCTTCATCTGATTACAGTAATATATTTCACTACATTTCTCTATAATTTCCTATTTGTGACAATACTTTCAAATGCACATCCTGCACACATCATGGTAAAGGCAACATAAAAAGCCCATTTGCATGACTTTTACATTTTTAAAAGCATTGTTACAGTAGTCAGTACAACTGCCCTTGTGACCAAAGGGTTGTTGCCACAGGGACTACAGTCTTGAACCGTGGCCCACTCTTGGGGGCTGTAGGCCTGCACAGAGCCTCTGCCATGACTGGTAGCTGAGCCATTGGCCAGCTCAGTCATGTTCAAACCAAACAAGCAAATAATGTGGGCCAGAGGTCTTGTCTGTTCATGCTTTGTGAACTTACAGTAGATGGCAAGTTCACTGATCAGGAAAATCTTCCATTTGTTGCCTTTGACATGGGATAGTGCTATATAGAGTGTATTAGGACACTCGTATAACTCACAAATGTATATGGGCTTTTACTTTCCAGAGCAGCACAAGCAAATAACTAAGAAACAATATATTTCATCATCCTCACAGCATCTGGAGAAATGAAAGATCATGAGCAACTCTCCACAGTATAAGGTCTTTGTGGGATTGTTCCGAGGACTCCCCTGAAGTTTTGTCAGGGCTGCCGTGGGAGTACAGTGCTTACAGGTGTAATGAGGGAAGCCTGGAGGCATATCATTGGGAGGAACAGCCTGTCTAAATGTATTTTTATCCCCATGTGCATTCTGATTTTTGCAGTAGTCGTGGACACAGTGTTCAGGTGTGAGACGGCTCATATTAATGTCTTCTACAAGAGCACCTTCAGTCGGAGATAAAAAAATAAGGCTTTGTGCTTCACTACACAAGACCAACTAAATATATCCCTAAAGCTGGGATCTTTCCCATAAGTATTTAAGAAGTGGCTTAGTGATTGTTGCTAAAGGGCTCTATGGCTAAACTCTTTACACTTTTTTCATTTATGATTGCATTTGTAAGTCAACAAACATACTCTACCAAGCTAAGAAACATCAATATGGTTAGTGTGGAGTCAAATACAGCTTTGTACCATCTGCTGGTTTTTGCCTTTCACCAGGATTTCTCCTGACTACAGTGCCTCCTTTCTAATGGTCATTCATTAATTTTCTACCACTTATCCTTTATGAGCCACTGGGGGCCGGTGCAATTGCAGTAACTGTTCACACTCGCATTCATTCACAATTTAGTGCAATTCTCCTTTCCATGCATGAAAGAAGAAGCCGGAGTGCGTGGAGAGAACTCACTGTAGCACGTGAAGCACACCAGACTCCAGAAATAACAGTAATTTCCTCTGATTCATCAATCCTCTTAAATTGTAAATGTACTTTACGATGACAAGAGCAAAGTGCTGCTAAATGACCAGCCTTGATGATCCGGGTGCTTTAGCTCTGACGCCCTGTTTTCTATCAGTTTCTTTCTCATTGCTTTGCCTTGTACTTATTGCCGCATCCTTTCTGCTCTTCATTTTTCTCCTATCGCTTCATTTGACTTGTGCTCTCCTGGGCTCCCCCGTCTTATCTCCTGTTCTCCCAGCGCATTCTGCCGCTCTCATTTTCCTGCCTTTCATGTGTCCTTTTCCACTATCTAATGTCTTTCTCTGGTGTCTGTCTCACAAACCGCCTCTTATAGAACCATATTGTGCTCCTTGCATTTATCAGGCCCTTTTCCCCACTTGCACCTTTTGGCATTCATGTCCTAATACAGTCTTTTAACTTGCACAGGCAGGATCATTTGTGTCGACTGAGCTGCTAACCATCAAGGCATAGCTAATGTAAGCCTTTTGGGCACTTGGCTACGCCTGTGGTCATGCCTGTTTTGTTAACAATGTGGGCAACAACATCCTCTTAGGGCACTAGACCGCAAAGCAATACAAAAGCTTTGGATTAATGAGTAGATATACATTTAATATTCCAAAAATTAGGCTGAAAGTTGCCTTTTTTCTGCGTATTGTAGCATTTGAGTGCCTTGAATGCTAATATCTGCTTTCATGTGTTGTAGTACTCAAGACCAATCTGTTTCTTAAAGACGTGTGTCTCTACAACTTAACTACTGCTTAGAAAAGACAATTTGGAGCTAATTGTTCGGAAATTTAGTTTATAGTTACACATTGCCATTGATGCAATTTCTTTATCTGCTTGGGTATGTGCAGGAACAAGCTTTTTATTGATTGATTTTCTTGTTAGTATTTCTGAAGTGCACCCGATCCAGACTAATCCTCGTCCCACATCCCTACGCTTATCTGTGTCTGGTTAGCCCACATTCTCCTAAGTATTTCCCTCAGGATGTAAGGCATGGATGGGCAGAAAGAGAAGAGGTTCTATATATATATACAACACGCAATGTCATTCAGGGAAACATATAGCTTGGGGGAAAAAAATCAAAGACAGAAATGAAGTCATTAAGGGACTTGTTGGATCCCCAGTGTTGTAAATAGGAAATGGGAAAATAACACACTGCAAGTAAATCCATATTTAAATAGATGCACACAATTACACATTGCCACTGAGATGTTTCCTTTACATAAAACGAACTAGAGTTACGGTTGTTTTTGAAGTCAATTAGGAAAACCTGCATGTACAGTACATACAGAGTGAAAATAATGAACCTACATCACCCAACTTGCAATGGGCTTGTAAAAACATGCATGTTATAACTTTCTTTCTTTCTTTTCTTTATTTTATTTTAATTTTGGAAAAAAGCATGATTGCTGTTATCTGTTGCCGTCAGTATTTTTATCTAGTGATGCTAATGGCAGTAACACAGTACTGTGGCTTTACAAAGCCTTATTAGAACACATTGTTCAGGGTCTGAATTAGAATAGATACTATACACAGTAACTTGTTATCAATATAGTTATTTTATCTTTTAAAATGAAGATTTGTGAAGCTTTGTGTGAAGCCAATAGCAATGTGTTATTACTTACTGGTCCATTTACCAAACCCTGGTAAATGAAACGATAAACTACAGATGGTTGTTCAAAATGTCAATGGGGAAATGTAATAACCCTCACTTGAGCAGAAACCTCCTCATTAGTATCTGGTCCTTCGATCCAATATTACGACTATGATACCTACCAAATGCAAAGGCAATCTACTGTTTGGTTGTTATTGTTTCTTGCCATTCTGCTGCAGACTCTATGTTCATTGGACAGGCTTTAGTGAGCTGAGCATTATTGCACATGCTGCAGTGAAAGACATAAAAAGGAAAACCAGTCATCATGTGGAACAATGGTTTGTTGATCAAAGACCTAATTTGCCGAAGAGAGTGTATTCCTTTGAGGTTCTCAGTGCAGATATTACTGCCTTATGAGAGACTGAGTGCAGCCTGAGAAACATAATGTTCCCTGTCGTTTGAAGGCCACAGGAAGACTTCTCAACTTCATAAACTCCAGCTTAAATGTATAATGAATGGATCAGCTTTCTATTTTGCATCTGTGTGGTGTCACTTTGGGTTCTCCCGTTTCATAGCCCTGGTAATCTTGTGAAATATTTAGTGGGATCACGATACATCATGGGCTCTGAATATAGTAAAGGAAATTCTGCTGTGGTTTAGACATCTATATATGCTTTAAGTCATGACACATGCAGAAATAAATGCAGTCTGAGGCTTTGGACTTGAAATGAAATTTAGAGAAGTGTTGTGATCTAATTAAGTAGCTGTGGGAGGAAGACATACTGCATATCTGTAATTTGGAGCCAAGAAGCTCAGGCCTCCAAACAGGCCTATTCCTCCTTATATGAATCATACCAATTCTGTTATATAAGCAAAGACAGGCTTGGGAATATTTTTTCTGTTCAATATTTAATGCTTTTACCAATTTACATTCAGCCCAGGCTCCGGCACACACTAGCTTCTGTTTCTGGCCTTGTTTTGAACATGCTTTTTGTGTAGCATCTAGTGAAAGGCCACTTTTAATGACTCATTATGCCATTTATTCTGTCGCGTCATGGAGGCTGTTTGCGATGCTATTAGGACCTGACTTGAGATGGCATTCACATTACTTAATCGGATTTTAATGTGAGCTGATCCAAATCCCTATAAGTGTTATTTATCCACAAAAGAAATATTAAAGTGAGTCTTAATCATGGATTTAATTATTTATCTTGGACAAATACATGGATCAATAGAGTAGTCCTTTTATAAGCAACGTAAGTAGTATTTTCCATTAATTTATACAAGTATGCAACACATTACAGACTTAAGACTATTACTGATTGTTGCAAAATCAAAAAGGATGTTGTCGGCTGTGTTTATCAGTTGCAAAAAGATATAGTCTTCACATACCTACCTGTATATTGACTGTTGACATATATGTATGCTAATGCTTATGTCAAGCAGATTGGATGGAGTCTTTGGTGTGGTAACTAAAATAAATAGTGTATAACTCTGTTGTGACTCCTAAACAAATCATGATCAGGGACCGTTGTGTAGATTATGCAGGCCTCAAACCTGCTTTTCACCTAGATCAGGGGTTTACACACAGAAGCTTAAAAATAGAAACAAAACCCTTGGACTTACGAGTGAAAGTGAGCCCGTGTCTGCCAGCCATACCCCCTCTGGTGAGATGAGATTAACTAAGGCTCTATGAATGCATGTGGTTTATTGTTGTCTTTTGGATACATTTATGAAGAAAAACCTGCAGTCAGCTTGTGTATTGGTCTTCTGTATGGCTTCTACCTTTATTCACAAGCGGGTGCACTAGTAGTTGGCCTTCTTGTATGAGAGCGGCCTGGCAGTGTTCAGGGAGTTTGGGTGCTGCTGAGAGAGGTAACCTGATGTTCGACCGTTTGCCCAAAGCTCTGGCCAGGCAGCATGTGTCCGTAAGGGGCCCTGCCAAATAATCAACCGCCCTAACCCCCAGCCCATGTCCTGCTCAGCCCTCTGGCCCAGCACAGCCTTCAGATTAAGGAGCTTACCTTCACCTTTGAGCAAGGACAAGCAGTCTCACACAGACGAACTGTGTGGAGACGGCATGAATTATGAAATGTATTGTCCCTCAGAGGAGTTGTTATAGAGCAATTGTAAATGCAGGAGTGAATGGTCACGTTCATATTTCTCCTTTATCCATCAGCAGTAATGTAATGTACATCCAGTAGTAAATATAACATTTGTACCAGTACCTTCATTGTTAAAATCAATTGAATTACATTGTAGAACTGTATTTACACAAGATACAAAGGAACAGATATTTTAAGGGATATAAATAAATACAAGAGTTGCCCAGAAATTGGTACTTGTATTCATACTTATTTAACCTCTTATATCGCCAGATGAGTACTATGAGACTGTGCAAGTGTCAAGATTTAGCTCTGAAATCTGTGTAATGTTCATAAATAAGTACTTGGTATTAGGAAGTGCTCAATTTTAAGCACTAATCTCTAGAGCATATACTTTGTGTGACAACAGAATAATGTTGGTAGGCAGGTAGTGCATTTGCCGATGCCAGTTAACCTCTTCAATATTGGCCGATACCGATGTTGAGCCAATGTACAGCTTCATTTTGAATCGATGGATATTGGAATAATTATTCTGACGTTAGGTTCTAGTGAATTTGCAATATAGTTTATATGTATTCTTTCTACAGGAGAAGCTAATGACAAAGACGTCCAGGTTGTAGAGCTGCCCATAGTGGACAGTCTGCACCCGCGGCCCCCCTACCTGCCGCTGGCCATCCCCGAAGACTTGGCCCCGCGTTTGCAGCGTCTCCACGGCGACCCGTCCGTCTGGTGGGTGTCTCAGTTCGTCAAGTATCTGGTCCGCCCCCAGGCCTGGCTCGAGAAGGAGATCCAGCAGACCACGGCCAAGCTGGGCTTCAAACACCCCATCATTGGGTAAGAACACTGGCCTGCCCCTCCACGATGTGTGTGTGGTGATAAAGCACTTCAGCCACAATGACTTTGTTTCTATAGCATTTATATCAATAAAGTGCTTCACAATTAGCAAACAGAAGAAATAAAACACCAGACGTAGCTGTAAGTCCAGAATAAAAACACTGCCTTTGCTGAGGTTAACATTAGGTTAATATAGTAGCAATAAAAATAAGTGACTGTAACAGTGTCATTTTGTTGTTGTTGTTTGGCCAATTTAATGTATCTATTGAACATAAGAGTTTTGTTTCTTTCATTATAACATTGCTTTGTTTTCCTACACCTCATAATGATACTGAAACACTTCTCAGCAGTCAGCATTGTTTTTTTTTATATAAATAATGAGTCATTGTGAATGAAACACATTTCCAAGAAAATGGACACTGCCCTGCTGCTGTCAATATGTAATTACATTTTAAATGTGTTATTAATCGGAGTCTGAGAAGAGCTTTTACCGTGTCCTGTTGTTTGACAAAATTATTTTCTTTTTCATGACTTTAAACCATGAATTACTTTTTTAAGTGTTACAATTTTAGGAGCAATCAATCGCCACAGACTGGGAGGATAATGGAATACAATGCCTATGTTGGCTTAATATCCCTGCACAATGCCTAGGTATTACTTTTCACATAGCTTGGCATGGAGAGTCTTTTAGTCTTTTTAAAGTATTATTATCAAGTTTGATTTTAGAGTTGGGCTTGGCTTTGAATCCTAATACTTAGCGTTGTCCCTAGAGACGCAGCTCTCACAGTCAAAACTGTCTCAGGGCTGGCTTTAGTCAAGTGAACCATAATTGAAAAGTATTCATTAGTGAACTCAACTCTCATGAGACCAGCTCATTTGGGAATGTATCTGTTTAGAAAGCTTTACGTCACGTCACAAGAAAGAGTCAAAGGAAGAGTTTGTGTTTATTTTGGCATCCATCAACTTTCATGTCACACAGTCGCAGCTCTTTTTCTCATAGTTTGTGAAGTTCAAGTCAGCCTGGTTTCCTTCTGTCATAGCACACATTTCTGTAGTGTAGACTGATTCTCTCGTTGTTCCAATCTTACAAGTTTATTGCTCAATTTAAATAACAATGTGTGAAAACAAATAAAAAAACAAGTTAAAACTGAGCTACATGTGTTGTGGTTGAGACCAAAACCTGGGAAAGGTGGTGCAATGATCAGCGGACCCAGAAACGTTTTACCTTCTCTGTAACATTTTCCAGGTTCAAATCTCTATCCAGTGCTCTTTTCTTCTGCTAATGTTTTCTTCACATATGTTCCCCGCTCCCCTCCTTCCCATTTTCCCATCCTGCCGCTCCACAGCTGGGGAGAGGGTTATTGAAAAGAACCTGGATAAAACAAAATCTCCATCCCGTTTCTTTATCCTTTCCTCGGCTTGTGATAGATCCAGTCCTCTCGGCACTGATGTTGCAACAAAGTGCATGCATGTTTGAATCAGTGCAGTGGGGAAAGGCCATATTTGAGGAATAAAGGGAGGGTGGGATCTAAAAGGAGTTCTGTGGCGCTGTAGGAAGGGGATAAAAAGGAATAGCGGTTGGGGTTGATGGATAGGGCACTACTGTGAGGGGTAGAGGCAAGAGTGTGAAATTGACTATTTGCAGAATGGACATGTACTAACTCAGAGTTTTCCTAACTTTGTTTTAATTGGTACAGTAGTCTTACTGTGATTTCAGGGAGATCGTAATGAGCTGTGAAGTCAGAATTTCAAAAAGGAAAAGACCAATAGTGCACATTAGAAGCAACTACATACAATAATATTAAGGTATATGGATTATCACAATATGTAGCAACTTTATCTGAATTACCCTAAATGTGCATCAACCATACACATCACACGTCCTGCTTGCCTCTTTTATTTTATATAACCAACTGAAACTAAAAGTAAAACACAAGAATAATTTGTTTCTTGATTGAGATTTATATCTTCCATCCATTTATCATGGGGATGGTTTAGTCACAGTGAAAGTCATGTGACATTTTGTGTTTTCTGTGTCCTATGTTTCTCTGAAAATGTTGTCAAATAGTATGTAAATACTATACCAAAGATTTATGAAAGACACTTTAGTGTTATTGACAAGTTAATATACATTTTCTATATTATAACTGCCTAAATGGGTCGACCACTACACTCCACAGGCACCGCCATCACTTTACTCCTTCTAATGTTCCCAGAGCACTCACAGTGAGTACTGCACATACTCAATCTGAGACAGCAGAGTGGAAGAAAGGGAAAGAACATAGAAAAGTAGGGCTGTGTGTTTCCCATGTAGTCTGTATATTTTCAGTAATGCTTTTATCAAGGCAACATCATTCAGCTGTAATTATAATAAATTATTCACTTGAATATGATACAAGATGGATTTCTCTGTGATTGGCTCCAATTTTATGGGCTGTTTAGGAGACAGAAGAAAAGAGTATTTAATCACCAGAGAAAACTAATTAAATAACCTTTTGTGCAGTATGAATATCTCCTTATAAATGTATTTGGTGCATGCATACAGTAAAGAAAAGTTGTACCAAGTATTATACAACTCTGCTGTGATATGTGCCAAGTTACATTGTGCAGTGTACAGTATCCCTTTTGAATTACCTTCATGCATCTGGAACAGAAGCATGTGGTCATGTGAAATCATAGAGCACTTTTGTAGTTTAAAAAATTCTGTACTGTAGTGGAAGCTCAAAGGTTTTTAACCAACCGTCGAAAAATGCACTGAATTAGTCATAATTGTAGTATTTAACTTCGCCAAATGACGAGCAGAAGACACAGATGTATCTAATCAAGAATTAAAAGGCTGCGTGCTTCAGCTTTTGAGTGGATTATATGTCATGACATTTGCAAGGAACCAAATCACAACATGCTCATCAGGACATTTTTTTAGGTTTACTGCAAAAAAAAAAAAAGCAAGGCCTATATATCTTTAAAAATTGTGCCTAAGGCCCAAAGTTGCTGGGATAGGCTCCAGTCACCCGCGACCCCTAACGGGACTAAGCAGAAGGAAAAAATTTATAAAATGATTAGTTTAGTTTGTCATTCAATAACAAAAAAATAGGTATGTATCTTAAATATTAATATTCTGTTAAACCACTTTCATCTGCTGTTTATAATGCTAAAATAAAGGGTCCTATCAATAAACCTCAGTATGGAGCATGTCGTAAAAAGCAAATCCAGTCTCACTGTATCATCATTAATAAGCATCATTGGCAGCTTGAGTGCCCTCTGTGTATACTGTTTCAGCAGCTCTTTGTCCAGCGTGGGCATTCTGATGTTCTGTAATGTATGCTTTCTTTACACCCACCGAAGATGTTCCTCTGCAGCACAGTACCAACATAGACAAATGAATTGTATCATTGTGGCGCGAGTGTGGGAGAGTGCTGCGGGCCAGTCGGTGATACAGGGTGATACAGGGTGGGAGGGATTGGGAGCAGGAGCCTAGCACGGCCTCAGCTCTGCCTCGACGGCTGTGACAGGCAGAAAAAAGGCCAAAGACAAAAGGGCTTCACAGAAACAAAAAAGCAGCAGACATGAAAGAAGCCAAGCGGGCAGGATAGAGAGACCTTGACAAAAGGCAGAAAGCCTGGAATCTAGACCTCTGTCCGATCAGGGAGCGAATGAAAAGCTGACACCCCGACAACCCAGTCCTTACCTGTTCTCGCTTCTTTTCCTGCAGGTTTTATTTGTAAATAATGGGTCGAGCCTCCACCTGCATTTAATGATTGATCCGTGGTCTGTGTTAGAATTTGGACAGAGCTTGGTTACTCTTCCTCCGTCTTCACACATCTGTCTCCTTCATAAAAGAAGCAGAGACAGCCTTGAGATTAGACAAACCCTAAAGCAGCTGGAAAATACACAATAAGAGTGAGGCTGCAGGCTCATTTTCCCCACAAAGGTGCCTTTCAAAAACACTCCTGACCTGAGATTTTTCAGTGCATCTGCTCCTTGAATGGCTGTACAGTAGAAGAATACAAAGCAGTGGCACAACTCTGTGGTTTTATTCAAAGAGTGAAGGTTGAGAGCTCCTTTTTCTGAAAATATTTAATCACAGAGGCTACAGGTGTTATTACAAATGTGGTTCAGTCATTATGGACCTTACCCTTTCACAAGCCCCGCCCCTTTATAGGTAACTGTCCCTAGGTTACATAAACTCTTCTTTTTACAATTTAAACAAAGGGCTGTATAGTACCGTTTTAATCATTAAGACACTTTCCCAGTAGAATTGGATGCCGCCATTGAGTCAGTGTTTACAGGACAATAAATATTTAAAATCTCTTCTAAAATATATACATGGTTCTGGTTTATTGATTTACCACATCAATTAAAATATAGTTTATTTTACTAAAAATTGTGGCAAAGATTTTTTTACTTTAATCTTTTCCCTCTGCCTCTTTCAACATTTCCTTTATTCCTTTTCTGTTATTTCTTTTTTTTTCTTTGGGCTCAACAATGAATTTTTTTAACATATTTTGTCAGAAGATTAAAAAATGTCACACAACATGAGTTTCCCATCAGTGTATAATACAATCTCCTTTCTGTCAGTACAAATGAAAGATCCAAAATAAGGTACTTACACAGCTTTAATAATCAATGCAACGTTTTATTTTGCAAGTTTCTTCCCAAACTCGTCCATCAATGTTTTTATTGATTTTTCTTTGCCTTGTTTTTCTCGATTTGGATTCATTTGTAAATCTCTCAGCTAATCCGGACCGCTCCACAAAATGTGCACTGTTCTTATGGACATGCGAAGAAACCGCTTCTGCTTTACATTTTTGCACAGCTCAGCATTGAATCAGCTTAAACGCAAAGCCGCATTGAACAGTGCAGCACAAAGGAGTGCTGTGTCATTAAAGAAAAACAGAAAGCCCAACAATCTTGGTATATTTAAATGCAATGAATTGGAAAATGTAAATGTATTGTGTTTTGGGAAAACTGGAAACTCTACTTCTTCAACTGATGAAGTTTGAGATTGTACTAATATCTGTCTCACCATTCAGCAAGACCATTTTTGTTTTTATTTGCAGAGGAAGATGTGAAGATGGCAATTATCACTATTTTCTTGTCTTAAGTGCTGTAGTTACTCAATCTAGTGGTATCAAATAAAGTCTAATTTAGATCATAAATCAAATTTTATTCAAGTGCAATCAATTACGAGCTAAAGAAACTGTGCTAGTAGTTATTAAGCTATTTTTTATAGCCTTGATAAAATAAACAAAATGATCAAATAGAAGTTTTCATCATTGGCAAGGAACACATGTGTGCACTCCATCTTTAACATTTTCCAAATCCATCTCCATTGACTGCCTTAATCAATGAATGTGCTGAATCTAAAGTAACATGTCAAAGCTAAATGTACACTGTGCCATTTCTAATGAATAAATCTTATTTTGTATCTGAACTAAAAGTACTATTTCAAGGGAGTGTCCTGCGTGTAAGTGCCAACGATTAATAAATTACTGTATTATTACAGTAAGTGAAAATAAAACCTAAGAACAATGAGACAGTGGCTTTTCAAGTCACTTTCTACACACCAGCACTTGTCTGGTATACATGTAAAAAATCTTCCTTGTGTGTCGCTTCAGAGTCCATGTGAGGAGGACGGACAAAGTGGGGACAGAGGCAGCCTTCCATCCCATTGAGGAGTACATGGCTCACGTGGAGGAGCAGTTCCAACATATGGCAAGACGTGCTCATGTTGACAAGAAGCGTGTTTACCTGGCCACAGACGACCCTTCGCTGCTTCAGGAAGCTAAGACCAAGTCAGTGTCCTTGACTAACACTCTTCTTCTTCCCCAGTATCTCTTCATGTCTCTTTGTACTCTAAATGTGGCTTTTTTCCCCCTGCTCAGGTATCCAGACTACGAGTTCATTAGCGATAACTCCATCTCGTGGTCAGCAGGCCTTCACAACCGCTACACTGAAAACTCACTAAGAGGAGTCATACTGGACATCCACTTCCTGTCTCAAACAGACTTTGTGGTTTGCACCTTTTCATCACAGGTCAGTGCATGTCAGCGACTAGCGTGACTGCTTATTAATACTAAAAGAAAACACAACACGAGATCGGTGCCTTCTGAGTTGAAATGGAAAATAGTGAATTTGGTTGTTTAGCAATATTCAACATTTATAACAGCCCAATATGTCCCGTCTTCCACCAACTGCACTTTTTTTTTTTAATCAGTCGAACTTAAAGTATAGCATGTAACATGAGGTCAAACTGTTTGTACTTGTTTACCTAATGCTGACAATCAAACGGCAAACCAGAACCGGTTAATTATGACGTTCATTTGATAGTGATCGGCCTCATTGTAGCGTTTGTAGGCACATTTCAAGACATTTTATGCTGTTCACATAAAAATGGCAGTTGTCATCTATTATTGTGAGCATGTCGGCTTTTAGCAAGTGCTGTGTTATAGAAGGAGGTTATAACAAAAGAGTGGATGGGCTTCATGCCAGTGTTAAAAAAAATTAAATGCAAGCTTTATGATTCCCATCCACAAGCAGGGATTTTTACTGTTCTTTAAAAATATGACTGAAATAAATCGCTTAGACTTTTACCAGGACAGAGATACAATGTGCATTTACTGTATTTCACACATATGTTTTGTTCACTTTGCAGTTTGCTTCAGTTAACCATAGACTTAAAAAAAAAAAAGGAATGAATGTAAGAAACATTAGTTATAATATATGAACAAATGAGTGAAACTACACAAATTTCAGGGTTGATGTCTCCAAAAATAAACTTCAATTGATCATTAGATGACCTTCTAACTATTAAATATTTAAGTATATATTATATAAAACATAAATAATATTAAATAAAGCCATGGCTGAAAAGCATGTCAGCTAGCAGACTATATAATATAACACATACATTAACATATTTGGCAAGTTACCTGTCTACTTAGCTGCCTTACTGAATGCTGAAAAGACAGAAGCTGGTGGGGATCTGGCATGAATCTAAATAGTTACTCAATGCACTGTAATCAATTATAAACATGCCCATTGTCTAAAGCTAAATAATACTATGCTTATTCCCAGTTTCACTTAATTTTTTTATTTTTTGTAAATGTTTAATGATCTGGTGAGATTAACTGTAACATAGAGCTAAAAAAAATTAACAGATTTAGCAAACGTCTGAGTGTAAAATTGATAGTAGCCTAGAGAGCTGTCAATTACACGTCAGTCATCGCCCACTCAGTAGACATAATTATTATACACAGTAAAATCTTTTAATAGAGCAATATTTCACTGATGGACCACCAGAGCACCCACATCACGTAAGAGTCAGGCCCATAGCTTGTTCATTTAAAAACATAAACCATTGCTGGAGATGCTTTGGAGCCAGCCTCTAGTGGCTGTCAGTGGTATTACACTTCCAGATTGACTGTCTTCCTTACTCCTTGTTATAAGCAACAACAGAATACGCTTTTATTTATTGATTTATAAATGTTTTATATGTGGTGTATTTTTTTGTAGGTTTGCCGTGTGGCCTACGAGATCATGCAGACTCTTCACCCTGACGCCTCATCTTTCTTCTACTCCCTTGATGACATTTACTACTTCGGAGGTCAAAACGCACACAACCAAATTGCTATATACCCTCACCAGTCCCGAAACAGCGAGGACATCCCACTGGAGCCCGGAGATGTGATTGGCGTCGCCGGCAACCACTGGGACGGCTACTCAAAAGGCATTAACCGCAAACTTGGACGCACTGGCCTTTACCCCTCATACAAGGTCAAAGAGAAAATCGAGATGGTGAAATACCCGACTTACCCCGAGGCGGACAAATTGCTTAACACTCAAAATAAGTAAAAAATAAGTAATGAAAACAAATTTGAAGTAGGTGACGGAGCGTGGATTAATAACGCAGACTCCGATTCCAGGGAAGGAGCTTTTGTACAGACAAGAGAGGCTTACGTACTATTGTGCACTGAGCTGAAAATCCTGAACCCAGGGCTGACAGATGAGAATGGATTGTGTTTTCTTTCAGAGCGTATGTGCACTTGTGTAAATCCCTGTGTCAGGTTGTGGCAGACTTGCACCTACCACCACTACAACTCCCCTCACCGGCCTGGCGCATTGTCGTCGGCTCTGTAGAGACGTTAGACACTGAAGATTTTAAATAAAGAGACAAAACGAAACAATTAAACTGATCCCGCGCACTAAGTTTGGATCTAAGACTGTGACCACCCTCCCAAAAAGTGAGCTTAGACTGATCAACAACTAAAAAAATACAACAAAAAAACTGGATACAAGTGTTCAGATTTTTATTTAATTCTTTTCAGTGATTTTAATGCTAACTTTGCTTTTTTTTGTTCCTGGTGTTTGTTCATTTAGGTTTACTGAATGTACTGTAATTCTCTATTGCCATTCTCACCCCCCCACTCCCTCCTTCCCACTCACTGTACACTCCTCTTTGTCTTTACATGTGCAATTAATTTTGAAATATACCATATTGTGCTTTTTAAGTGTTTATAAACGGTCTTAATTTGGCGCGTATGGTGCTTGTACATTATGTACTGTACAGTGTGTGTGAGTGTGCACGTGCGCGTGCGTGCGTGCGAGACTCCCCAAAGTGTGGATGAACAAAGTGTGCTTTTAAAAAGTCAACAGGGCCATGTCACAATGGTGCCTCTAAATGATAAGAAGTGTTTTTTCTATTTGTTCCCCCTCGACCCTCTTTACACCAGACTGAATAGTGTTACGTGGCACAGACTGGTGATGACCTCGAACAATGCCAGTCACTCCGATTGTGACCTCTAGAGAACAATGGTAAGATTATGGTGAACTCATAGCACGTACTCACAAGAGCCGTCCCGATGGCTCGCCCAAACGAGGCACTCCACTGACAATGTTCCTTCTCTGCTGTCTGTCTTTGTCTTTTACTTTTTTTTTTACTTTTGCTGTTTTAAAATAAATGAGAAAAAAGTTTAAAAACCCCCTATGCCATTTTAAATCCCAGATTCATGAAGGCTTTTTTATGTTCACGGGCATTGTCTTTGATAACCACAGATCGAAATAAACTTGAGAAACCAACACAGCAGACTCGCTCCCTGTCTATGTCTGTTCACCATCTGTTGTCTTTTAACAGGAGACACCTGCTCGTCCAATCAAGGCTCAACATTCTTCAAGAATCAAGGCGTTTTTAGATTTGAGAGTGTGTTCCCTGAAGGGTATCCGTGTAATTTTAAAGAGGGAAAGTCATTACATAGAAGTAGTTCATATTTTGATATTCTATGTGCTCAATAAAAGGGAGGGCCTTGTCTGTAAGATTTATATAATTTCATCACTCTGGAGCTACCTCCCTGACTTCAAAGTTAGTTTATAAATCATTCAACAAGAGTAAATCCAGTTTATACTCGTTTCATTTGATTTGCAATTCAAACCAGACAGGTGCATTTTACAGAGACATCACTTTGAATCTGTCTTGAGAAAGTAATATTTTCTTCTCATAGGTACTTATAGTCTTGGAAATGCAAGAATTTTAAATGTGCTTTTGAAGTACAAAAAAAAATTGGATGTGTTTCTAAAAATACATTTTGCCTGACCAGCCACCCAACTTTTATGTCTATTCTTTAGTATTAGTCTGGTCTGGTTCCAGCTGGATTTCCAGAGGCCAGAACCAATGAAGGCAGACTAAACTTCCTTTGCACACAATTAAATGCATACACAACCAATCAGAGAAATAAACAATTACATAAAGTGGCTCTGGTTGTAGAGTGATTGTCCTTTAACTGGAATGCTGGCAGTTTGATTCCTGCTTAACTCCGGTTCATACTGTCATTTTGTCCTTGGGCAAGACACTTAATCCACCTTGCCTCCAGTGCCACAGCTCTGGTGTATGAACATGTGTGACTGTAGAGGTGAGTTTGGTGGTGGTCGGAGAGGGCTGAGCGCTGGGTGTATGGCAGCCCTCCCTCTCTGTTTAACCTGGGGGGAATAGGGTGAACGGAAGCATCATGTAAAGTGCTTTGGGAGCCCAAGCTACAAACATCTAAATGTTATGTTATCTAAATGTTATGTCTGAGGAAAGTTGCTGTGAAGGGATTCCAAACTGAATTCACCTAGAGAAGTGTTTGGGTCTGGTATCTTTTAATTGTGTATTTTAATGTAGAAATGTTTTTGTTTTCTTTTTTGTGAGGCCTCTAAATTTGACCGCCATTGCACTCATCATGCTTTGGATAAACATTTTGACACTGAGGATGTCTTTGTGCATATGGATGTGTTCATTTTAATATTTAATTCAATGCAGGTAATACAAGGGGCTGAGAATATTTTTAAAATGAGAGCATAAATTTGACTTTGATATTATTTCATGTATGTTTTTGTGTCTAAATGCTTTATTGTATTGGTGAATAGTGTCTTAAGAACACTTAAACTTAGTTTTGATAATGTGAAAATCACATATAGAAATAATTATCTCTCAGGGTTTATTATGCAACATGATGTTTCGCTGACAACATTCTCCAGGTAAGTACAACACCGACTTCCTGCTTATGCCTCGTGTCCTACTTCCTGCTTCCTGGACTCATTTATGATCTCATTGACTGTATCTTATTTATGGGGCTGTCTTGGTTGTTCTCGTACTCATGGGGTCCTTGGAGCTTCATTACAGATCCGGACGCTTCATTGGCTGCCCATAAAGAAACTGGTAGTGGCGATGAGCTTTTTGGCGTGTGCGAGGGAGAATAATAGTTTTTATTGCTACCCGCCTGACAACAACCGGCAACCAATTTAGGTGCCGTCGACGAAGCATTCACAGAGCACGTGCATTGTTCTGCAGTTCATTGAACATCTCTTTCAACAGGAAGCAGCCCCTCATGGGCTTTAAAGACACACACACTTACTGGAGGGCCCTTTAATTAAAATACACTTGTTGCTGTCACAGAAGCCTGTAACAGTTGTTAAGAGAGATGTTAGTGCAGCTAATTTGTCTGTTAATTGGCTCGAGATACAGGATATATATTTTTTTACAGGCAGACTCATTCTCTGCTTTGAGGTTGTGGTTCGCGCAGCTGGACAAAATTTACGAAGCATATCTCCAATATGTTTCCCCCTCAACAGGTTAAATAGTAAAAGCTAATACAGTTCCTTTCCATACCCTAATGCGCTAAGAACACACACCACACATTTTACTGTGACCATGTACTTCTGATAGAGCGTGCATTATACAAAGATAAGTGGCTTCGCTATCGGCTTGTGGAATTCTAATCTTGTAAAGGGCAGCTGAATTAATTCTGACTGACTCATGAAAAAGGGAGTGGAAATGGAAATTATTATTGTAGTCGCACTCGGCTCGCTTGGTGCAGTCGGGCGGTACCTGCACCAGATCAAAGCTGAGGGGCTGCCAGAAGACTGTCATGTCAATCTTTGGCACCCTCACTCATAAATCATCCTCCGTTTGGCATTTTATGACTGAACTATACTTTAAACTAACCTCTACTTGGTTATCTAAAACGGAATTCTTGAAAACTTGAATTCTGCCACAGATATGCTTATAGTGAGAAACACTGGTGTCTTGTTTGGCCTGTTTTGGGGTTGCCAAGACCAAATCAAGTGACCAACTAAGTCCAGAAGGCCAGGGACGTATTACGGACCAGGCCAGCAAACGCTTTGTCCAAGAACCCACACAAACCATAATCCGTCCCTGCAGAAGGCAACCAAAACTTTTAGGGAGTACACTCAAGACTAAAGGATACATAGAAAAATATACCACAGAACAGTTGAAACAGAACCTCCAGTCTTTTTAAATATTTAAAATCTCAAGACTTATAACTCCTGAATCTTGGCGCAGCGCTGGTCCATGTAAGAAACACAGGCGTTTTGTTCTGTACCTAATGGTCCCTGGTGTGAGCTTGCTAAATCTTTCCAATGCAGTGCTGAGAACTAAACTGCTGTACAATTCCTAGGGCAGTTTATTCTTGCTGTAGGATGGATTCACACATGAAAGACCATGGACCTACTTGAAATGCCAGAAAAAGTGGACTGCAAACCAAATTGACAGTAGCATGATTCCTGTGTCCTGAAACCTAAGCTTTTGGCAGCTGGAGACCACTGTTGGCGGGTGATGTCACATACACTTACCAGCTTCTTTATTAGGTACACCTTGTACCGTGTTGGACTCACTTTGCCTTCAGAACAGCCCTAATTATTCGTGGCATGGATTCAACAAGGTGTTGGAAACATTCCTCAGAGATTCTGGTCCATATTGACATAATAGCATCACGCAGTTGCTCCAGACTTTTCAGCTGCACATCCATGAAGCGAATCTCCCGTTCCAGCACATCCTAAAGGTGCCCTGGACTGGGATCTGGTGACTGTGGAGGCCATTTGAGTAAAGTGAACTTATTGTCATGTTGAAGAAATCAGTCTGAGATAATTTGAGCTTTGTGACATGGTGCATTGTCCTGCACCTTTGTCAAGTAGGCTGTGGTGTTTAAACAATGCTCAATTGGTACTAAGGGGTCCAAAGTGTGCCAAGAAGATATCCCCCACACCATTACATGACCACCACCAGCACCAGCCTGAACCCTTGAGATAAGGCAGGATCCATGCTTTGATGTTCTTTACGACAAATTCTGACCCTACCATCTGAATGTTGCAGAAGAAATCAAGACTCATCAGACCAGGCCATGTTTTTCCAATCTTCTAGTGTCCAAATTTGGTGAGCCTGTGCAAATTGTAGCTTCTTTTTCCTGTTCTTTGCCAACAGGAATGGCCCCCGGTCTGGTCTTTTGCTGCTTCAGGGTTCCAAGTGTTGTGCGTTCAGAGATGGTGTTCTGTATACCTTGGTTATTTGATCTCTAACCAGTCTGCCCATTCTCCTCTGACCTCTGACATCAACAAGGCATGCTGCTGCTCACTGGATATTTTCTGTTTTTTTGGACCATTCTCTGTAAATCCTAGAGTTGGTTGTGTGTAAAAATCCCAGTAGATCAGCAGTTTTTGAAATACCAGCTCATCTGGACAGCGAACAACCCTTCCACATTCAAAGTCACTTAAATCCGCTTTCTTGCCCATTCTGATGCTCAGTTTGAACTTCAACAAGTCGACTTCACCACATCTAGATGCCTAAATGAATTGAGTTGCTGCCATGTACTGATTAGTAGTTTGAGTTACCAAGCAATTGAACGGGTTTATGTTATAAAGTAGCCGGTGAGTGTATACAATAGTGCAGTCGCCTGTTTAGTTGTAACAAAAAGACTGTTTTGTGTCGGTGGCCTGACAAGAACCAACAGTTAGTTCTGTTACTACACTCTCCCAGTAAAGACATTTTTATCCTGAAGATGAAGGAAATATTGCACAAAAAGATTTAGATTATGGTATGATAGTATAATAGCAGATGTAAAAATTAGAGGCAACTGCTTTTACCTGCCTTTGTGGACATAAACTGATTCATTTGTTACATAAAACATAAAAAGTCAAGAATGGTTGTGTCTGTATCCAACCGCAAATCACTCAAGGCAGTTGACAACCATTCAGTCTCATATCCAACCCTGAAGTGCACTTGTTGTCTTAGTACTGTGTGTGCCCTAGTCTAGTACTTGATGGTCTTTGTAATGCAGCTGTGAGGGAAATCTGAGCAAACCCCCCACACTGAGAAGCAGAGGACTGAACCTGTAAGCCTCTTGAGCGTGCACCACTGAGCCAGCCCTTCAATACAGCACCGAGCATTGTGGTCAGATTTCAGTTGTCAGAAGCTGCCAGATATAAATAACAAAAGAACACAAGTATTCAGCCCGTGTTTGTTTGTGTTTGGTTGTCAGTGGTAACAGCAGTAGTTATTGTACACATTTGCCTCTTTAAAACAGCAGGAGAGGTGTTCTCAGACACCAGAGCTCATGGTTTTGTTAAGGTTCAAGCTTTACTAAAAAATAATAAAACTGAAGTTCTAATTTCTAAAAAAAAAAAGTAAAAAAAAAAAAAGTAAATGTTGAAACTAATAATTCAACGAGGCCCAGATAACAATGAATGAATATATTAGAAAAAGTTTATGATGTATTAAATTGAATGATACCGATACCAACAACTATTAGCTGATGACTGCTCTACGTTAGCACTCCATTAAGTTAGAGAAATGAAATGTATGTTATTCTGATGTGATAATACACTACTGAAAACATATAGTTCTGTCTGATGTGCTCCATTTCATTAACCTACGTATATACTACATCCTTTTACACACTGCTACCAAGGTAAAACCCTGTGATAAAATGAAGATTTTAATATACCACAATGATACTTTTGAAACATAGAAAATGAACGCAGTCAAGGTGAGTGTTGCTTCTCATAATATCAATATCATTTTAATGCTGATTTTTTTTGAAAATATATTTTATCTGAACACTCTTTGAAGCAAATAACAGGCCATTCATCTGTCCCTTTCGTCCACAGACAGGCTGGTGCTATAGCTTTGATTGTAAAATGTACTTTTATATTGCTTTTAATATTGCAAGAATAATTATATTCAAGATTCTTTTTCTTCACAGGTTTGGGTCTTTTCAAAGACCATCTATAGTTCCACTAATAATTAATAAAAAATCAGTGGTACAGGCCCTTATCTTCACCACATAAACTCCTTATAATTGCCTAAACCCAGCTTTGCACATACCTTGAGCAAAAGTCCAAGTGAACATGAAGGCTAGTTTTGATTTACCCGCAGTAGTGTGTCCTGTTCCAAAGGCAATGTACACTCAAGACTCCAACCTTCCACCATCGCCAGAAACCTCATTAACCTTTGCAATACAGTTAATTGCAGGAGGAGCTCTTCATTTGTGCTTGGTCATCATGTTTTAATGGGACAAAGACTTAAGGGAAAGAGGAAAGATGGATGATTTGAAGGTGGGACATAGACTTAGAAAAGCAATGGACATTAGGAAGAATTGACAGAGAAGGCAGCTTTTCTCTTGTCCAGACTCAAGGGAACTTTGTCCTTTCACTTTCAGCAGGGAATGGCTATTCCGCTGTCACAAAATGACACCATAATAACAGAGCAGAGAACAAAGTAAGACAACCGCTAGAGCTGCTTTAAAAATATCAGCAATTATACAAGCCCTTCTTCTGAATTCATCTGTCTCTTCTGGGTCTTTTGCCTGTTTTTCTAAAGATAATGGGCCTTTTTCTCTATTTCCCTTAAGAAAGAAGAGATTTCATCACATATGCACATGGAAGAAAAGTTGGAGTAATCCCATTTCAGGCTGGAGGATTGCCAATATGTTCTAGCATTAAGATTTAATCACTGGTCTATAGACATGCTAAAGCCTTCAGAGCAATAAGTGGGAATGATATTTCTGTCAGAGCCACTGGCCCACTCAGAGAAAGACTTTAATGGTATAAGCATTTTTCTTTACTGGGCTGATAGCGTCTTCTTTGCTGTGATTAGGGTTTGGCAGTGAATGGTTGATGTACTGCAGCCCCCGGTGATTATTACCCCGACCGCATCCATCTCACCAAGACTATTGATTTGCAATTAGTCCAAGGGTGATGTTACTCTCACAGGTCTGTCCGTTACAACCAGGTACAGGTCCTTTTGTGTGCTGTGCTATTGTCGTCCCACTGTGACACCTTAGGGTTTCAAGTCAGCATGAGGATGAAGTATTCAGCCAGTGCAGCAGTGTTGTCGGCTTCCACTGTGAGTATATGTCTAAGTATTCAGCTGGGGTGTCTGCCGCTCCTCCCCCCAACGTGAGGTGCACCATGCGGTTTTATCAAGCCCTGACTGGGTAAGACAGATGGCTCTGAATAGTAGAGCCTAATGTAAAAGTGTGTGGAGTACAGCAGAGGGAGAGATAAGCAGCAGCCAGCCCATTTCTCTATGGCTGTGTTGGGGTGCAGGGCCCTAAATCACCTGTTATCTCCCGCAGCCTCAGCCAGACGCTAATGGTCATCACAGTGGCTGAACCCTGCAGGCGGCAGCAGCAGGAGGAACAGCGGAGGTGGGGGCGAGAGGGGGGCTCTGGACTCTAACCACTGCTGGAGCGTCACATGGTGGCAGCGGGTGATTCATCTGTAATATGTGTCTCATGAACACACCCTTCATCGTTACATGGCCCATTAGGAGGTGTGACATCACTATTGAGGCCAAATTAGAAGATCAAAGACTGCTTTAAAGAAATATTCTGGCTCTGTACAAAGAATTCACTAAGAAATTGTCTCCAATAACATAATGTTGCAATTCTTTGTCTTTCTGTTTCTACATCTGCCAAGTGCGGACAAACTGAGCACTGCTGAAAGGAGAAGGACACTCCTGTAACACAACAGGATAACATCTTTACCAGACTGGACTGTTGCATATATAAGCACAAATTATATTTCTTGTAAATTTGTTTCTATTCAGTCTGAACACCTCAAAGTGGCACAGTTCTAACTGCGCAGCACGGTGTATGTTAATTAAAGTGCTCTAAAAAATATTTTAATATCAGTAGAGAAGTACTGGACAGCACTTGAGCAATTTAAATGGAAAAGTATGAGCTTTTGCCAGTTGGCGCTCAACCAACTGGACATTAATTCCTACATTTTCTCCAGCTCTGATAAATTTACTGCCAAACGTTCTCTTAAACAGACCAACCCCAAAGAACAATTTGGCCTGGCCCGCTTTGCACCAAGAAGTTTCAATGTCAGTTTGATTATGCACAGTTTAATCAAATGTTAATACAGCCTGGAAATCTGGCATCCCCCCACAATTATCCGGTTAATATTAGCCTGAGCAGGTGTTAAAAGAGCCTTGGATGAGAGGTATTAGCCGTAAGCCTTATTATGAATAAGCCCTATCTGTGTGTAATTCCACTGAGGATAGTTTCTCCATCGTTTAGTTTTGTTCCTCTTTTTGACTGGATTAATGAAAGTGCTTTTAGTGCTTTACAGCGTGTAACACTTTGATTAGGCCAGATAACTAAAAACACACAACTGAGAGTGTTTTGTTATCTTTCTGAGCGCTGTATTCTGTCGTGTCTTCCTTTAAAGCTGGTTTGTAAGAAATGCTGGCCCTTAAGACAGCGTGGTGCTACAGCGTTTGAAGCCTGCTTTAGTGAAGCTTTTTAATTCTGATGTTTTTTCTCTTTGTGTGATGCTGCTGTGATTAAAAACACTATTAAATTATTTCATGAAGCTTTGGTGTAATTTGGTTATAGCCGTGACCTTCACCTGACTCGTAACCTGCCATGGCTTTTGTTGTCAAAGGAGATTGGTCTTGTTCTCGAGTCTGGTTTTAAGACAGGATTAAATAGCCTAACAAATCACAATTTTACTCTACATTTAAAACATATAGTGCTAGATTTGTTTGTGAGTGGATAAAGTTATTAGCGTTGACTTTTTTTCAATTGATTGTATTTTTAATGGCAAATTCAACATCATTATACTTCTTTCAAACTATGTTCCAGTTTTTTGTCTATCATTATCAATGTTTATTTTCTTCAAGATTTATTGTGCACATTTACATGAGGATCATATGCTCCCGGCAGAATTTTTAAGTCGATTTTACTATTAAAGCTACTAATAGGCCACTGACAATCAATCAAAACACTGTACATGCTATGCACATATGTAGATTTGTTGTTTGTTAGTTGTTTGTTCGGACTCACTCTCTCAGTCAGATTATTGCCTGTTATAGCTCGTAACCTGCCATGTCTTGTCTTGGTCTTGGCCACAGAGGACTCTTAATTCAAAACAAGACCAGGCAGGAACTGTTTTTTATTTATGAACACACATTTTCTGATTAAAAAAGCTCCTCCTAAGATATCAAGAACATCACTTTTTAGTTTGACTGATGACCCCTCCAGCCCTTCTTCACTGAGCCAAGCCACTGTATGAATTTGTCATTGGCGTGATTTATGACATAGTGGACTTCCTTTCTAATCTTGCTCTTGACTTGGTCTCAGTCTCCACAAGTGTTGGGGTCTTGTCTTGGTTTCATGTTCTTGACTAGCCTCTCCAGGCTACATATGTACAGTATCTGCACATTGACACCTGGCTGAGCTCTGTCACACATCACATTATTCCAGCCTTTTCTGACGACATGGAGAAATGTCATATTACCTGGAGTTAGCGAGGTTTCCCCAGAGTTGTCTATTGTTAGCTGCTCCTGCATCGGCTCCTGTTTCACAATGGTCTTGGTGAAAGGCTGTGCCATGATTGATGGGCTCTTTTGCTTCCATTTGGAGAGCCATTAAAGGGACATGCAGTGTATAGCTTCAGTTTTATTTTTGCTGCAATACATTTCAGTGGCACTTGTACTGTTTTAATAATGACACTATGGCACTATTAAATATTAGAGGGGACAGACTGATAGGTTTTCCCTCGTAGGCCTAGTGCATTTTGGTTAATGTCTGAGTAGTCATTCAGTCTAATAAAGTCAATGAATTCTGATTTTGGTATTGTCATTCACTAATTGCCACTATATAAAAGACAGGACAAGGTTACTGCTCTGTTATGTGAGATATTTCACAAATTGAAAGCATAATATTCAAGATCTCCATTGCAGTAATAAAAGGTCTAGAAAATCTATTTTATTCAACACTAATGCCCCTCTAGAACAATGTGGTGGTAAATCTAAATATTGCACCATTTTACTCTTTTCCTTTCATGGGAAGGATGTGTAGCTCTCATATGTAAGACATGTATTTGAGATCAGATACTTGGTGGTTTATTCCAGAAGCACTGGCTGGTTTGTTATTTCTAAGTGTCAGTCATGTTCCTATGTTCATCTTCTGTGTAACGCTTGACACACATTACACTTACCCAATAACCATTGTTGTTCCTCTTACGTGGAATATTTAAAAGTGAAAAGCAATTTGAATTTCTATGAAATTCCAATTTGAATTTCTCTGATTTCACTGCCAGTAAACATCCCAGCATCTCATGTTCCCATTCAGAGCCGTGGGACCTCAGCCGCCCCTGTCGCCCTCGCTCAGCATGAGAGCGGCCTGAAATTATGAGGAGTATTTATTAGGATGCCTGAGCACGCCATTCATCAGCTGCACAACGGGGGTTGTTTCATCTCTAAGTTCAGTGGAACATTCAGGTTATTCATATCAGCCGAGATGTTTGCCAATTTACTTAACATCTGTAACATATCCGTAGTACACACCCAGAGCAAGTGAGCTCATCACAGGTTACTCACTGAGAAGCCGCACAAAAACACTGTCTGCATTGAAACGCATAACACTGATGTCACCCAAAGAAGAACTGTAGTAAATAGTGTAAACTGATATTTTTGATTATATGAGAAATGCTTGCATGTACTTGACTGTCAAAGTTGTGAGGAACCTTTAACTGGCAAACAGCAGGAGTACTCAAAGCTCATTGGTCATAGCAGAGAGATCCCGCCCCTTAATCAACTGCACCTGTAGAAGTCCCTGCAAAACAAACAGAAGCTAATGACTGTAAATCTTCAAATGCATTTAATTAATGGAAAAGTGAGGCATATTTTTTTTGTTGTTGTTGAGAAGAAGTCACAAAAGGGGACCAGTAGATGGAGAGTTTTTCATGTTAAAAGGTGTTGGTAAGTAAAGGTAAGCTAAAGCTAAACTCAGCTAAGCTAGTAATTGTACTCCCTTTGCAACACCTATTTTCTGCAAAGGTAACAATATTAATTTATTTGCATTTCGCTGATGCAATGATACCGTTAAATCATAGTTCTCTTTTGTGTACAGAATAGCATAATGTGTTTAAAATGTTTTTGACATAGAAATAGTTGTTAGGCAGGAAACAGAGAAAAGAGAATGAAATGCAGAAAGCTGATGCAAGATGGTATTCAAGCCACTAGGACAGGGGTCTCCCACCTTTTTAACTCAGAGAGCTACCTTTACAAAATGAAAACAGCAGAGAGCTTCTCATGTTTGTAACATTCATTCTCAGAGGTTATTTCAATGCAAACAAAATTTATTTTGTTTTGCCTGAACTTTTGCAAAATGTTGGTTTCCACAACTCACATTTTGTCAATAAAACACAACAAAAAACATTTAGTTTATCTGCATGTGCATTTGGTATGTATATGCATTTCTTTCCTGTGTATCTCACACTATAAAATGAAACAGGAAAATATTATCTCTGTCAAAGCTTTATAGACCCACCTATTTGGTTGGGACATAAAACATCATTTAATTAAATCTGAAGAGTCTGCTTGTCTTATGACTCCTTCATTTCAGACATTATGCTTATTATGTTGAGGTGAAAATAATATTTGTGCCTTTTTGTTGGTTCATGCAAGCTGGACCACTTTCATAGGAGGGACACAATGTTTTATTAAATGCCTTTGCTGCTGGGTTTGTTTACTTGGTTTGTTTGAGTACAAGACCCTTTTGTTTTGATGATGAAAAAATGTCAGAACAGGTTTTATTGTTTTACAGGCTGTGTTTTGGATGCTTCCTGGGACTGTTGAGGAGATGTTAAACCAACCCAGATTGTGAGCAATTACCTGCGAATGTCTCTCTAGTCACCGTCTGTTTGAACATCAATGTGGTAGGATTACAAACATAAACATTCCCGTCTGAACCAATCTATACCCATTTTAAGTTGTTTTCCTAAACTTACTAAAACTGTAGATGCTCAGCCAGTAGTTTGTTATTAACACTGAGATTTGCAAAGAATGATTTTTCATTATATACAAAAACATGTCATGACTTTGTGGTCAGTCTGTGTCATTTATAATACAATACTTAGAAAGGTTTTCCATAAACTGCTCCATACAAGACAAATCAAAAGGAAAACTTTTCAGTGAGCAAAGACAACTGCACATTGGCGTCATTAGTAAGACTTTTCAAGAGTCTTCACGCACGGCATTATACTATGAACACTTTTCTACTTTTGAAAAATCCACTTTGTCAAGACAGCCTTAGGCGACTGTTTTTTTGTTTTTCAAGTGAACTTACTCAAAACCCTTAACATAGACTCTTGTGCTTTTCTTTCAGGGTTTTCTGTGAAAATAGCTCAAACCTTTTTTCATTATTTCAGTTTTTGACAGAACAATGTACAAGGTTTGTTGCAGCTTTGATCACAGTGGGTGAAAACTATAGATGCATCCTGCTCTAACCATTTCCCATGTCTGGTATTTTGTATCTTCGACGGATTACAGCGTCCACTATGGTTTCAAATAAATGCTGTGGGAGTGAACATGGCGTGGCTTCACTGCGGGCGTAGAGATGTTTACACAGAATAATGGCCCTGGCTTTTGTAGATCAATGTAAATAAATGTAGCCCATGTGCAGTGTTTGATGTGTACAGTCAGGTTTGAATAATGAGATTCAAAGGAGTGATGTGCAGAGCTGTAGCTCCACATTGTCGAAGGATGAACCAAGCTTAGCCCTTTATTCATCTAGGGATGCCTTTTGCTGAGCTGGCAGGTTCTTTTGCATACTCGTTCTTTTTTTAGCGCCGCTTTACAGTCCGACTCGTACATTGGCTCCCTCCTGGGGGCTGCGTGGTGCCGGCGAGCAGCTAAACCTGTTGCTCGGAGACACCACCTCAGCAGCGGTTACTGCATGGAGCCTGATTGGTTCTCTGTTAGACTTTAGCCAGCTGCAGCTTGTGGGCTTCCAAGAATGGTTTGTCTTGCCTTTGGGGCAGGACAAGACAGGCACTAAAACTCAGCCTCCTCCAAGATTAATAATGCAGTGACAGCGTTCAGAGGCTCCGGCACTGATCCGAGCCCCTGAGAACCCCTCAAGAGTCTGTGTGTTAAGGCTTGTGGGCCTTAGAGCTCAGAGCAGTGAGTTGGAATCAAACCAGTCTCAGAGAATTTAGTTTTTACATTTGTATAATTCTCCAAGACACAAGTACATTGTGGAGTGCACAGTTCAAATCCCGGCCAACTCGAACATCCTCAGCCGACTTCTGCTTTCTGTGAGGAGTCTGCATGTCCTCCCTGTGTCACTGTTGGTTCTCTCTGTGTACTCCGGCTACATGCATGAATGTTGTTTGTCAGTATCTGTCTCTAAATGTCAGCCCTGTGACTAACTGGCCACTGCCCAGGGTGAACCCCGCCTAAGGCCAAAACCCGCGACCCCTAACAAGATGTTGAATTGTCCCCCTAGGACTAAGCAGAAGACAATGAATGATTACATTCTTTTCTTTATCAGACCTGGTGATTTGTGAGTTATTCCTCAATATACAGTAGGTAGACTTGGGGTGCTGAATAAGTAGACCAGACCTAGAACTATCCTATATATCCTGAGTGTCACATTGTAGTTTTTAGTTGCACTAAGATGAGCAAAGTGGTTTTATATTTGACATACCATTTTCTCACAAAGCAATACAAACCACTTAAACACAGAAAGATGTGAGACCTTATTTGTTACTTGCATAATACAATATTGTTTCCTGTGGGACCTTTACCGCAAAACCAGCTTTGCCGTCCCATCAGAGCTGCTGCTTTATGCGATGTATGCAGCGACTGAGAAGGCCTGTCGAGTGGCTGCTGTAGCCTGTGACATGAGCTAAAGACGGTTCTTATCCAGTGCATGTCTTTGTGCCAGTGAAAGACAGATGGCGGAAAAGTTAGTCAGAGCGCATTCGACATTAACTGAACAGCCCGTCTCCATCGCAGATAAATGTAGGGGGATGCACGCTGAATAATTTATACACACCAAAAATAAAATCAAAAACCTTGTTCTGGTGCCTTCCACACAGATGAGCTTCCATGATCCCTGGGGACTGGAGACAAAGTAGTGCAGGGTGGGGAACTGAGCGGGGACATGGCAGTGTGCAGGTCCTGCCTTTTATCTTGCTCCCATTAGTGCTACATGATTCATAACGGCTTAATTAACATTTATATTTCATCATAGACTTCATTTGGTTCATTTGGCCTAATTGGTATGGATTTGGAATGACATTGTACAGAAGCAATCATGCATGAGCTTCAGTTACACTGTGTGCTCAGTAACCTGTAAACAGCTCCACAGTGGCTTTAAAGTCTTCTAGGCTGGATTTGAGGCTGCTCCTTGTCCACGGCTCAGTTTCGTCTGCACTCTGTCCAGTCTGGTCATCTTTGTAACAGTAAGTACTAGAACTTATGGCTCCTTCCTCCTGGTTTCCCTGAGCTTCACAGGTGTATTTTGTAAAATGCAAAGAAAACACATTAAAGGTTTTCAATCTTTTCAAAATACCACTCATTTGCATTAAAAATAGGCTTTTTAGAGCTCATAATGTGACTCAATGCACCTTTAAATCCAGATAATCTCTTGTGTGTGGTATTGTTTTACAAACCCCTATAAGAGTCCCTTATAAAAGCCATGTTGATGAATTGAAAATAATCCCAAATGGCTTTTTTTTATCAAATCAATGTGGATGTACACTTTACTTTGCAAGGGAACAAAACATAGTACCATGTGAGAGAATAAACAATTGCTCTAAGCAGACAGGCCACATACACTGTGCTATGTGTTTGTCATAGATGCTGTAAACCATTACTGCCTTTTAGTGCAGGTCAAGAGTGTCCTTGAGAAATTATCAGCTCAGTAAATGGGCTTCTAGACCAACAACCCTGATGGACTCATGAATTTCTAACCACAGGTCGTGACCTTTTGGGCATGCTCACAAGAAATTGATCAGACAGCTGTGATTATCCTCAAACATCCATCAAAGCACTGCTCTGACCCTGTCAAGCCCAAAGAAAACACATACTGTGGGAGTTAAACACCTTCTCTCTCTCTCTAATCTATGGGCATGTACTTAAAAACAAACTTAAAATCATAATGCGTTAGAGCTATGTCTATACTGATGTATTTTGTATAATAATATCACATTAGTGTTTTATATGGTGACGGTAAGCTATGACAAGGTGGGGTCTTAATGGTGGTCAAGAAAACTACAGAAAAATTAATTGCTCTGTTAGCACATGATGGATGATGTAGTATAAAACTCTCTGTCTATGGTCCTTATGAATACAAGTAATTATTAAGCTCAAGAGCTGCTAGGAAACAGACTCGGACTTTGATTAGACTCTGGTGATTTTCTGTTTACAGCCCTGTTGCCAAGTGGCCACAAAGCTGCTGCTTAGTCTCATTAAGAAGCAACAAATCTATTTCAGGATTAATGACTGTTAAAATGACTGAGTTAATATAAAGGTCAATAGTTTCCATAAAAATGAAAAATGCAGATCTTTCTCAGATTTTGCAGAAGCTTAGAGAGTTATACATACAACATTAAGGTTTGTGTGGCCAGCTAGAACAATCGTCTTTATGCTTCTTGTGTTTTTATAATGCTACCTGCTAATAGAGACAACAATATGTGGCCAGGCTCTTGTCTTGTCCAAACTGGATTATTGCAATGCTCTACTGGCTGGACTCCCTGCCTGCACAACCAAACCTCTGCAGCTGATCCAGAATGCAGCGGCAAGAGTGGTCTTTAATGAACCAAAGAGAGCGCACGTAACTCCTCTATTCATTAGGTTACACTGGCTCCTGGTTGATGCCCGCATCAAGTTCAAAGCTATGCTCTTGGCCTACAAGACCACTACTGGTTCTGCACACTCATATCTTCACTCACTAATACAGACCTGTTCCTACCAGATCCCTGCGCTCTGCAAATGAACAACGTCTGGTGGTACCGTCCCAAAAAGGTAAAAAATCACTCTCGTACCTTCTCTGGCTCTGTTCCACATTGGTGGAATGATCTACTGCTGCTACAAGATCAGCAGATTCTGTAGCCATCTTTAAAAAACACCTGAAAACACATCTCTTCTGTCAACACCTGACTGACAAACACTGAGTTCTACTTCCTTTTTATTGATTCCTTTCTTTAAAAAAAAAAAAAAACCCTATTCTCTCATCCTTAGCTCTGTATACTGTGCTGGGTTTAAACTGACTAGTTTTTTTGTGCACTTATGCTTTTTATACCTTGTGTTGTTAAAATTGCTTCCATTGTTTTCCTCACTTGTAAGTCGCTTTGGATAAAAGCGTCTGCTAAATGACTAAATGTAAATATGAGCTGATGACCTCACAGCGATCGGACATCTTTGCAGAAGATAGGAGCATATTTGACTTATTTTCTATCAATAATTTGATATAGTTTGATAGAGGAATAGTTTTGTCTTTCAGTCTTGTCTTTCTGCTCATGTATGCCTTATCAGATAGCATTCAAGATAACAAACACTTGAAATGCAAATTAAAATGGCCACAGGTGCATTTCTCAAAGTGACAGATACTGGATTAGCGCTTCGATCTTGTACATCCCAGTTTTCCGCTGGAGCCCCTGATCTGTGTTGTAAGAGGTAGGAACTCAAAACATGAGCCTGATTACTGACTAATTGGGTTTAGCTGCACCTGCGGCGACAACAGCAGCTGCACTGTTCGGCAGATCAGTCAGTTCAAGAACCGGCTTTTGCCAAATGTCAGTGTAACTATTGTAAAAAATATAATTTTGTGAGTGTATGTCGGCTGGTTCAATAGCTGGACTGAAGTAAGTGCAACCTGGGAGAGTAATGAAGGCCTTATGTTGAAAAGTGTATGTTAAAAATGCTCCTTTATTTCAGCCTATAAGAACTAAATCTGTTGTGACACAATTACAATATTTATGAGCAGATAAACTGAACAGAAATGAGAATTTGTCTGTAGCTTGTAATCATTCAATGCTTATGTCACAAATTGTACAGTTCAGCTTAAATTCCTGTTTCCATATTTTACTGTAGCTCACTGCCCATAAAACAGACCATCCCTCACATACAATATTTACCACACTATTTAAAATCTGCATATGCTGTTCTGAATCACCAATGCTCCCTGGTTTCACAGAAAGGATTTGGTCTGGTTTTGGATTTGGATTTAGGAGGATGTTTTATCACAATATTTTACAGCGGCCCTAATAATACATATTTGAATAAAGCAGATTTCATTTTATGAGTAAGATTATCTGGGCTACACAGAAGAAAGGGGGTTTTATTGAGTAAGCCACTGACAAAATGAGCTGCTTCTATATGAGTGACTTAATAAATAAGGCATGTATGGAACAGATGTAAAGTCTATATCTTGGGCCTGCAGCTTTGTCACCACCATGCCCTGCTGCCTGTAGCTAGGCTGTAATTCAGAGCAAGGGAAGTGTTTATTATATTTAAATGTACTGGTGTAACTGTTTAGCAGCTAAACTACTTTGCAACTTTGCGTTGATTTCTGTTAAATATATTTACAAATTTACTCTCCCGAATTCAACTTGATAATGTTATGAGAAGGTAACAATATGAGTTACTTTTATGAATAATACCCGAGTACCGTTAATTTAAAGAGACGTGGTGTAATGCAGTTCAATGAAATAAATCAAAACAATACTAATAATAGATCTTTTTAACTAGTTTTAGACAGGAATCCAGTGCCACTTTCTACTGGCAAAGTCCTGGTTTTTGTGTCCCATTTGTTGCACCAATCAACCTGATTTTTTTTCATTGTAACATAAGACAGAAATATATAATTTTAGATCATTGGATCATTTATTTTTTTTTATAATTATGTATACCAAAGAAGTATCAGTACAGATGCTTCTATTGGCTATCACAGTCTACAAATGACTGGATACTAAAGTGTACCAAACACTAAAACATCAGTTTGGCCCTTATTAACTTTCAAAGACAAACAATTACCACTCTTAAATGAAAAATACCAAACACAAAACTTAGACACAAGCTTTATTTTTACACAGAAATGGCTGGAGGTGTTGGGAAATTTTGAATGAATTTACAAATGTGGTAAAAATTGCCTTAATTTCCCTGTCATTTGGAGGAGTGAGGATGTTCCCTGTGGGCCAGCTGATTATCAAACACATCATGTCCAGGTAATGGGGATCAAGTTGCTGTGAACAATGTGAATGGTTCAATCGAGCCATTACCTTTAGTCTGTGGTGTCTGTAATCAGGTGCATGTTAATGTAACAAGGGTTTTCCCATGAGTCCACACAGTATCTAAGACATATTAGATTACACACTCCTCTTTAGCCTTAAAGGGTTACAAAGTCATTTAAATTTCCACATTTTTAATATTGGATTTTGGTCCCTTAGGCGTGGGGCAAAATAATGATTTATTACACTGAGGGCTCGGACGGCTGTCTCATCCACCGAGCGAAGGAAATGCATCAGAGTCGGAGTGGAGACCTTAAACTGATAGCCCCACAGGACTCGGCTGTAAAAGTACTTCACTAAATCTACTGCTTTACTGCTGTTTGTGAAAGAACTCCTGTCCGCTGTTTAAGAGGAGCATATTTTTATCGGTAAAAGAGCATTAGAGCAAAAAAGTGTAAGGAAATCCTGCAACAGAGGAGACACAACCCTCTTATTATTTTATTTTTACTTCTTTAATAATTGTGTAATATTACAGAGTGTAGTTATAATATATTGGTGTAAAGTTATAGACTGGTTTATTCATCATAAATCTTTTTCTAATCTATACAAAGAATTAGTCTGGTCCCTGTCGATTTGAGTTGGATTTCCTGAATAAAATTGGACATATCAGAATTCAGGGGCAGTACCAACATACGCAGAATAAACTGCCTCTGGACCGACGCAATTTGAAAAACATACAACCAATCAACAAAGCATGACATAAAGCCCGTCCCATTTTAGATGAACAGTTATGATTGGTCCAGTAATGATTTTGGTGGATATTGGTTTGAATGTGAGGGGTTCAAGACCTACTTCACTTCATTAAGGTTTGTGAATGGGTTTGTAAAATGTCCTAGAAAAATGTGCGGTTCATATTTTTTTGATGTAATGTTTATCGTAACTTATTTTTAATGGACCACATATGGGCACAAGTTACATTTAAGTATAAATTTAGGAATGTCCGTCACAAGAATATCTTTTTCTGATCTGTGCTTTCTGTTGTCCCACTCAAATGATGGAGCCAACGCTAGTGTCATGTCATGGCATTGACTGACAGCTGGCTCACCCATTTCTAGTTCTGAAGATATATTTGGCCGACACTATACAAATGAATATATTGAAAACAGTCACATGCAGTCTTTTCCTGTTGAATGTGAAGTGTGGCTGACTATAGCTTCAGTTAACTATGATGCTTTACATGTCCTGAAATGACCCTTCCTCAATGTGGTTATTATATCTGTCTCTACAAAATGAACTTCTCATGCTTCACTGAAATCTGTTGAAAGTGTAAATGGATGATGTCAGTCTCTTTATTTGGCCCTGTTTTCCTCTGTCTATGATTTCAGTCCTTCCTGTTGCCTGCTGGTCTCTGCTGACTGTGGGCTGCCTGGGCTTTGTGCTGACAAATACAAATCCATTTATTTGATCCAACACTAAAGTGCTGACCTCAGAGACACAGAGAAGACACAGTCATTTTCCAGAGTCATATTATAGGGACTCACCTTCACCTCAAACACGTCAGCAGACTGGATTTAGCAGCACAAAATGTAACACCTTTCACTTGCATTTTAACGTGACATATACAACACCAAGGACATGTATTACATCTGTTAGGAGAACGCTATTCAGCAAAATATTTGACATACACATTCAGCCTTTTCCAAGTGACAGACATTTACTTTTTGCCAAAGTAACTGTTAAATCATCAAAAGTCCTGGTTTAGATCCAAAATTTGTCAGAATTTTTAACTTAGACCTTGATTTTTTTTTTTCATGTTTTGGTTATCCTTTAGACTCAGTTTGGTCCTGATTTAGCCTTAGTTTAGTAATAGTTTTGATCAATTATTTTGTTGTTGCTTTAATTTAAGTAAATATATTTTTGGCCACTTTTTTATTGGTTAGAGACATTAGACAAAATTTGTAAGTGACTCGGTTGATGACAGGAATCAAACCTGTGCTGTTTTATTCTGTCTTTATGAACTTGTTTTCTTTACCAGTCACTCAAACTGTAGAGAACTAATACATCAATTTAAAAGAAGTCCATAAATATTGGAAAATGGCTGTAGTCTGAGTGTTACATGGGTCTGTGCTCACATGGGGTCCAGCTCTATGATTCAGCAATCATTCTGAAAGCTATGGCATTAATGGCTATTTGCCATACCCCAGCTTTCTATATTCAATGCAATTAAAGTCCTGCAGTTATAAGATGTGAACGAACAGTTCAATATGTGGTTATTATTTCTAATTTGTAGTCTTTGAAGTTGAACACATTTTCTCACCAACTGAGAGGTTTTAATGCACATGTTATTAAGATTTTTTTTCTTTTAACTTTTCTTTCATTAGATTGTATGCACTTTAAATTGAGAATTGAGAGCAGGTCTTGATGGCAACATAAACCCACCAAATACTTTTCATCATCTGCTTAAACATGATCCAAACAGTCCATCTATTGAGTCAGACGGGAGCCAATGGGGGCTCCCCAACCGGAGATTGGGTATGAAGCCCCAACAAGTAAAATAACGCTGAAAGACAAGATCATGGCGAGAATGAATGCAAGGCAACCCTGACGCCAATTACAACGGCTAAGTGAAGTACCATCAGAAAGTCTCCTAGAAGATGTGAATGCAGCATTGAGTGCGATCCCTACCACATTCATCACTGAAATAATGAGCTGCTATACACCTCCGCAGCAGTGATCCTCGTGATGCTTGGCTATAAGAGCAACCATGTGAGCCATGAGAAACAGTACCCACCATGGAAACGAAGGCTGGAGGCTAAGATCAAGCAGACACGTAGAGAAGTAAGCCAACTGACAGAGGCCAAGAAAGGTGCAATGAGAAAACAGGTACCCAAGAGGTACAACCAGATGCCCATACCTGAAGCACTTGAAACTGCCAAACAAAGGCTCCAAGCCTTGGCCAGCCGCCTAACGAGGTACACGAGAGAGAAGAATAAACCGGCTGTTCGCAACTCAACCTGCAAAAGTGTATGCTCAATGGCAGGGTAATAACAGCAGAGCAGACCCTCCAAGGCTGGAAACTGAACAATACTGGAAAAGTATATGGGAGAGGGAGGCATCACACAACAGCGATGCACAGTGGCTGGTGGGACCACAGCAACCTCCCTGAACAGAATCCAGTTACCATCACAGCGGCAGACATCCAAGAAAGACTCTCAGGTATGAAAAACTGGACAGCACCGGGCCCTGACAGGATCCACACCTACTGGCTAAAGAAGCTCACTGCACTCCACGAGCCCCTTGCAGCACAAATTAACCAGCTGCTAAGGGATGGGACGCACCCTGAATGGCTTACTGAAGGGCGTACAATCCTGATCCTGAAGGATCCCACAAAGGGTACAGTCCCATCCAACTATCGGCCAATAACCTGTCTCTCCACAACATGGAAGCTCATGTCAGGCATCATTGCGGCTAAGATAAGAGGGCACATGGATCAATACATGAGCAAAGCACAGAAGGGCATCGGCAAAGAAACCAGAGGAGCTAAACACCAACTCCTGGTTGACAGAACAGTCACCCAAGACTGCAGAACCCGACACACCAACCTGTGCACTGTCTTGATTGATTACAAGAAAACATATGACTCAATTCAGTGATCCACACACATGGATCACTGAATGCTTGGAGATGTACAACATCAACAGGACTCTAAGAGACTTCATTGCAAACTCAATGAGGCTGTGGAAAACCACCCTTGAGGCCAATGGCAAGCCACTTGCACAAGTATCCATCAAATGTGACATATACCAAGGATATGCTCTATCCCCACTGCTGTTCTGCATAGGCCTGAACCCCCTCAGCCAAATAATCGATAAGACTGGCTATGGATACCGACTCAGGAATGGGGCCACCATCAGTCACCTCCTCTACATGGATGACATCAAGCTATACGCTAAGAGCGAGCGGGACATCGACTCACTGATCCACACCACCAGGATCTACAGCTCTGACATTGGGATGTCATTCGGGCTTGAGAAGTGTAGTCGAATGGTGACAAGAGAGAGGAAGGTAGTCCACACAGAAGGGGTCTCACTCCCAGAAGGAACAATAGCAGACATTGAGGATGGTTACAAGTACCTTGGAATACCACAGGCAAATGGCAACCTCGAAGTGGTAACAAGGAAAACAGCAACTGCCAAATACCTCAAACGAGTAAGGCAAGTCCTAAGAAGTCAGCTCAATGGCAAGAACAAGGCACAAGCAATAAACAGCTACGCCCTGCCAGTGATCAGATACCCTGCACCCTGAGACTGTACGCTAGCCGTAAAGAAGGCGGCCGTGGACTAGTGAGTGTGAGAGCCACTATCCTGGATGAAACATCCAAGATCCACAAGTACATCAAAGATAAGGCCCCAACAGATGACGTGCTCAGTGAATGTCTCAGGCAATGGGGAACAGAGGAAGAGGAGCTGGAGGAGGGACCATCATGGGAGGACAAACCCCTACATGGGATGTACCACCGGAACATAACTGAAGTGGCTGATATCAAGAAATCCTACCAATGGCTAGAACGGGCCGGACTGAAGGACAGCACAGAGGCACTCATCATGGCTGCACAGGAGCAGGCCCTGAACACCAGAGCAATAGAGGCTCAAATCTACTACACCAGACAAGACCCAAGGTGTAGGCTGTGCAAACAGGCCCCTGAGACAATCCAACACTTAACTGCAGGGTGTAAGATGCTGGCAGGGAAAGCATACATGGAGCGCCATAACCAAGTGGCTGGCATAGTGTACAGGAACATCTGTACGGAGTATGGACTGGAAACCCCAAGGTCAAAGTGGGACCTCCAAAGGTGGATAGAGAATGACTGAGCCAAGATCCTGTGGGACTTCCAGATTCAGACTGACAGAATGGTAATGGCGAACCAACCAGACATTGTGGTGGTGGACAAACAGCAGAGGAAGTGGTTGACGTGGCAATACCAAGTGATTGCAACATCAGGAAAAAGGAACATGAGAAACTAGAGAAATACCAAGGGCTCAGAGAAGAGCTGGAAAAGGCTTGGAAGGTGAAGGCGACAGTGGTGCCTGTGGTCATTGGAGCACTCGGGGCAGTAACCCCCAAACTGGAAGAGTGGCTACAGCAGATCCCTGGAAGAACACCAGACATTTCGGTCCAGAAAAGTGCAGTACTAGGAACAGCAAAGATACTGCGCAGAACCCCCAAGCTCCCAGGCCCCTGGTAGAGGACCCGAGCTCGAAGGATGAGACCACCCGCAGAGGGTGAAGGACAAGTTTTTTTTTTTTTTTTTACAGTAGCATATGTCTCTATCTGAAAATGTATGTTTACCTTCATTTCAAATGTCACAATGACTCGTCTATGAAAACACATTTCCTTCATATTGAAGCAAAAGTGTCAACACAATTACTAATATAATACATTCAAATCAGAAATACATGGAAAATATAAGGAATGGTTTGAAGGAAATGTCACACAAAAAACTATCACAGGAAAACTGCATAAAGCCACTATTTACCTTTTTATCTCATTTTGAACAGTAAAATTGGCTGAGGGGATGTGTCAGTGAGACAGGCCTGATTCCACTGATGTCATGTCTAAGAACCATCTTAAAGACTTTGAGAATATATACTTTTGGTCTGAAAGTGACAACGCTACTTTAAAGTCAAAAGGAGAGGTTTATTTTTTATAGACAGTGAATCTAAAAATAGAAAGATATCTAGGAACACACATTTAAACACAACTATTCCTAACAAATGGGTACATGAGCAGTGAGTAACCAAAAAGGTACAGTTAAATTTGACATTTTAAACAGATACAGTATAAGAGTCCTACCTCTATGATCCCTGCTGCATGATTTAAAACCTATGGATATTGTCAACATTTCTGAGTAGCATTACAAGGACACAAGAAAGTATCCCTTTAGTTACCCACACACAAGTGTTGAAAACCTTTCTGTATTTATTGAAAGTCCAGTTAAAAACATTTTCAACCTTTAATTTAATTCTAAAATCGATAATGAAACCTGCACCTTCAGTTGTACATTTGTATATATTTTTTTTGTGTGTGCTCTAGAGTTTTAGACGTCTGTCCAATGAGGAGAAGAAAAGTGCCTTAATGTTCTGTAGTAACCCCAGCCTTAAGTAAACAAGACTCAAATGAACAGCCCAAACCATCTAGACTCCTAAATAGTGTTTACTATTCTAGCCTAAACGGTGCATACATTTTTACATTGCATTCATTCCAGCCACTTCTTGGCCTTAAATTTACTCACATGCTTCATAAATTTTCTGGGCGACAGAGAGAAACCCAAAACAGGCAGACGAGCTTGTTTGGGAGATAGTTTCGATTTTCTTGCTACATACATCGCTGCATCCTCTTCTGCTTCAGTGTATGCTCTCTGCCATTTAAATCCCTCCACGTCGCCTGCCTGCTTCCGTATTAGGATTTAGATTTATGTGAATTCAGCAGGTTTGACTATTCAGTTTATATCCATTTAACTGTTGTGGAGCGCTGCCAAGCTCCGAGACACACCGTCATTCCTCTGCAAACAGGAGCATCACATGGAAAAGCCCACGGGGCAATAACAATTGATGCTGTTGTTGCAAAACTGAGGCGGAAGTACAATGTAAATCTCAATACATTTATCTTTAGTTGTATTCCTCTATAGCGCTGCAGTCAGCTTAATGGCTCTCCGTCTGTGATACAGTACAGCCCTAGTTTTGTATAATAAAGCATTTGTCTTATTTCCCTCCTTCATTTCACTTAATAGTTTTCTTTTTTTTCTAATATTTATTCATTGTTTATTGTTTCATATCGTTGTGAAGTCTTTGAAACTGCATTATTTAGATTAAGAGCCGTATGAATGAACTTATAACATTATCTAGTGTTTGCACACAGTCAGCAGTGGATGTTGCGTGTTGTCGTCTGCGCGGCCATAAATAATTTCACAATATTAAAGTAAGTTTAATAGAGGCACATAATTCATCAAAGAAAATAAGTTTGATTATTATTTATCTATTTATTTATTTTTTTGCAAGTGTTTATTCAGAGTGTTAGCATCACGGCCTACATCAACAAATGCTCCTCATTATGTCACTCCCCTGAAACACAAAGGAAGCATGTTGTTGTGTTTGATAGATATATAATTTATATAATAAGTCAAAGCACATTCAAATCTCTGGCACTGAATCAAACAAATGGCTAAATAAAGTCTTCCATGATATTTCTGTACATTTTCCCATTGTTTTCTCTTTTCCCAGTTACAGAGAAGATTTTAATCACTTCTTCTGGTGAATTGTCAAGTCTGATTTTGAACAATCTAGAGTCTCAACCAAATTGTTCTATTGCAGAGCTGTTGAAACATTAGCCATGTGTTCTGGCTCAGCTCCATATCCAGGCAGGAGCTCAGCGCAGAGAGCCAAAGCCATCATATCCTCCATGAGATCCCACTGATCACTCAACAGTATGCTGGCTGGGACACACGCTGAGAACAGACTGGGCCAGACTCAATAAACCGTCTTCAGACTAAAAGAGAGGGACCAGGAAGCTTGTGAGAAAGTGTGGTTTAGAGCCAAGAAGCCTGCCTTGACTCCACAAATTAACACAAAATGCTATATAGATTGTTAAATTTGTGAGAATTGTTTTACATTTAATAATTCTTATCTTATTATTTGTATTGTTTATTAGATAAGATTTATTTCCTGTAATTTTACAGTATGGGGTAACATTTTTATTAAAATGCTTACAAGTTCCATTCAGCATTTAGGATTTCCACTGAAACTGAACTTAAGACTCTGTTGAGCCTAATGTGTGAACTTTACAGACTCATTTGTCACTCATCTATCTCATTTCCTCATTTCTGATTTCGAATCACCCAAATTACACATACGTTAGGTTAAAAAAAATACGAATGGGCTGAGATAATTACTCTCTTTGGAGAGATTAAATGAGGTCAAATATGCGAGACAAACGAGTCAAGTAACTAAAGACAGACTAAAGTACTAAACACACAAATGCACAACTCACCGCATTATTAGACGTCCTCACTTCCCTCTGAGCTAGATTATTTTTAATCAGTAAAACCAGCTTTGAAACAGAGCTTGGGAGCTGTATTTTTCAGATGAAATAAACGTTCCCTCTCCGTCCATAACGTCAGATGTCTGTTATTTTTTGCTGACTTTTTTTTCTAACTAATTTATTAAGCTAAGCTAGAAGCATGTTGAATCTGCCGCTACTGTGTCTGTAACCATAGTAACCTGAGGACTCGCATTTATACATAGCTGTCCTATGAGCGCCGGTTCACTAGATTTTCCACAAAAGCTTGTAAATATGGATAATGTCTTGTGGTCTGGATCAAAGCCTCTCGGGGTCATGAGTCCGCTGTTGGGGACCCCTGGTCTAAATGATTGTTCACTGCCTGCTAACATGAACACGATAAACACGATGAGTTGTTCGATCTGAAATGCCATTCTCCAACCAAGGCTGAAGTTGAAGCACTGACTCAATAACTAATTGCTGCACAATGCACTTCTCTTTTAGCTCATTTCTGACTGACGACTAGTCTGGCCTTTGCACAGAAAGACACTGTTATTATTCATTCATTTATTCCATGTTACATTTCTAATGACTCAGTGCAAGCCTGTATAAATGTTTCTGTCTGGAAGCATATGCAGACTTGAATGGTCAATACTGTTACTGTCACGCTGTGTTGAGTGTTTAACAGTCTCTGGGTGCCATTCTGATACTTTATAAACTCCTCCAGCCGAAGACATCCAGGGGTTTTGTTTGACTCCCCTCAACTCTAAGGACAGCAACAACATAAACAAAATAAAACACAGAGTATCGTGCCTGATTAGGACTTTGGTTTTACCCTACACTATTTATTTCACAGTTTAGCCATACATGACTAGCCATTAGCATCTCTAGCTACATAGGGTACACACTAAAACAAACTTTGCCAGGCTGTACACTCTTCTAACCCTACTGCAAATATACTATTTACTTCTGTCTGCAGTAGATGTTTGTATGAGTCACTTTGTACTGTCTCTGTGTCAGATAGACCAATCCAAGAGAAGGAGAGAAAAACATTAGCCTGGAAAGGGCAGGCCCCACTTAAAGAACATATTACGTGGTCTGCAGTCTGTAATTTTAGACCTTAGGAATTTCTGCTCAAATTCCTGATTTGTCGGAAGCAAACTTTTCATTACGAGTTCTGCTCAATTTAAAGAGCTGACTAATGGGACGGGAGGCATAAGGTGTGCTCAGTCGATGCCAATCTCCCGGCGTGTGGAGGTGTTGAGAAAAAAGAAAAACAGAGGCTCCAGCTGCAGGAGTGAGCTGTTAACTCCCACACTTATCACAGGCTGAAAGGCTGCAATGTTCACTTCTCAGGTATACACTCAGGTGTTTCCACTCGGCTGCCTTCCATCTATTGTGTGTGACAGGTGCTCAGGGGCTGCTTTATGATGGCATCGCTGAGGGGCCCAAACAGGTGACGGAGCATGACGCCCATTCTTTTCTAGCCCTTGCATACACACAAACCAGCGCGTCATATTCATTGTCTCTCTTACCTAATCATCGGAAATTTAACACATTCTTGCTTTTTTTCTCCCAAATGGTGCCTCCGCCTCGCCCTCCCATTCCCATCACATCCAACTAGGCTCCCAGGTGGCGCTGCATTATGGCACATAAATCAGGAAGAATATTCCAATGAAGTCTGTAGCTTCTTGTAAGTAATTTCACATCAAAGTGATTTATAACACTAAGCACGATTGAGACAGATACCTTGAGTTTGCAGCAGTGGGTGTCCTGATGTTTAGGAAATGGCCCTGGATAAATATGGGTTTTAAAATGGGTTTTGCTTTGTGTTAATCAGTGAAGGTAATGTATTACGTAAACCTGCCCTTATGAGTGTTGATAAACATTTTAAGTATGAAAAAGATGGAAATTATGCACTTGGACAGCTAAGATGAAAAGCAGACTTTTGTTCTCAAGCAGATAACTAAAAAATAATAATAATAATAATTATAATATATATATAGTGCTTTTCCAGCTACTGTAGTAGGCACTCAAGGTGCTTTACATACAGATTAAGCTATTTACCAGTGTTACAGAACACTCACTGGAGGCAATGTAGGTTAAGTTTCTTGCCCAAGGACACAACGACAGTATGTGGGGGAGAGCGGGATGTTGTGATGTTTTGGGATGTTTCGAGCGGGAATCGAACCGCCCACCCGCTGGTCGAAGGACGGCCACTCTACCCACTGAGCTACTGCTACTACTAATTCTGTAAACAGAAACACTTTTTTAAGCGATGGGAAATTATACAAATTATTGAATTGAAGTGACCTGTAATTGAAGGGCTCCCATCCATCTGCTCCAGTGCCTGCAGGCCACCAGACTCTATTAACAAAACCACTAATCTGACTAATGTGGTCTATCTTTGTCAGTACAACCCAACTCTGGACCACACGCGAGATATTTTAATTCAAAATTAACATTCATATAAAACCATAGACCTCTGTGCTCTGACTCTGTGGCCAAATCTGACTCCAGCGGAGACATGATGGACAATATGAATGTCACTGACAAATGAACAAGCTATGGTTGCAGACATGAAGACTTTGTTCTTTTCAACAAGTCTAACACACGTCTCATTCCAGGTGCAGTGGAAAGTGGTATATTGTAGTTATTGTGTATTGGGACTACGGCTGTGCAATTAATTGCAATCGCAAAACAATTGCAATTTGTGCACATACAATTTCTAAATTTGCATATGGTTGCAATTTTATTTATTACATTTATTTATATTTTAATTCTGAATCAGAGTTCTTGCTAGCCGGCGTATGCTGGCTTTTGACCGTTTTTCTTTTTGGCAAATGCTGTGCTGTGCGCAGTCCAGACACAATGTGGTGCAGTTTAAATGTATAAAAATGTTTTGCTATGCCCTTCTTGTGCATTGAATACATTTAGAATGTAGGCAAGGCAATTTTATTTATATAGCGCAATTCAAACACTGGGTAACTCAAAGTGCTTTACAGGAATAAAAGACAATTTAGAAGATTTAGAATAAGAAACATATGATTATTTTGTCCATATTGCACAGCCCTAATTGGGACACGCTACCTACAACAAGATACGTGATATAGCATACTAGCTTATATTTATTATTCCAGACAAGTTTGTAGCCAATGTTCAAGGATGGGTTCACTTCAAATACTCTGGACAGACTTCGGGGGATGAAGACTGCTGCAGGGATTGTAAGAAAAGAAAAGAGACAGAAATCAGCTTCATTGGTGTCTACACTGCTTTAGTGATAGTAATAAATATTCTAATGCAATAAGGCAATTTTGCAGTGAGTCCAAGTCTCGTTATTATTCTAAAATAGATAACCACTTGTCTCTCTTATCTAACACCAGCCTACATTTTATTTTTACCAATTTTATAATAACAGTGAACAGAAATTATAATTCAAACAGAACATTTGAAGTCATTTACACTTGTACATTGGATTCTTTTTTCAAACCACTTTGTTCATTTTAAGTCAGAAGGGCTGACAGTCACCTTTCATTATAGAGAAAGAAAATTATCATGACCTTTTCTTTGATAACCCTGAAATAACAGCGCTCAAATGGCTGAGTTCTTTTATTTTAGAGCAAGCTTTTAACTTTTAAGGACGTGGTATTGAAAAAAGGTGTCTGACGTTTCATTAAATATCCCTGATATGTACCAGAGCCAACTCTATGTGTTTGTCAAATATTCAAATGTAGGCATAACAACAATTAAAAATATGAAATGATACACCTGTGCCAATTTACAGTATGATAAGGTGGAATTGGTTAGAGTTTTGAAGTAATGAATGTTGTAAACCCTTTTTCATCTTTATTTCATTGGTGTCTCACGAGCTGATGCTTTATTTACTGGGCTTTTACATTGAACATTAAGCCTGTATAGCCCTTTGGACAGAAATTATTCACTGTTCCTTCTGTTTGTGGTCAAAACAAACTGACTGACAGACAATATTCTTCCTTCATGGTCTGTTACCACATCCTTTATAAGCTATGTTTTAACCTACACAAACACCTTAGGTTAAATGCAGGGGGTTGATTCCTTGTATCAACAGATCACAAGATCATTTTACTGTTACAGACACAACTGATGCCGGTATGAGCAACATTGTTTTCTGTCAAACTTCACTAAATTATGGCCAAAGAGGCAGAATAAAAGCCCTTATAAATTCCAAAATGAAAAGGTTGGGGGCCATTAGAGAAGACCGATGCCTGGGCAAACTGATGTGTCCTGCGCTTTGATGCATCTCATCCCTGAGTAATGAAAATTAGGTCCCTCAACACAGAAATGACCCCAAAGATGAGACAACCCTTTATCTCACCATTTCATCCGACAAGGATTATTGATTCATGAATGTAAATGATCGTTGGGGGTTTGATGTGCCCTTGAAGGTAGTAGCTCCCTCTCTCTCTCCTGAATGTTTTATCAAGACCACGTTAGCAGCAGTTGGAAAAAGTAAGCATGAAGCTGCGGGTCTTCTTCATGTCCTGCAATATTCATAGCCTGCTGTGTTTTATCTGGAAGTTGGTTTCCAGCACTGTATAATAAAAAGATCTGGTAAATACAATAGAGACAAATTTTCTCTAAATATTGACCCTACTCACAATCTTCACCTGCAATAAAAACATAAATTATGCCAGAAGTAAAATTCTTAATACCATTTGAAGCTCTTCTTTAAAATGACTCACCTGTGTCGATGTGCACAAAGAAGCTTGTGTGGTGCTCTGTCCTGTGGCATCTTAGACCGATCTATTGGCTCCCTATAGTTGTGACAGTATGAAGGCAATGTTGTTTGGTATTGCATGTATTATCCTGCAACTTGTTATATTAACTCTCTGAGATTTAACATTGAGGTAACACTTTAGATTAGGGGGCACAAGGTTAGGGGTTTTCGGTTAAGGTTAGGATGAAAATATGATGAAAACATGAGTCATGCATGAATTAATGCATGAATTAATGATAAAAAGTGCCACCTACTCTTAAGTGTTACCAATATTGAAATAATCTTGATAATGGTTTGGTAGTGACTTGTTTTGAAGCAGTCCGTTTTGGAGCCTCCGCCTTCGTTAGGCACTATTTACAGTTTGCTCTACTGTTTTCTTTATTATTTGTAGAATATATGTCCAAACAGTGCTTATGAGTTAACAAAATCCTAAACTGCAGTGAATATAGTACTTGTTTAGCAAGTACTGAGAACTGGTCTTCCATTAAAAAATAAGTTTTTATAATTTTATAAATTGTTGTATTTTTCTCCTCAACAGAAAGTCCACATTTGCCTGAAAGAGTGCTCTCTTGCAGGCAGCTCTGTGGCGTTGATAGACATCAATGGAGCAGATTATTTTTTTTATGCAGGCATGGACTAATCTCCTAATAATGAGGTCCATCTGCGGCAGTGACAATAACTATCGCACCTTCACTTTAATACTCAATCTTGCTCGACACGGACTGCATCATATTGCCAAACTAATCCACGCTCCGATGTCACGCCATCCTAAATCTAATTTACCATTCCATTTGGGACTGCCATATTGCTCTTGCCAGTGCACCTGTTGATTGCAAACACTGCTTTCGCTCATGTACACACACAACCTCGGTGCCCGCTCTCCCTAAAATGGTTTCTCCCTCATAGTTTCCATAGCAACAGTCCAGTTTTAGCGTGTGCTGTTGTTTCTTCACAGACAGAGAGTGGCTAATTTTTTAGAATGAGGGTCTTTGATGATAGAGAAAACTAAGCTAGGTTTGTGAGATTTACATAATGAATGAATGCCACGCTAGATCAGTCACCACCCAGCGCCGATGATTGGTTTTTGATGAATTTCTCTTCCCCTGCCACGTCCTCAGGTAGCTCTGCCGCCGGATCCCATTGTGTCCAAAAAGAGCAGTGCACAGATTCATTTATTTAGGTCATTCTTTGTCTCTGGCTTTGTAGCTCTGTGGTCTTAAATTGTAGTCAAGTAGCACACGCGCCCTGAGGCTTCGCGTCTGTGTCACTTGAAGCCCTACATCACGGTTTTTCAGGGCCGCTCCAAAAGGGCCTGGTGTTTCTATTTCAGTCAGATGCTTTTTTTGCGGTCAGCGTTGAGGGTTTTGTACCTCGGGCTAAACTTCATTCAAACGAACCTTTTCTCAGGCTTTAAAGCACCTCTCACATTTCTTTTTTTCCTCATCTGCCCCCTACCAAGTTCAAGCAAATGTGTTGGCGCAAGGACTATAGGGTTTTGTGTAGGGGTCCGCGTCAAGGGATTGAGAGAATTTAATCACAGCCTGACAGATGTGTGCTGTATTGATTTGTGGCTGTTTTGTGAGAACTGCTTTAGGCCTTTTGGGGAGGTGTGGAGGGGGGCATAAACCTCTCTATCAAAGCACCTTTCCCATGGGGGGGCCAACAAAAACATGACACATCCCACTTTTGTGTAGAAAAGCCTGTGTGTGTTTTTGGACGAGCACAAAGGTGAAGCAGGGGTGCTCATTAAAGCTCTCCACATCTCACCGGGGGAATGTATAGCCCATGCAGCGTGGATGGAAATGGTTGAATCCTTCTCTAGAGAAAATGAAACCTTATAAATAAACAAAATTAGGATGAGGTTCACATTCTGCAGCCACCGTTTTGTGGAAGAACGGTAAATGTCCAGGGACCAGCATCCTGAATGTTTCAACCCGAAAGCTGCCACTTGGAAAAGGGTTCTCTTTCTCGCCGTAAAGATGGCTGACCTCTGCAGTGAACGGGTGCCAGTGTGATCTGACCCGTCCCACTGGCACTGTCACTTCGGTTTTTGTCTTTTTGGAGGGTGCCACACTCTCACACATTTACAGCTCATAAATTTATTTATACAACCTGGAGCATGGGATTTTTGGGGTATTTGGCTGAGAGATCATGTATAATGTAGGAAGAGAGAGAGCGATGACATTGAATAAATCGAACATGTTAAGTATTTTACCAATGTGCCAGCTTTTTTCTGTTGGTTCCACTTTACTCTGGGGGATATACTGTTGCAGATGTCCGACCCACCTCTAGACATCTCGGTGATGACTGGACCTTAGCTGTGCCCCATTTGTGATCCTGTCCCAACCCATAAACTTCGCTTGACCCCAGTTTTATTCATTCATTTTCTACTGCTTAGTCCCGTTAGGGGTCGCGGGTGACTGGAGCCTATCCCAGCAGCTTTGGGCCTGAGGCGGGGTACACCCTGGACAATGGCCAGTTAGTCGCAGGGCTGACATTTTAGACATAGACAGTGACAAACAACCATTCACTCATTGCCAATTAACCTATACATGCATGTCTTTGGACGGTGGGAAGAAGCCGGAGTACCCGGAGAGAACCCACGGTAACACATGGAGGACATGCAGACTCCTCACAGAAAGACCGGAGTCGATCGAGAATGTTTGAGTCGGGTTTTGAACTCACGACCTTCTTGCTGTGAGGCAGGAGTGCTAACCACTCTGCCACGTGCATCCCCCAGTTTTAATCACTCAGAAAAACTTGTGGAGATTTAAAATTTGTTAGGAACACTCGCTTTAATGCAAGCCTATAGTGAAAAAAGAATTTGAATTATAAAATATTACCTTTTGTTTCATATCTACAATAAAAGTTTAAATAAAAGTGTTTTTGGATTTTGGTTTTTGTTTACTTTAGAACAAGTCATTAAAAATGTCACTGTATGTTCCAGAAATATTACATGGTCTTATCTGTGCTTATCAGTAAGTACTTAATTTTAAATACTCGTACTCTTTTTCATAAAAGTATCGGGACACCCCTACAAAAAACCAAACTATATTTAGTACTACTTGTTGGCTGTTACCTCTTGGCTGTCTGAACAAACATCTTTTTACATTTTAGTCTTTGTGGATAATGTTTTGTTCTGCAGGGGATTTGTTGTGTTTGTTCTCACAACAGCAGTAAAAATGATGACAGATTACGAGATATACTTTACTGAAACGGTGCCATTCAACAATCCATGCTCTAAGCTGGCATGGCACTCAACCTTGTGTTACATTGGCCTAATGTATTGTCCTATCACTTCAAGATATTGCTATGATTTTATTTGCTTGAAATGGTCGTAGCAACCTCTAGCAAGTGGTCTTAATCCAAATTTTGACCAAGAGTTCTAAGATGATCACAGTTTTGGGATATTAGATAATATAAATAGACTGGTGTTTCATGACAGAACATGAGACCATTCCTTTGAAGAAACCTATATTTGAGCAGAGTAATGTGGACATGAACAAGATTGAATGCATCAGGTTGAAACCAGTATTTAGTATATGTATTACCCTGTATTAGTGCTTACCTCAGCAGTCAGGAAAAAAGCCAAAAGAGCGAGCCATCAACCATTCGCCTCGCTGCCAATTGGACCAGAGACAGGCCCGTGTTTACTGCCATGGTTAATATCCTCGTTAAGACTAAGCTGTAAGGAGGGTCAAAGACAGACTGAATAGGGAAGTTCAAGATGAAACACAATGGAATTAGAGCTTAAAGTGAAAGGGAGTTCAGGGAAAGGAAGAACCAGACTGAGCCAATGACCATCGGACTTGTCCAGGCGCTGATGGCTTCCCTGATGGACTCTGATTGGCTCATTAACCCCTCCCCTTCAGACTTGGCTGCACCGCATGCTTGCTTGCTATATATTCAACACACACACACACACACACACACACACACACACACACACACACACACACACACACACACACACACACACACACACACACACACACACAGAAGGCAGGATCCCACATACATACAAACAAATATGCTCATTAACAAGGCAATGGAGTGAGCAAGCATTAATGCAGCATCTATTTCTTCATTAGTCACACACAGACGATGGATCATTACACTAAGTGTGCTCTCTGTCAAGTCTGAACTTTTAACAACAGTCCCTGAGTGGTGCCGTCTACGTTCACATTACACACTGTACTAAAAACGCAAACGTCTGGGTTTTGACACAATTAGAGGTAGTAATAGTGTCACTAGGGCAAAACAAAGGCTTCCTTGATTTATTTTAGAAATAAATCATATATTTAACAGATGGTATAATGCAGGTATAATATAGGATCCATTTGCATGAAAAAGTTCATGAAGATGTAATATGCAAAAAAACTCTTGAGTGGGTGGATTCATATGTGCATTCATTATGAAAGTTTTATAAAAAAAAAAAGAGCTGATTGAGCAACTGCACAATTACTAATCTGTGTTATGTGGCATTGATGGTCACAAAATAAATCTCCTTGTAAGTTGCAACATTTACAGTAAATTCTGTTGGTGAGTGAAGCAGATGAGTAACAGGCATTGAATAGGATTGTTCATCAACTATGTGAACAAGTACGCTGCGTAATGTCTTTGTGTGGTTTATATGTCCGCCGTTACTCACGTGACATGTTTCTGCACAAACATTTACCTGGACATTCTGCCTTTACATTTGATCTGATTTGCATGAATGTCCTAATGTAAACCCAAATGGATTTAAATAAGATCTCAATATGGCACCGTCCTTTTTACCTTGCCCTGCAGCTGGATTCTCAAGAGATTTGAGATTCATATAAATCAAACCAGCTGGTTGTTTGACCAATGATGTGACAGCAAGGTCTTATGGTCTTAAGGGCGTGTTTTATGTTTGAATATTTAGCAACTGATTGGTCTGATTGGATAAAACTGCGGTAACTCACAGATAATAAATCCGATCACCGACCAGTTACCTGCCCTTGCAAATGCTTTCTATGGAAGCTCTCCCAGGTGGTACTGTGAAGGTGATTGTCCCTTCTACCCTGCCATCCATTCCCTTGGTTTATGTGTGACAAGGCACCTATGAAGATCAGACTCTGATTTAATTTAGTTATTTTTAATCCTCAAATTGGAAAAAATTAAGTAAATGTCCTGCATTTGAGCCAATCCGCTCCAATTATAGCCAAAGGGTAAAACACAAGACCACATTCACAATGCTGTACTTTGTTGGCTCTATGAACATAATGTGGAAATAAACCCAGAATCTAAGAACTATTTTGGTGTTTTCCCCAATGAGCAGTGTCCACTGAAAATTATTGGTGGCTATGACTCTGGACTAACAATACATCTATGTCCCAGACTAAAAATACCTACAAAATATTGTACCCACTTCATTTCTTAAAAGGTTATGTTCTTCTAAAACGCCACAGAGCACTACAACAAAGATGTGTTGGTAGTATTTTGATAGTCCACTTCAAAAGTTTTAATGAAAAGACATAAAATGCATTATTAGAGTATTTATTGCTGCAAAATCTTGTTTTGGCAAATGACCAATAACATGTTTGTTATTTTGTTCTTCTGAGGTTTAGTTTTTTTTCTTTTTATGTAATGCCTAATTCTGCTTCAGCTCCTCATAAGCTGCAGTAAACCTCATGGCTCATTGCTCAGTTAAAATGATGAATTGCATCCAAATAAAACTTCTCCAAACACAGATGGAACGGGTAAAAACTCAAGTTGAAGATTTTATGACGTTCTACATTTCTCAAACAGCAAAAGTATATGCTTCAACAGAGAGTCGCACAGAATGAGAACACTTTTGCTGTCAACGTTGAGCCTCCATTGTCAGCCATTTTACAAACACCGACAAACATTTTGTCTTTGTTGTCATGTTCCTGATCGTGTCTTTCTCGTCAAAGTGAAAAGCTTTTCTTCTTTTAGCCTTGAAGTATTCCTGCAGATCTTTGTCACTGTCTCAAAAAAAACAATAAATTGAAGCCCTGCCCAGAGACTGTCCCCATGCAGCCATATGCAATCATAATGTCAACATGACTGTGTCCAGCCAGTGCATTACAGCTGTACAATCTGCACGTTTACAAACCCAGACCTGGATTTTTTTGTCTGGCAACTGGTGAAGAGTAAAGAAAATTAATGTTTAAGGGTGATAAAGTTAGCATTTCTTGTTACAGTAAGAAGGTCAAAATAATTGGTGTCATATTTTTTAATAGATGAAAAAAAAAAGTTTAATCAAATGTGCTCTTCCTTCAGCAGAGCTCAGTTTGTCTGCTCTGCACTGGGCTTGTCCACTTTGGGCAGTTGTAGGAACACAAAAATGAATAATGACCCACTCAAGGGTATCCTATGGGATTGTAAATATATTTTCCCATTACATAAATAGAGCATTGCAAACATGGCCACAGTTATTATTATTAAACTATTAAAACTATTCAATAACAGTCAAAGTAGTTCTGACGGATGTGTTTTATTGTGCATCTGTATACTATCAACGTTTATCTAAGGTATGAAGTTGCATTCCAGTTTTGTTACCTAATCTTTCTGTTAAAATGGCACAAACTGTTAAAACACAACACTTTGCACTTCTCTGACACATAAACGTGATGTCTTACTGTTTCTCAAACATTTTTTATGTATCCACATGAAAATGTACATTTACATTTATACCACAGATATGGCTTTAAAGTACCAGAGTGAATTTTTCTATTTGAACACACTGCAGCATCTCCAGCAGCTCTCATTGTTTTGTTCTTTGGTGCTATAGGTCTGAGTGGCAGAGTGAAGAGTGAACCCTGGTTACATTTTATGGTGCCATCACTGTCAGGTTTATGTCGTTCTGCACTTCAGCCTGAATGCCATGAATTTCAGGGACAAGCATGCATCTGTTATGGCTGTAAAACCTAGTGCTATTGTTTGCATGTTTGCTTTTCTGATGTTTAATGTCAGGTACAGGGCCAGAGGCTGCTCATTATTATCCAACAAAAACAGAGTTACACATAATTCTTTTATTCGGAGCCCCATTGGCTTCCACAATGTGGTCACTCGTGTGGTCCATAAATTTTAAAACATCAGTATACAAATCACATGACATTACAATTTTACAAAAGTAAATGTATTCATAAAAATAAAGTTACACAGTAAACCAAATATATATATATTTTTAGAAATACCAAATATTGTTTGGTGCAATGGATTTCTGTGTTGCAGTACCTTTACTGGCCACTTGAAGAATCAGCAACGTGGTTGATCAGTCTCCAGATGTAAAACTAGATAGAAGGTACTGTAGTTTGATGTTCCTTGATTCTTTGCACCAATTACCAAAACAACTTCCCAGTACTGTGACAATCTTTTCACTTTGCTTGACATTAAACTCAAATCTAATACTGACTGTACTTGTAGGGAGCAAAACATACACCTAACCAATATTGTTTGTTGAACCTGATAATTGAAATATTGTCATACGTCTTATATACAAATGCTCAGTTAAAGCGTGTTTTATTTGGCTTCTAAATATGGATCTTTAATAAGTTAATAGAAATGTTACAGTATATTATTTTTGTCTGTCAACACACCCACTTCTTTATGTATATTCTCAGCGTAGCAACAGTATCTAAGAGGGCTTTGCATTGTGACTTTGATCCTGATCAAAAGTAGAAAAGAATGGGTGATCATTCATAGTTTGTGTTGAAGACAGTCATGAGTTTACCCTTTTACATGATTTACCTGTAATTTATCATGACCCGTCGTTGTTCCTCCTCCTCGTCTGCTTTGTCCACATTGACTGTGTCCATTCAGTCGATAAATCAATGGCACTGGATTTGAATGTGGCCCTGATATGGAGTCCATTTAGTTCTTTTATATGCACTTTTAATTTTTATCTCTTGTTGGGGAGCATTCAGTTTCATGTCCCTCACTGATTTCTATTTAATGAACATCATTGATTTGGCCTCATCAGATGTTCATTAATCACTGTGTCTGTCTCGGTGTGCGTTCATCACAGTTAGTTCAGAGGATAGCTCCAGCCTGTGTACCATTTAGTCGACTGAAACAAATGGAGAACGGAAATTTATATAAGGTTCGAGCAAATCCTATATTAGTCATTCATGGTATGTTTTCCTACCACAGTTTTCTTATTGCCTGGGGGTTTAAAAAATAGCATGCCCAGCTGTGTGGACAGGAATACCAATGAGTATGACATGAATGGAAGCTCCTTCCAGTATAATGCAGCAGTAATGAAGAGTGCAGTGACAGTTATGTTGGTGAAACAAAACAACAGCTTCACAAGAGGATAGGAGAGAAGAGCCAATCCTGGAGGACAGCAATGTCAAAATTTGTCCAAAGAGGCCAGATGATTTGAAAGAGGTGTGAAGAAAGCAGAAGAGGAGGTGGCCTCAGATTCTTGTTGCCCACTATTTATAACAGTGTTCTAAAAACTGAATCAAAACAGTTTCACTCTAGAAAAACAACAACACTTGAATGGAACAGTGTCACTAACAACTCACCTGAGCCTTTAACAACTCTCACATCAGGAGTCACACTGTCCTTTCAGAGCTAACGACTATGAGACCAGAACAGCCTGGTCCAATCAGAGTCACTTTCAGGCCAAACCCTTCCCTCTGGAGATAAAGCGGTGATTTTATTATACTATGCTTTTTGCCCAAAATGGACTTTAAAAGATAAAAATAATGACTAAATAACAAATCTATCTCTCTCTATCTCTATCTCTCTCTCTCTCTCTCTCTCTCTCTCTCTCTCTCTCTCTCTCTCTCTCTCTCTCTCTCTCTCTCTCTCTCTCTCTCTCTCTCTCTCTCTCTCTCTCTCTGAAAAACAGCAACTGTGTTAAAGTAGCCCGCGGACCTGGCAACACGCCGTCACTTAACTGTCATAATTAATCGGAGCAAACAAAGTTTTACTTTCAGTTTATTTTAATTATCCTAAATTTATACTCGCATCATTACAACCTTTTAAAAATATATAAAAATAATAATCATCAAAAAAAAAAATCTGGAAATCATCTCGCGATCCCCCGCCCACCACTCCCACTTTGGGAACCAGTGGTCTATATTGTAGTATTTATTGCCATTCATCTCATTATAAAGTCAGGCAATTATATTGTTAAACACTTACAATTAATTTGACCAATTATTAAGTCAGGTCCTTCATACTTTCCATTGATACTGAAAGTATGACATCCTAACTAGGAACATGAGACCACTAAAGCCACAAATTGAATGCAGTATATGCTAAAAAGAAGGCAAGCCACTCTTAACAGTGCCTCTTATGTGGCTCTTCTTTACTGAGAGGTACTTGCAGAATGCATATTAGCTCCCAATACCTAAAGGATGGGCCGAGTACCAGCGGCAAACTCTGAGTCAATATTAATCTGCCAATATGAAAGGCTGGATTATCACTGGGGTCGATTGCCGGGCCTCGTGTAAGAGAAGCGTATAATGGGAGGCAGAGTCGGAAGCACAGAGAACGAAATGGACATGGCTGCAGGAGAGCAGGAGCGAGATAGGAAATGTTCCGAGCTTGTGCACAGCAAGCCCTGTCATATGTCTTGCAAGAGCACTAAAATTGATTTGAGTTACAGCAGAGGAAGAGGAGGGGTAACATGAGGAGCGAGCCAAGGACACAAGAAAGGTGGCTGTCATGGCATCTGCAGCCGGTGTGTGCGTATACATCACACACTGGGGACGGACGAGTATGAGGAGGAAGGAAAAGCACTATGGTTTAAGAAAATAAATAAATAAATAAAAGCATCCATTTTATAAAACAAAAATACATTTTAAATTGTTGTTCATAGGATTATGTATTTATTTACTACCAATTTCTCAATTTGCTTAAAATTACATAATTTTAAGCATTCTCAATATTCTCCTTATTCCACCGAGGACCAAGTATAAATTTCTGGGACAAACCCTCCAAAACACTGTCCATATACTGGAGTTCCATGGTTCTCTCTTGGTTAATTGCGAGTCCAGCTCAGACCTTACTCCTTGTCAGGTCCTCTTTCCCTCTTCATGTCTAGTTGTGTGTGGATTTATGGTAGAAATAATTCAAAATATGTTCAAATAAATTACATTTTTAATCTTTGACACTTTTTACAGTTCCTCTGGTGATTCTCACTCTTGTGCTTTCTCAGTAACTGCTGCATCAGCCCAGGTGTGACTCAAGTGTTCATATCTGGTAACCCTCTTCAGGCAGAAGCCCTGGGGCTTTGACCACTTTTACTGGGGCCTCTTAGTGCAGGTCTACAGCAGGGCTCATATTTCTTTGAGTTTTTGTAAATATAGTGTCCCATATACTGTACAAAGTGGTGATGTGTGTATTTGTGTGTGTCATTGTGTGTATCTTAAGGACAGTTTTAAAAAAATTAAGCCTCACAGCACACAAAACCTCCTCCCAGGTTTTAATGCTTTGTCCTTCCCACTGAGACCAGCAGTGACTCTTGGTCCTTCTTAACCACTGACCTCCATTATCCTTGTTCCTCACACGCTGAGAGTTGCCGTCTCCTTGTCCTAACCCTTTTCCTTACATCTCTTCTGCTTCAGATCCGGCTTCAACTCTCTGACAGCACTCTGCAGTGCGACACCGCAGTTAGTTCCCGTCCGTTGCTTGCTGCCCGTTGCCCGTTGCCTGCTAATCGGGATTGCTGGGGGGGAACGAATCGCTGTGAGACATGGCTGTCCTCTGAGGCCCACAGAACCAGGCCAAGGTCAGACCCATCAGTCTTAGCTGCTGCTGCCCACAGCAAACAGTGGAGAGAGTTGAAGGAAGCAGATAAGACAGGTGCTGAGTGGGCTCCGCACTCAAATGAAGTCTGATGAATAAACACAATGATATACTCTTCGTTCCATTATCAGAAAAAACATTGGATAAATCAAGACATCACCAGTATATTTGCCCTTTATCACTGTTTCAGTGTAATCTTATAGGTTTACTGTTGATCTACACTCATCAATAATTAACTCAAAGCCCAGATAAACAGAAAACAGAGCAACTCTGTTTCTTACAACTACTCATTGTAACTGTGGATCTAGAGGCTTTTTGAAAATCTTTCATAAGGCTTGCATACCATTTTTATTGTACACCCGTGCCTTCCAGTCCAATCCTTGTGCCAATACTTGCAAGTAATGTCTTTACAGATCTTGGTCAAGAATTGTCATGCTGTACTGCCATTCAGCGGGCCATTTCCTTGTAGAGCTGACAACATGTTTTATGAATTAAGTTGAGAGATGGATTCTAAAGTGAGGGCCTTTGTCAGAAAACACATTGTATTGTCATCAACAAGACTCCTCTTTTTTCCGCCTCATTGCCTTTCCTGTAATTTGCACTCTGCAGTGTTCCCCCTCCTTCCACCACCATTATTTCTGACAATGTTTTAGAAATCACAGCCAGTATCTTTGCTTAGTGTTCACACATTTGTCATTACATGTCAGCGGGGCCTGGTGATTTTGCTGCTTCACTTGATAAAAAGCATTTGTGCGTGTGTGTGTGTGTGTGTGTGTGTGTGTGTGTGTGTGTGTGTGTGTGTGTGTGTGTGTGTGTGTGTGCGTGTGTGTGTGTGTGTGCGCGCACTGAGTATTGTCATAGGAGCAAACACACACCTGGCATAAAAAGGCCTGGTGGATTAAGAAACGTGTGATATTAGGCAACCTTTTTTTATTTATTTTTTTCCACATCCCACCTCCAAGTGTTTGCCTCAAAGTCTTTATCCAAACTTGTGTCTAACCACTCTGCAGGCCTGCCCAAGGCCAGTTTTTTAATGTTCCTGTTAACTCTTAACACTGGATTGTCACAGGGATTTCCAATAAATTGCCTGGAATTACTGTCTTATACTGAATGAATGGGCAATTCAATGAAGTCCCACTAAATAAAATCCAACGCAGCAGGATTTCAAGTGATAGGATTACAAATATTGTTTATTATGCTGTTCTTGGTATTGTTGGTTGAACTTGCTTCTTTGTACAAGGCCAGTACGGTTTGCCCTGTCTTCCATCAGCAGCTGCTTCCTTCTTCAGCCTCTGATTTATTTCAATGCTTTGTAGGAGTGTCCCCTTGTATCCCATGGCTTTCAGAAGCCCTGTTGTTGACATAGCCACAAATTCTCAATACCCTATCTCTTCTGTCTTAGTGCTACAAATGTAACTTCTACTAACTTAAAGCTTTTTTTCGGTAAACCAAAAAACTCGCCACTGTACTGTAAATCTCTGAGAACAATCACAAACAGATTTTAGTCCAAAGTCTTGTTTAGTCAAGTCTTATTTGGCACGAAATCTACAAATGCAAGAGTATGTTCAGACTGTGGGAAATCAGTAGGAGGTTTAAAATAAATGCCAGAATACTTGCAGATTTACTCAAACACACCATTTTTTCTGTGGATTAGCTTTATTTACATTTTCCACCTGCACAGGCAAAGTTTTTGGCAAAGACTCACATTTCAAAACATGCAAACTATAAGCAGCTGGCACATTCGGGTGACTTTAGAAATCTTTCTGACATTTTTCATCACTATGAGGTAAACTGCAGGGCCAGTGAGTTAAAGTCCTGAGCCCTTTGTCTACAACAGACATCTACGCTTTACAATGCAGTCACCTCTAAGTCTCAAAAACACTCTGTTTTATTTTTCAGTAAAGTTGTGATGGTCAAGAAATCCATCCATCCATCTTCTTCCGCTTATCCAGGGCTGTGTCGCTGGGGCAGCAGTCTAAGCAGAGACGCCCAGCCCTCCCTTTCCCCAAGCCACCTCAACTGGCTCCTCGATGGTCAAGAAATGTTAAAAAAAATGTTAGGCATAATAACACTTAAAATTCAGGCAACAATAGCAAAGCTTCATGTAATATAGAATAAATGCATTCAAACTCATTTAATATTCAACCCAACACTTTATTCTGATCGATAACCACATTTTTATTTAACATACTCAGCATTATTTAATTTTCAGAAAATTTATTGTCATAATTATCTGAACTTTCATATAAATGGGCAAGTTTTATTTCTTTAAAAGTCCAGAACTGGAACTCAAACTCTCAAAAAGTCTTGTTTCATATCCCATCCACCATCCCAAAAAAGAAAGGATAAATAGATGGTAAAACATGAAAAGTGTGAGATTCAAACACATTTTAAAACATAACCTATTTTCTTCAAATTACAACAACAGCTATGTATATAGACATTGGGGTGAATACACTTAAATGGAGATGCTTCATAGTGTCCTCTTCTTTTTCCAATTAAAATTGACACAAACATTTGAATCCTAACAGTTCCTTTGATTTAGACAAATCTGCTTTTCTTTGGTGTGATATTGAATAGCCATATGCACAGCTTGTAATCTGACAGACTTGTGAAAGTACTGAACAGAAGGGAAGTACTTGATAATGGGGTGCCAAAACAACAACGTGGCCCCACATGTCGGCAGCACTATAATAACTCATTGCTGCTGATGGTGTAAACGATGAGAAGTAAACTCCCATGACTGCGGCGGCGAATGTCTTAAAGTGCTCCTACAGGGTGAGATTTCACAGCAGTCTTTGATACATCTGTCAAATGGACTTGTGGAAGACTGTGGTCACACAGTCGGCAGCAATCTCTCAGTTCAGTAGCACATTCGAGGCTATGCCATTATTGAGAATGTAAAAACTACCACAGAAATCTTACCCAAGTAGGACGTTTGTTGAACTCTGAAGGTCTGTATCAAAGGAAATTGTATTCTATTGTGATTACATTCTGTGTTCATATAATCAAAAATGGGGAGCCACTGAGGCACCCAGGCCATGCCAAGTGGACCTGCTCATGAGTTATGACATAAAAGATGTGAATACTCATGGAAATACGTAGATGCCAGAAAACTTTTGGAAAAACATGGCCCAAAGCAAGTGGTGTAAAGCAGGGCTAGTCCTAATTCTGGTTTCTAAAATAATCCATGACGCATGAGCTTTAAAGATCATAAGAGGCCCAGATCCTTGGTCCATAGCTTAACATTTACTCCACCCACTTGTGGCCCGGCAACATATTAATTGGGTCAGTGAAGTACTTTGTGGTGGCAGGGTGCCACAGAAAAGCACCAGCGTCCATCAAAGATCAAACTCTGAAAATAGCATCAGTGGCTTTGACTAAACAGGCTCACAGCACATTAGGTAGTTTTGCTCTAATAAACTGACAATGCATTTATCCTCATTTGTATTTGGGACTCACTAATAATGGAGATCACTTTTAGCGTACAGGTTTATTAGACTATGTGGTTTTTCTCACTTACACATCTGCACTCAGCTCTGCTCAATGTATAATAATGTGCTCCACCCTCGGCTCGATTCTCGACTAGCAGCATTAATATTCTCTTTGATTTCCACGCGCACAGGCATTAAAATACTGCCATTAACATCAGTATGGCCATAGAAATATATCAACAAGTCATCTGACATTAGAGTTAATGTGGCAGCTCACTCTAGCTGAAATGCCAGCGTGATGCTTCCTGCTCAGCGTGGCAGGAGGCCGGCCTCCACTGCCCCCCCATGACCCTCAGACACTCGCTGCTGTCAGGGAAATGGATCTGCTGTTCTGCTGCACTGCACCTCTTTTAAAAAAAAATGGAGTAATAGGCAGTTGTCTTGTGCTCCCTGCCATGCGTTTTATCTCTGGCTAATTGCTCACTCTTCAAGCCGTTTTACCTTCAGACAATTTGGACTCTCTTCCCCCAATTGTTTCTGTCAAACCTCTGCATCACCCATCTCCAGACAATGATTTCCCTGAATGCTGTACCATGGTTAGTTTTTAGTAAAAAAAGTAAAAGTAAAACTTTACTAACCACTAACAGTAGACTCTTTCTGCGTATTTTGCAGATGTTTTTGCAAATGACAAATGAGAACTGTTAGTCTTATGACTGTGTAGACTCGACCTGTACCACCTGTTGACATCATAGTTACCTTGTGCAGCAGGTGGATATGTGAGTTCACAAACTCACTAAAATCCAGCTCATATCCGGCTCAGGGCAAAATAAATTTCTTCTGACTAGCTGCATTCAATGGTGTACAAGCAGTTATGGGGACGAGGCGACCATTTCACCGCTAACTTACTGTTAAAACAGGGTTAACAGATAAAATTGTGGTCACTAACAGATGTTTGAGGTATTCTTCTGAAGTCCCTGCACTTTGCAAAGGCTTTCTGTGGACGCCCCCCCAGATGGTTCCCTGTTCTAACCCATCCAACCTGGTCTGGGTTTGCCTTTGGTGTAATCCTGGATTTAGTTCTGGATATGTCTTTGGTTTGCCTTTACTCTGTGTTTGTGTGTTTAGTCAAGTTTGATTTAGTTCAGAGTAAAGTCCTGGTTTGGTTTTTGATTTGATCCTGACTTCAGAGCTGTTTCTAGGTTTATTTCCAGTTTGGCACTGGTTTTAGTCATTTAAAAAAAAAAAAAGCAGTAAAATATCTTCACTTTTACTCTTCAGTTAACTGCTCATTTCTTGGTGAAAAACAGATTTTTTTTTTTACACTATGGTCTGTCCCATGTGCCCAGCGATGCATCACATTTGTTTATCTGAGAATTAATGCAGACACCGAGTTCAACCTCTTCCTCCCACTACTTTTTGTACAGCGCTCACAAAACAAGCCAAGACAATACACACCAGTGTGATGATGGTGGTCGGGAAGAAACCTGTTGCCATGGTGAATGCGCGGACGTATGAATCAGAGTTTGACAGAGGCATTTTCTTGTCACTGGTCAACATGAACAGCTGCAGCATGTTTTAGTTTAATTATAATTTACATACAACATGTAATATTATACAGCGTGTTGTGCTGATCAAATTATTGAAGCAAAAAAATGAAACCTATATTATTAATTACCACTTGTTTGAATAATTAGCATTATGGTTTGCAATAATGTACGTAATTATTTTGTAAATAGTCATTTCTGAATGCATTGACCGGTATAAACTTTCTCACTTGACTTTTTAAGATGGACTGATTTACTGGCTGGCTTTTAAGGTTTACACATTATAACACATCACTGGATTTGTCAGTATCAGTATTCAGCCTGTCCAACCTTTTGAGGCAACTCTCTTTAATGATGGGCCTTATCAAACATGTTCATTTGGGTATTTTGGGCAGTTTTCTTTCTCCATGATACTTTTGGAGAACATTCCCTGACATCCTTTTAACTTCATCTTAATGCTTATATATCAAAATTGTATTAGTTTGTGAAATGTGTTTATCTGAGTGTGACTCAGTAAATTTAGCAGCTATACAACAATTTGAATGGAGAGAATGAATAATTAGATTGATTTCAAACCACTAGACAATAACTACTGTATTTACCATTTGTTTGAATTGTTCAATTATTATCGGACACAGGAATCAAGAGGAGAAGACTGTGTGCTGCAGCATTGTGGCTTAAATAAACCAGATCTTGTATTTTATTTTTAAACAATTTTGACTTCTTTTACCTTCTTCTTCCTCTGGTTCTTCTTTTGTTTGAAATCCCTCTGGCCCTGTCCAAACCATGTTGAATCAGGCATTAAGACTTCATATCTGCAATTTGGTTCAGATCAAAGGGAAAATTCTGGAAACTAGAAGGCAGGTGTGGGAGCACAAATTAGCTTAACACTGTCTCTTTGTTTTTAATTTGGGCTATGGACAGGTGCACAAACAAAACATCTTGTCACTTAGAGCTGTAATCAATGTGTTCATGAGGCTCATCTATTTATTTTTATATATATATATATATATATATTATTATATATTATATATTTTTTAAATTACCAAATAACACAGATTTGTATCCTTAACACTAAAACCATCACAGGGTCATTTTTGTCCCTTTCTTTAAAGATTGCACCATCCATTTGCATTAGTACCTGATATACAGTATACAGTGGTCTATCTGTCGATTCCCATTTAAAACTGCTTACCCCATCAACAAAACATTATGGAATGTTGCAGTTCAATAGCAAAAACAATGTTCCAGTGATTATTAAGCTTATTAGGAGACTATTTTACCAAATAAAATGATATAGCCACTGTCAGTGTTATACTGACAACTTTTGCACTCTTTTAAAGAGACTGTGATGCTGTTGTGTCACCTGGGGATTCTGGATTGTTGGTAACGCACTGTAGAATCCTTGTAAATGTAAGCCACACTTTTATACTTTAAAGAAAATACCTTCCGTGATCCTGAACGACAACAACGTCCACACAGCAGATGTTGAAGTTTGCATAGAAATCCAGCAGGATCAACCAGAAGCCTCACATTGAAATCTAACTCAAATCAGGGAAACTCTGTGTCCTGGGCCTCATGTGTTTTTAAAGCTTTCTCATTTACTTCTGTTTTTTATGTTGTCTTTAAACTTCACATAGTGCTTCCTTCCTGTCCCTGACTCACACTCAACAGTCGAACTTGTGTTTGACAAATTTAGATTGTGAGTATCCAACAGTTGCTGGCGGTTAAAAATGAGTTATACACAATGAGCTGGATGAGGCTTGGATTTAAAGGGATCATAAATCCTGGACCGAGCCGAGCCTGCTACTGCTTATTGATAGCAGTTTAGCCCCTCTTGTGTTTGATGCAGTGCGGCTCTGGCCAGTCCACCACAGGCCGCTCCCCTTTGTACTCTTGAAGGTTCAATCCCCATTTCTGGCTGGAGAGGAGAGGCTGGGGCTGAGGCTTACGCTGACACCTGCTGGCTACTAACAGTACTCCAATGAAAAAAAATAAAAATCTGTATGTCTATTAACCCATGCAGTGATCCTGTTACTGGGGTTCCACTCCTAAAACGTGCTCTTCATTCATATGGTGATTTGACCATTAGCCTATGACTCTGGACAAGCTGTGGCCCATTATTAAGGTGATAGACCAGGGCTAAGCTTTTAACTAAAGCTTAAGAGTGGCTTAAAATCTCCCCTAAGACACTCAGCCTTGTCCTATTTTTTTCTTTTTAAAACTGTCTTGCTTTTTAATGAATTACAAGTCCGCAGAGTGATGTCCTACTCTCCTTCTAATCCATCCGGCTTCTTTCTAGACGAGCCCTGCTTAATTACTTGGATTATTGTTTCAGGAATGGTTCTCACATGAAGGAAAAACACATTAAAAAAGGTGATTAGAGCCACTTCCTCCTCCCTGCACCACACCATCGGCAGGTTTATTAAAATGTAGAGCTGCGATTCCTCACTGATTCCTAACTTGTATTGTAAGTACCCAGGTAGAGTGGAGCTATTCCCCCCCTGGGGCCTCTTCATCACAAAAATGTCTCTTCCACTCCCCCATTATCTCTCGCTGCATTCATTTTCTCTCTCCCTCTCTCCCACCCGCTAAATTAAAGTTATTGGCTCTGAGGCAAAATAGTAATATCAACATGTCATCATGGGTGTTTTTAATAATATCAGCCGGATTAGATTGACAGAGAGGATTAAATTGTTTTACACTGAAGATTAGAAATCCTCCGAGGGCATGTCGCTTTGTAAATTGCTATTAACACATAATAGTGCTTTCCCCCTCAATGCATACACAGTTCTGTACATGTTCAGACCTGGCTTTAAAGTGCATTTTAATGTACCAGGGATTGTTGTGAATATTTTTAGAGTAATATAATAAAAAAATTAATAACATAATTATTAAAGAGCACACAAGACAATATATACAAGAATAAAAGAATACAAAATACAGTTGACTTTCAAGATGCTGGGGGCACAATAGTAAATACCTCAACAGGAAACAGAACAGAGCAGAGCAAAAATATGGAATAAAACTATTCAACCAAACAACATAGTGTGCATAGTGTGTAGTTTGGCATGTTGAGGAGAGAGGGAAATAAATGTTTTTCTTTGCAGACACTGGTGAATTCATGTAAAAGGGGAAAAGGCATATTCAAATATAATGAGAAGAACTTGTTGCTTGTGGTCTAATAAAAAACACACATGTTGAAATCCTATAGAGAATGTGAACTGTGTGAATGGCCACTAAGTGGGAGGGGAACCTTCTTTTTTTGTAGTTGGACAGAACAGAAGTCTTTTACGCAATGTTATAAAAAAATAAGAAAGAGTGGACTGACAATCATCTGCACAACCAAAGAGCATTTTTATCTTTTATATCTTTATGATGCCATGTTTCTTGACCCAGAAGTTATCTTTTTGTAAGTTCAAAGTTAGGCAAGTATGACAATTTCAAAGTGATGTCTTACCCAGTAATAAAACCATAAAAGTACTGCACGTTAAAGTGAAATTATGTTGGAAACATCACTAACAGTAGGACATATTTAAAGGCAGTTATAATGGCCCCCTTCAAACCTGGCATTAAATCCTGGACAGACTGATCACCTGAGGCGTGTTCTGTAGAAGGGGGATTCTGCAATTTTACCTATTTCTGAAATTGCAAGAAATTCACCTAAAATTTGGTGGAACTAATTGGTGAACCTGTACCTATAATTATTGCTGAGACACTCTTCATAAAATGTTCCTCCAACTGTTTTTTTCTTTAGGTATCACATACTTTTCCAGTCTTTGGTTGACCATGTCCCATGTATTTTTAGAATGTGCTGCTACTCATCAAACTAAAAAAGAGCTAATTTTTTTATGATATGGTTAAGAGAAGGTTTGTAGTAATGGTTTGAAGGTAAAGACGTTGTGTCCATTGTCTAATTGGATTAAGGCTGATTAAAGCTAAAGTCTGGTTTGCGCCTTGTTCAATCATTACAGTAGTTTCAAACTAAACCCTTCCTTCTGAGGGATATAAAGCTCATTACCTCTTTTCAGTTGAAAAAAAAGTGCAGTGGCATTGGTGTATGAAAAAACATTTCTTGACTATATCCTGAATGACTGAGAACCACCACAGACATGAAGTGGTCAAATGTCTCAGTTTCAACACCTGACATGTTGTCTATGTTCTAATGTAGGTTTCTGCAAATCATTACATTGTGGTTTTATTTTTATTTTACGCAACGTCCCAAATTTTTACGTATTGGGTTTGTAATTGGAGAACAAAATAGTACTCCAGGCTTATAGACATTAAATGTCTCTTACATAAGTTATAAACAAAGCCCCAGCCACCTTTTTGGCAGATATTTCAACAGATTTGAATGCCTGGTCTGAACAGGCCCTAACATTGCAAATGGGGTGGTTTGTAACATCCACTCACATTTGCCTCTTCACTTAATGAACTAAATATTGATCTTTTCTGTTGGTTTGTGTAACATGAGGTGAATGCATTAATGTTATCCCACACAGCATCTTTATTAATACCATATTAATGTTTGCTCTTTTATTGATTTAGGAGGAACTGCAGCATAGTCACTTTGTTCTCTGCATCATATTGATTGTATTAATTAATGTGTAGAATATCATAAACAACTGTGAATGTAGTATTAAATGCTAAATGTGGTGCAACATATTGTACGCCAAGTCTGCTCTGAACCAATCTCACCCAGCAGGCAGATTTTCTACTAAAGAAGGCTTAAAAGATCAAACAGCGGATTAAATGACTTTGTAAGAAGGACATTTCCACAGAAAGATAGAGCTCTGTGCACATGCGTTCCTTGTGGTTTGAGGTTCTTATACGTAGAGTCACAACAATATAAAGAGACCACTCTGATCATTTCCGGGGAGCATTATGTAAGGAAGATGTCTAGTCGAGCGTCCCCAGCAAGTATCGAGTGTATCATCGAGTGTACTGGTTTTGTGAGATCAGAACGCAAGTCAAGGCTGTCTTTATGAAATATTAACACAAGGTGGTGCTCTTGTTCTCTGGATAAGCCTTATGACCTGATGCTGGACTACTGGACTTATTTTATGCAGTGTTGTCCTTTTCTCTTTGACCCAATTGCAATCAGAGTGTGGCAATCAGAATCATGTAGAATATCTAAATCAACAATTCAATTTTATTTTTAAAGCACGATTTACTCAATTAGATAGTGTGGTGTCTATTAGGTTGTCATTATGAACCTAAACAAGCATCTTATATAATTCCTATGCATTCCTTTTCCATCATCTTCTATTCATTTGCTATTGTTGAATCTTTAATGGTAGCACATTAAACAAACTGACAGACTGATTATGGCAGATAAACAATATCATTTGAAGGAGACTGTTATTGAATGCTATGATAATATTAGCTCAACGGTACAGTGCCAATAGAGCGTGCAGAGAAATGAAGTGTTTGCTTTCTCTTTCATTAAGCAAGCACTCCTCAATATTAAGAGTCAGTGTGTGATCCGTCTCGACCGTCGCAGCCCTCGTTAAATCGTTTAGAAAATTGTAAGGGGCCGTTTTAATGTGATTAAGACACAAATTGAGCATGAGACACACCTCTTCCTCTCAGCGCTTTCTGTCCCTGGACAATGTGAATGTCAGGCTTTGAGTGTGCACTGTGTTGATGGCAATCAGTGGGAGGGGAACAATGTTTTTGTAGTCAGTCAGCAGTGAAGTCTATACACAATGTTGGTAAAAAAAGAGTGTACTGACAACTGTTCAGACAACCAAAAAGCATTATTATTATCTTTTATGAATCTTTGACGCCATGTTTATAGACCCAGTGAAGTGAAATAAGTGACCTTATTTGTAAGCTCAAAGTTAGGCGTGCACACGGTTGTAGTAGCATATTGTGATAGAAATAATCTGTGGGGGGAAAATGAGACCTTAAGACATTATTTAGGCTCAAAGGATTTTCATAAATGATATATCGCTATATCAGCAACAGTGCAACAAAGAAAAACACAAGTATGTGTCTGACAACGGGCTTTGCAGTTGGTGAGCAGCAAGCTTTCACCACATCACAAAGTTACAGATAATTGGCTCAGTTAATCTTCTCAAAATAACAAAAAGAACAATAATCTTTTTAGGGAGTGATTGCTCAAATGAAAACAGTGAGAGCAGAACTACTAACAGGGTCAATAGGAGCCAGGCTTCATGGAGCAAAACACTTTCACCTAAGACTCCAAGCAAGCCACAGCTGACTGAGTCCCCTCCATTGCTGTCAGGGCTTTAAACACACATCCGGTAGAACAACATGAAATCTTCACAGATGCTGATGCTAGGTACGTGTTACTTGGAGAATAGAGTTTCAAGTGTTGTTTTATGGGAGAGCAGCGGCAAGTGAGATAGCATCCCCCTCTTTTCTCGCATGTCTCTTCCTTTCTGCGGACCTCTGTGGTCTTCTGGCCGTCTCCCAGTCATTTTAATCTAAATGCAAATTTCATCAACCTCCCACTAAAAAGACTGATATTAGTATCAAAGCCAATGCATTACGGCTGTATCGTGTGGACGTGTCACTCTCTATAGCTTCTCCAACACAGAAACCTGCCAATCTTCTTCTACTCAGGACAATGGATCTTAGCTTTTGAGGAAAAAGCTGTCTCGCCTTGTCTTTGTGCTATTCTTTACAGCAGGGTTTCCCACTCACTCTTTGTAAATGATAAAGTATCACATCCCAGCTCACATGAGACATCACTGAAACTACAAACAGGTGGAACTTGTGCTTTAAAGACATGGAGTCCAAAAAAGTTTTAATCTTTGCCAAACATTTTAAGCATAATGTTTAATCTCACATTACTGTTTTGCTTTAAGATAATTCATGTGCTTTTCATTAATATGTAGCGGCCTTGTTGATGCAGTGGATGGAACTCAAAATGCATGACCTGACACCAAGTTCCATTTAACTTCCCAAGTTCAGGAATTCATTTAAATTGGAGGAAGAACTTGGTTACATAACAAATCAAACTATTAGTAGATAAAGAAACAATGGTTAGGTTTAGTTGATTTGTTTTGGTTGTGTTGTCGGAGGTAACCTTTCGGCAAAAAGCCTGTAAATAGAACCTTGGCGGTCCATATGCTGTGCTTTGCCTCACCCTTCAGCGCTGTAGGGGTCTCACTGGGACTCTCCATGTGCACAAAACCAGTTAGGAATCACAGCTGGAATACACTTGGGCCCACTCTGGAGTTATGCAAACAAATCTGTGTGTCCTGTGTGTGTGAGGTGTAGGTTACAGGACGGGGAGAGGAGGTGTGCACAGAGTCTGGGATGGGGAGGCTGAGAGAGCAGGCATAGCGCCCCAGGGAGGCTGCGCCCAGGGGTTGTTAACATGCAGGTTGCATATTTCTGAATTGCAGAGCAGCCTTATCTTACTGTGCTGGGTCAGTGAAGCACTTCCTTCTTCATTCTGTTTAGTTTGTGTGTTCTCATCCACTATCATGAGCAAGTCTGCATTTAGGTGTGTGTGTGTAATATGCAAATATTGGGATCTAGATGCAAGCATTCTGGTAAAAGCAGGAAATGTGAAGCTCTGATGAGGAGGGATCCTCTAAACTCGACTTCTCCCTCTCTCTCTTTCTCGCATTGCAGCAAGAAACACTCATCAAACTGCAACACGCATCTCACAGAGGCTCCCATACAGCAGCAGCAGCGAGCCGGCCCCCTGTTAACAAACCGACATGACACAGCGACAGCCTACAGCTTAACACCCCGCTCCCCAGCTGCCTCTGCTCTCAGGTGGGCCACAGAGTCTGCCAGATAACAGCACTCACTGCAGGGTATTAGGGGTCCTAGCCAGGGGGTGACTCTCCATGTAGCCCGTGTCCCCCTTTAATATCTGCTGTCCCGCCTGCTAGCTGTGAGACTGTAACTGGTTTTAAGTTGCACAGCCTTTGTGTGTCCTTGGGAAGTCAGCTTCTGCTTAAGGCTGCACAGCATGTTGGGCCTGTACGTCTCCAGCATGCACCTAGAGCTGACTAAATGAGACTCCTTAACATCGCTGTCACAATCCTCTCCATTGGTCACGCTGTGGCACAAACGCTGTTGTCATACTCTGCGTTATTTAACAGCACATGTCAAGCAGAGGTCAGATTTAAAACTGAAGCTTGTGGGAGACGGGAGGGGATCACATAATTAACAGTGTGTGATGTACACTGAATGTGTTTTTGACTAGAAAGTGCGTTTGGACGGGAACTCCCTGGTCGTGAGCACAAAAACTGTAAAACCGAATGGTACATTAACCTCAAATTTGGCATTGTGAATGTCAACGTCTTGTTTTAGCCAGAAGTGACACATTTGGTAAAATGCCTTGGGGCTACCGTTGAATTGTTTTACCAACCATATCTGATGAGAACTAGAAATGCAATACAATTTTAGCATTACCAAGTCAAGTAAATGGCAGTAAACGCTAATGGAACAACAAAGACTAACACAATTAAGGCTAATATTCATCACCTCAAATCATTATCATTGTTAAAGGGATATGGTTTTAAAACCAAATCAACACAAAATGGCAGCATTATGCAAGAACATACTGTATCCCCAGAAGAGCCTTAAGCAGAACTCTCAATTACATTTCACTGTATGCTTCAGGGAATGCTTGTCAAGTACAAGGCAAGCTAATAAACCTCCTATTTTACTTAAATTTAGGATTACCAAAATGGGTGCACGTGGCAGAGTGGTTAGCACTCCTGCCTCACAGCAAGAAGGTTGTGAGTTCAAAACCCGGCTGACTCCGGTCTTTCTGTGAGGAGTCTGCATGTCCTCCACGTGTTGCCGTGGGTTCTCTCCGGGTACTCCGGCTTCCTCCCACCATCCAAAGACATGCATGTACAGGTTAATCGGCAAATCTAAAGTGTCCCTAGTGAATGAATGTGAGAGTGACTGGTTTGTCTGTGACTGTCTGTCTCTAAATGTTAGCCCTGCGACTAACTGACTGACCAGGGTGTACCCCGCCTCAGGCCCAGAGCTGCTGGGATAGGCTCCAGTCACCCGCAACCCCTAACGGGACAAAGCGGTAGAAAATGAATGAATGAATAGGATTACCAATATTGAAGGTGGCAGTATTTCATGCTTTAACAGATATAGGGAAATAAGAGCCGGCACCCTTTAAAGTCTCATGCTCACATCATAGTTGTGACCTGTCCCTGGGGTCTTCCTTCATGACTGAGTGGACTTTGCAGATTTAAGGTCAAAAACATTGGATTTCTTAGACCCACTCAGATTGTAATAACAGTACTAACACGGCAGCCTTTGATGCAGTTCAAGGTTGAATAGAGCAAGTATCGGTACAATTACTAACATGTGTTATTCTATGGCATGTGCTTCCCAAGTGCACAAGGAGCACTTTACCCAAGGAAAAGCTCTCAGGCTGCACTGCTCCTTTGTTCAATCTCTCTCCTGAAAACATGTTAGAGCTTTTTATTTACCACATTTAGCCCACTATTCTCTCTCAGGAGTCCTTCTCAGCTGTTGATATGGCTTAGCTTAAATCCCCCGGCCCTGTGACAACACACCAATGCAAATGGACTAGACAGAGGGGGGGTCCAGGGTTTAGAAGCAGATAATTATTCCTGCATTGGCCTCCTGCCTTGTGCTGCTCAAAATCTGGAACTTGTAAAATCATTTCCAAGTCATTCATCATCTTTTTATTCATTCATATGGAATACAATTTTGATAAGATCATTTGAATGTTGAATTGTTTAACAGGAGTGCCTTGATTCTGTTGAATATGCTAGCCATTCTCCAAACTTTCCATTCTGCAATGACACTTTAGTTTATTTATCACGTCCATTACATGATATATTCTGGGTTGAATGCATCTCCTGCCTGCATACTATCACTTCTGCTTGGCTGGTTCATTTTCCCGACTGACCTACTGAGTCAGGGCTCCTGCGGTGAAATGGGAGCCCATGAGCGCATGAGTGGTGACTGCTGATGGTCTGCATGCAATCAGAAAGGAAGAGCAACCGGGTATAGAGTGGATTCGGTGGTCCCTCTAGCCGTGAAAAAGAGATGTAGACACAGGTGGGTGGGGGGCCACCTGGGAGAAGGCTAACTGCATGGCTGACTTTGCAACAAACTTGAATGTCGCAAAGAGGGCTAAGATAAAAAGCTGTTTCAAGCTGGCTTTGATAAGACTCTGAGGTCTACTAAAGGCCTGATCATGTTGGAATTTGTGTCAGAAGCGTTAATGTCAGAACTTAGTCCCCAGTCCACCTCGACATCAGTTTTTCTTTGATTATCGAAGATAACAAGCAAAAACTGCAGTTTAAAAATGTAATAGTATCTTTTGTATATGTATACCCTGAAAAGCAATGGAAGAGTGAAAATTTAAAAAAAAACATTAAGTACCTGCTAGAATTTACATATATAGGTTGTATTCTCAGTGAAAATTTGGATGTGTACATACATTTTTGTTATTAAAAGTCTGTAGACCTCTTCAGATGAATGTCTAATCCAGTCAGCCAGCGATCACAAGCTTCTGTCTCTGTTCCCAGGCTTTGTTTGGTTCAGCTTCACTCTCCCTATCCCCTTCCTCTGAGTTCTTACAACCCCCACCCACCTCTGACTCCACTCCAGAGCTGACAGCTCGGCCCCAACAGCGCACTAACCACATTACCTGAACTCACCACAGTCATTATCCTGCTCTGGACCCACTGGACCTTGAAAGTCATTCCAACTTTCTGCTGGTTGAGGTTAATAGGTGTGCGGATGTGAGATTACTTCCCAAAGGCTAAGTGTCGAACGGAAAATCCCGGAATCCAATTCTTTTCTTGGAGCAGTTTGAAAAGACAGCTGCCAAAGGGTGTTTGCCTTTTGCCTTTCTCTTTTTTGCTGCATGCTTTCTGACTTACATGTCAAATTCTATGACAAGAGACACCCAAACGTGTGTGTAACATGCTTGCATCTAAAAGCTGAAGAAAATGATCTGTACTCCTTTTACTGAGAAGACCTGTTTGAAATCTTTCATGGCTTGAACAGGTTTGTAAACCAAGGGCTGTAAAACATAATGGAAGTGGGGATTCTTTCTGGAAGTGAGGGCTGGTTTAAAGACGCTAGGTTTTTACTAAACTGTCACAAAATGCTTTTATTTTTACATTTTCATTTTAATGATAGTCTCCTTGTCTGTATTTGAACACCCTTTCTCTTGAGATTGATCTTTAAATCAAACACAAGGTCTGTTGATAGCTTGCAGCCAGTAAAATAACAGACTGTCAGAGCTCCCTTTACAGCATCATTGTGATTTTATTAAATCACAAATAAATGGGCTTTTTACATTTATTCATTTAGCTGACGCTTTTATCCAAAGCGACTTACATTAATTCAATTCACCAGTGTTACAGCTGGAATACCACTGGGGGAAAGGTGGGTTAAGTGTCTTGCCCAAGGACACAACAACATTATGAACTGTAGGGAGAGTTGGAATTGAACCACCAACCTTCCGGTTCAGGGACAACGCTCTACCACTGAGCCACTGCGCAGCTGGCGTCTGGTTAATTTGTCTTTTTGTAGTTCCACTAGTGTTTAATTAAAGTTCAGTTGCATTGTTATCATTACCAGCTACATTGACTCGAGCTACAGCTAACTTGTAAAGCTCTTAACCTATAGATGTTCTATTCTTTTTTGTCTGCTGACCTGTGGAAAAGGTTAAAGCAAAAGGATCTAGACTTGGTTGGTTAACCAAGTCCTTATGCTTTTGCTTTAACCTATTCTTCAAAATGACCTGGATGACTGAGAACTTTCACAGACACATCTGCTGACCTGTGCATCTTAACAGATCCATTGCAAATTGGCATTGTCATTTTAGTACTAAATCTTAACTATTCTGTCATAGAAAGTCTTACATTTTCAAATATCAAGTTTTTTATTTTATATGGAAACTAAAACAATGAATTGCGGAGTTGTCAAATGTGTTGTGTTAGGAACTCGGTTACTGAATTGTTCCTACAGAGAGCATGGCCGTTTACACAAACATTACATCAGACATCTCACTATGAATAGGCAGAGCAGCTGAGATAGATGCATGTGTTACCTTCACTCTAACTCAGACCTAATAGACGGACAAGGACTAAAGCACACTATAGTAAGTTGTCCTTGTTTTAGCCTCAATCAAACAATGTTATAAAAATACAGGAGGATGTTCAGGATACCATTTTGAAATAGGGGTTCTTGGGGAATTAATAATTATGAGGTATTCATAATTTAGTTATAATTTGTTTAGTAGTCTTTCCCAACTTACTGAAGTCCGAGCCGCCTGATTATCACCAGCAGGAGTCCAATAGTACTGAGACCATTTACAGGAGGGCAGTTTTTGCTTTAAGGGCAAAAAGATATCTCTATGTTTAACTTTTTTGCATTAGGAGCCAATTACACAGCTGACAAAAATGACCTGGGGTAGTTTGGTGTCCAAGGTTGTTTGTGCTGACATTCTGCTTTTCCAAATGCCAGTCTGTTAATTATGCAAATGGACTACAAGGCCCCAGTGTAAACATATACATAGGCCTTTTATGTGTACACAGCGCCATATATTCTGCAAGTTATTACAGACAGCGCTTGTTTCAATATTATAAAAAATTGAAATATGAAATGACCCCCACAGGCTGCAGTATCCTCTCAGGCCTCTCCTCCTCCCTGTCCTCTTTTCCTTGTGGTGCAGCTCTTTGCGCAGCGATGCTATGCGACACTTGCCTGCTTTGGAGAAGACAAGTCCACATTGCATTAATTCCAAGCAGAGAGAAATCCAGTATCAGATGTAATGGGTTGGATTCCTGAGCCCCGGGGCTGTGTAGGCGCTGCTGTAATGGTGGTGGGAGTCGGCACAGATCCTGCATTCGTCACAATGCCTCTCTCAGCTGGTGTACTTTCCCATTCATTTACTTTCTCTACTTGTCTACCGATTCTTTATCTACATTTCTCCATTTTTGTTTCTTTGGATGACCAGAAGTCCACCCATCCCTTTTCCTTTCCCCAAATTCTTCATGTTGTGTAAATACTGTCACTAAGGCTTTGATCTCAGCGGTCCTGAGCAGAAAGGGTGAACTCTTGACCGACTTTTTCCATGCGTTCTTTAGAGTAAGGTTGGGGGGCCTTGAAAATTACAAATGATGAGTTAAATTTTTAAAACCCTCCTGGCTCTAGTGCGTGTCAAACCGGTGGATTAATGAGGATTTGTGGGAGGTAGGTTGGGATGGTAGATGGGACACAAAACCAAGGGCTGTCCCGTGTGAGCCAATGTCCTGAGTGAAAGTAAGGTAAGTTAAGAATGTATGTGTTTTTGTCATGCATGTTGGCTACTACATATTTTGAGCACTATTATATACTTTACTTCTATCATTTACAGAACATTTTTTCCTGTGGGAGTCCCAAGTTAAGTTTAGCCTGTTTAGCCTAAACACTATTTACAACAGTGTTTTGAAACCTAACCAAAACGGATTCACTCTAGAAGGACAAATGGTAAGGACTATGAGACCAGAACAGCATGGTCCTATCAGGTTTAGTTTCAGGTCTAAACACCCTCTAGAGATATAAGGACAAGGCCTTGGACAAGGACTGAAACGTCTTCACCTTGAAAACAAAGTCCAGATGTCTTTGCTTCAACCTTTTCTTTCACAGCCAGAGCTAAACCACTGCACTCTAGTCGTCCCCCCCCCCCCTCCTCCTCCATCTGGAGGCTTGAGGAGAGAAAGAGGGGCTTTCCTGGGTTCCATGAGGTAAGTATCTACCCTGCTCCTTCCTTAATCCTACTGGGGCTCCCTTTATTGTGATGGATGGGGAGGAAAAGAGGGACATCAATGGCCTCTTCCTCTTCATCCTATCAATGAACAAAGAGATGCCCAGCTGACAGTGAGATAATTACTCCGTCATTATACCACGGGCTTGTGCACAAGAGTATCTCACTACATAAACCTCCACACACCAGATGGGGTCCCCAATGTTTCCAGCCTAGTGCATCCCCCTCCCTCTCACTATCCTCCCTTTTCTGCTATCTCTCTCACGCTCTCTTTCGTCGCCAACGAGGGAATTCCAGCCTTCCAGGAAAGCTTGCCAGATCTTGACGACTAGAGGGAGTCTGTGGGTGTGAGTGTGAGCTTCTGTTTGTGCTAACATGTGCAGAGATCCTCCAAGTGTGTAGCTTTTCGTCATTAACAAGGCCTGTTTAGCGCTTGGTTCTGGCCTCCACAGTTAGTCTGACAGATGTGGACTCGGCACAGACAATCCCTTCTTCCATTTCCTGGAAGAAGGGATTATCACATTACACCATCATTGTTCTTTGATTTTATTGAGGATGTTCCTTTTTAGATTAAACCGTTGAGGCCTGGACTCCAGTAGACTAAACTAGGCTCCAACATGTCTTATTACTGAATAATGTGTTATTACTAATAATAATTTTCAGATCATGCTTTGCACATTATGCACAGGAAAATGATGGTGTTTATATGTGACCATTAAAGTTGGCAGACATACTGGAACACACATTCATACACCAGAGCTTGGATACAATCACTTTATCATCGGTGGTTACTAATAGGAATTCCCCCAATCACCTCCAAGTTTTCATCTAAAGTACCTGCCCTTTGCAAACGCTTTCTGTGGAAGCCCTTCCAGATGGTTCTCTGCAAAAGAGACCATCTGGCCAGTTGCGTTAGTTATTTTGGGTCCTATATTTTGCTTCCTTAGTATTCCTACATTGAACTATCCCCATTGTTCCACAGATTACAGTGTTGGTCGACTATTGCTGCCTCACATAAAGAATAATAATGCTATTTTAAAGCTAATCAACAGTCACAACTTGTTAGATACTCAAAAAAAGATACTAAAGGTACTACATCCTCTAGCTCAGTCATCTACACAGAACATTAACATGAAAATGCTCATAAATTGTTAAGTGTAGATTGTTAAAGCAGTAACAGATGTACTGCAATCTGACACAAAAGAGGTTACCCAACAAAAACAAGTTAAAACTCCTGTTGAAGGTCTAGCAGTCCCTGTTAGACTCACCTCCTGCAGCGAATCCCAACACAGTCTAAGAGGGAATTGAGTCCTGTATAAGGTAGAAAGGGTGGAAATGTGTGTCAGTTTTTGGTTTGGTCAGTGGACATCACAAAAACTATTTAAGCCATGCACTGAAGCCAGAAGAGTTGGCCCACTTCTTCCCACAGTTGTTAATGTCCATGTGTTAATGAATTATGTATATTAATAGATTCCCAACAGAAGATGGAGGATGAGTATTCATTTTTTTCCTTGAGAATAAACAACAGAAATTATACAGCATGGGAGCGTGCAGCCAGTCTATAAATAGCAGCGGTGCTTTTTGCCCAGGGATGTAGTTGCATTTTTACAGGTCAGACTATGATCTGCTCTTAAGCCTCTGCATTGAGACGAAACCGACACATCTCTGGGGTGCTGTCCAGGGCTCCTTCAGAGGCCCCTTCATCTTTCAAAGCAGGCGTGCAACCTCAGACTGAATACAAAAAAATGGACTCACTGGACGTAAAGTCACAGTTAGACTCTGGACTAGTATCAAAGTTTCAAGAATGTTGTTCAGGATGGTTTTAGGAAGCCACATGAAACAAAACAGTATTACTACAGACCACAACTAAAGACTCAGTAAAATACACACGTGGACAAAAATGTTGGTACCCTTCAGTCAATGAAAGAAAAACTCACAATGGTCACAAAAAAAAACTTTATTCTGACAAAAGTAATAATAAATAAAATTTCTATGAATGTTAACCAATGCTTTTCAACCATGCTTCAACGGAATTATTTTAAAAATAAACTCATGGAACAGGCCTGGACAAAATTGATGGTACCCCTAGAAAAGACTGTAAATAATGTGACCAAATGGACATGTTAATTCAAGGTGTGTGCACTAATTAGCATCACAGGTGTGTACAATCTTGTAATCAGTCAGTGGGCCTATTTATAGGGCTTCAGGTAGTCAGTGTGTTGTCTGGTGACATGGTGTGTACCACACTCAACATGGACCAGAGGAAGCGAAGGAAAGAGTTGTCGCAGGAGAATAGAAAGAAAATTATAGACAAGCATGATAAAGGTAAAGGCTATAAGACCATCTCCAAGCAGCTAGATGTTCCTGTGACTACAGTTGCACATATTATTCAGACATTTAAGATCCATGGGACTGTAGCCAACCTCCTGGACGTGGCCGCAGGAGGAAAATTGAGTGTCAGATCGCACCATCCGTCGTTGTTTGAGCCAAAGTGGACTACACTGGGAGACGACCAAGGAGGACACCATTGTTGAAAACAAATCATAAAAAGCTAGACTGGAATATGCCAAACTACATGTTGACAAGCCACAAAGCTTCTGGGAGAATGTCCTATGGACAGATGAGACAAAAATGGAACTTTTGCCAAGGCACATCAGCTCTATGTTCACAGACGGAAAAATGAAGCATATCAAGAAAAGAACACTGTCCCTACTGTCAAACATGGAGGAGGCTCTGTTATGTTCTGGGGCTGCTTTGCTGCATCTGGCACAGGGTGTCTTGAATCTGTGCAGGGTACAATGAAATCTGAAGACTATAAAGGGATTCTAGAGAGAAATGTGCTGGCCAGTGTCAGACAGCTTGGTCTCAGTCGCAGGTCATGGGTCTTGCAACAGGACAATGACCCAAAACACAGCTAAAAACACCCAAGAATGGTTGAGAGGAAAACATTGGACTATTCTAAAGTGGCCTTCTATGAGCCCTGACCTCAATCCTATTAAGCATCTTTGGAAGGAGCTGAAACATGCCGTCTGGAAAAGACACCCTTCAAACCGGAAACAACTGGAGCAGTTTGCTCATGAGGAGTGGGCCAAAATACCTGCTGAGAAGTGCAGAAGTCTCAGTGACAGTTACAGGAGTCGTCTGATTTCAGTGATAGCCTCAAAAGGTTGTGCAACAAAATATTAAGTTAGGGGTACCAACAATTTTGTCCAGGCCTGTTCCATGAGTTTATTTTTTAAAATAATTCATTTGAAGCATGGTTGAAAAGCAATGTCTGACTTTCATTGGTTAACATTCATAGAATTTTTATTTATTATTACTTTTGTCAGAATAAAGTTTTTTCTGTGACCATTGTGAGTTTTTCTTTCATTGACCGAAGGGTACCAACAATTTTGTCCACTTGTGTAGTTAAAGCAACATTATTTACAGTGCCTTGCGAAAGTATTCGGCCCCCTTGAACTTTGCCTTTTGCCACATTTCAGGCTTCAAACATAAAGATACGAAACTGTAATTTTTTGTGAAGAATCAACAACAAGTGGGACACAATCATGAAGTGGAATAAAATTTATTGGATATTTCAAACTTTTTTAACAAATAAAAAACTGAAAAATTGGGCGTGCAAAATTATTCAACCCCCTTAACTTAATACTTTGTAGCGCCACCTTTTGCTGCGATTACAGCTGTTAGTTGCTTGGGGTATGTCTCTATCAGTTTTGCACATTGAGAGACTGAAATTTTTGCCCATTCCTCTTTGCAAAACAGCTCGAGCTCAGTGAGGTTGGATGGAGAGCATTTGTGAACAGCAGTTTTCAGTTCTTTCCACAGATTCTCGATTGGATTCAGGTCTGGACTTTGACTTGGCCATTCTAACACCTGGATATGTTTATTGGTGAACCATTCCATTATAGATTTTGCTTTATGTTTTGGATCATTGTCTTGTTGGAAGACAAATCTCCGTCCCAGTCTCAGGTCTTTTGCAGACTCCATCAGGTTTTCTTCCAGAATGGTCCTGTATTTGGCTCCATCCATCTTCCCATCAATTTTAAGCATCTTCCCTGTCCCTGCTGAAGAAAAGCAGGACCAAACCATGATGCTGCCACCACCATGTTTGACAGTGGGGATGGTGTGTTCAGGGTGATGAGCTGTGTTGCTTTTACGCCAAACATAACGTTTTGCATTGTTGCCAAAAAGTTTGATTTTTGTTTCATCTTTCTTCTTGCCACTCTTCCATAAAAGCCAGATTTGTGCAGTATACGACTGATTGTTCTCCTATGGACAGTCTCCCACCTCAGCTGTAGATCTCTGCAGTTCATCCAGAGTGATCATGGGCCTCTTGGCTGCATCTCTGATCAGTCTTCTCCTTGTATGAGCTGAAAGTTTAGAGGGACGGCCAGGTCTTGGTAGATTTGCAGTGGTCTGATACTCCTTCCATTTCAATATTATCGCTTGCACAGTGCTCCTTGGGAAATTTAAAGCTTGGGAAATCTTTTTGTATCCAAATCTGGCTTTAAACTTCTCCACAACAGTATCTCGGACCTGCCTGGTGTGTTCCTTGTTCTTCATGATGCTCTCTGTGCTTTAAACCGACCTCTGAGACTATCACAGTGCAGGTGCATATACGGAGACTTGATTACACACAGGTGGATTCCATTTATCATCATTAGTCATTTAGGTCAACATTGGATCATTCAGAGATCCTCACTGAACTTCTGGAGAGAGTTTGCTGCACTTAAAGTAAAGGGCTGAATAATTTTGCACGGCCAATTTTTCCGTTTTTTTATTTGTTAAAAATTTTTGAAATATCCAATAAATTTTGTTCCACTTCATGATTGTGTCCCACTTGTTGTTGATTCTTCACAAAAAATTACAGTTTCATATCTTTATGTTTGAAGCCTGAAATATGGCAAAAGGTCGCAAAGTTCAAGGGGGCCGAATACTTTCACAAGGCACTGTAACTGTTTAGCATCTAATATGTAATGGTCTTTCAAAGGAAGTAATGGTCTTTTAAAGAAAATCCTTCAGGGAACAGTGAAGGGAGGAGGAAGGCGCCAGCAAAGGAAAAATGGGTAGACAACATTACTGAGTGGACGTTATTAAGCTTTGCCACACTCCAGTCTTGCCCATGACCGAAGGAATGGAAGAGGATAATGAATAGCTCAAGTAATGCCTCCACAACCTAAGGGTTAAGGGAACCAACAAAACATGTAAACTTTAAATTTTGATTCAGTTCATTTAAATGCTTCCCTGACATGAAACAGACGTTTAACTTGACTTTTACAGCCACGATGCACTGGGATGAGAAGATATATTCCTCTGTCTGTTGGGGCACACTACAATATTTTTAAAACAAATCTCCCCATAACAGCGAGAAACATATTCTTTCAGCCCTGCTCTACTTGTGCAATGCTTTCTGGGTAGGCACCACCGTTTTGTGAGTTTGCTGATTAATGGTAGGGACAATTAAGTCAAGGGGTAGCTGTTTTATACAAACTGCAGATGCTTAAAAGAAGTGAAAAACAATGTACAGGGACAAGCTTTTGCCAATATTCTGAAAACGTTTTCAATATCAGCGTAGATCTGCAACTCACCTTTTCAGGTACTGTCACTCATTTTGCATACATGACCTATATTACACTTTAGCAGTCCTTCTGATTTACTAAACCTTTATTTAACCAAGATTAAAAACTAACTGAGATTAAAATCTCTTTGGCAAGAGGGTCCTGGCAAAGACAGCAACATAGTATATGAACAGCATAACAAACATACCACCAGTTACACAGTAGATTATATTTACTATACACTAACATTAGCTAGAAATCTGACAACTTTTACAGAAAATGTTGCTAAACTATTGGATCGGCTTCCTGTTGAAGGGAGGGAACCAATGATGGCAGAAGTTTATTTTCACATTATCATAATAGTCTCTGGATGTGTCTTGATCCTGTCTCTGCTTTCAACTCGTCTCGTCTGCCCCTTTTTCTTTTTTCTTTTTTTCTCTCTTTTGCCTTGTCCCAGCCCTCCCCCTGCCGCCCTCCCCCCTCCCACTCCTGTCTAAGTTCGATGCTCTCGGCTCGGGGCCCTGCCGTGAGTTCTCGCTGCTGAACATGGCGTCAGACGGGATGATTTTAACAAACCACGACCACCAAATCCGGGTCGGCGTCTTGACAGGTAAGCGTTTTATGAACAACGACCTTCTTTTTTTCTGCCTCGACATCATCATCCGCCGCGTGTTTCCATGCGCTCGTTTCCGCCGGCTCGAGCTTCATACATGACGGCTGGTTTGTACGCGGCAGCGGAGGTGGAGGTGGCGCCTCTTCGCTCTTTTCGTTTGATTTAAAGCCTTTCTCCGTTTCTTCATTACACCCACCGCTTCCACGTTCAAACAAAAAGCCCTAAAACCTCTGCATCGCTCTTCGTTTTCAGCCACTGCAAGAGCTCAGTTTATGCGTATTGAATAATTCATGTCACTATAGGCTTGTCAGGGCTGAAAATTACAGTGTTGCTGGTAAAGATGCCCGGACTTATAGATCGTATTACTGACACGCAGCTGACCACAGCGTTTTTTTTGGTGGAGTGATGCTCTCGGATAGATGCTGAAGGTGGTGCTGCCACGGCCTGTTAGGGGACAATCTGGGGAATATGTTGTAGCAAAGGAGTTACATTTGATACTCTGTGGGCTACGTATGAACGCGATGACGGCGCGTCTGTCACTTATTAGAAATGGTTGTCGCTACGAGGCAGAAGGCAGTGTCAGATTTGGCCCTGGTTTTGTCTCTCTGTGGCTATTTGTGTGTAAGCGGTTGTTGCCATGACCGCAAAGTGAATCTGCTTAAAGAAGGAGTAGATGCATGATAAAAGCAGGCAGAGGCAGGAATACCCCCTCCCCACCGTTCCCCCCTTTTCTCTCCCTTCTTTTTCCTTCTGTCCATCCTGTGTTGAGGCTGGGCCGATCAATATTTCATGCAAACCGTGTCCTCTCCTCTTCCTCCTGGAGTATCCGGAGGAGGTGGTAGGCGATGTGTAGCGATGCAGGGAATGTCTGTGGAAAGACTCTCCTGAAATCTGCCAGGGAAACCCCTCACCAACGACAACACCACCTCCATCTAACCATCTATCCCTCCTCCGTCCTTCCCTCCTTCCTCCTCCTTCTTCTCTTTCTCCTGGCGCTGTCCGCGGTGCTGAAATCCAGCCTCACTCACAAATCAGTGCGGTACTGACCCGAGCACGGTAAATACTGCACCAAGATAGATACACCCAGGGATACGGTGGATACAGGGGGGCTTTCTGCTCCCTCAGGAAACAGCTTTTGCATGCAGAGCTGACTGACTGGAATATAGACTACAGAAACTAATGTAAACTTAGAAGGTTTGATCAGATAAAGTTTTTTTTTTTTAGGTAACCAAAAACATTTTTGCTTAGCCTTGTCTTGTTTTCAGGTATAAAGGACTTTCAGTGTAATATAAATGGTTCAAGATTACACCTTGTTCACTTTGTGTTTAATTTATTTAATATGGGACAGTGCACATTAATCAACATAAGTACACCAGTCCAACATGTGTCAGATGTAGCCATGAATCTGATATTCATCTGTAGTCCCTCCCATGGCAGGCTGATGGTAACAGAAACAGGACATATACAAGGAACATGGACAAGTTTAAATTGGACATTAAACAGAATTATAAAAGTAAAATAATTATTGCATGCTATAGAAATGACAAGCAAAGACAGCACAGACACATTCGATAGTGAAACAAAAACACTCAGTTATAATACATAGACATAGATCAGTGAAAGCATTAGTCCAGGTTATGAGTACACTTGTTTTCATCATTAATCGGACCAAAAATGTATTAAATGCAACTAATGTCATTTGTACTGTGTGTTCAAATTGTCCTTAACCCATTACTTGCAAGTAAACTCATTCCACTTTTGACAAGTTTTAGAACATTGATGAGCAAATATTTCCTATAGTCCAGAGCTTAGTGCAATTGTTTTGGAAAGTCAACTTTTATGTTAGTCCACCGTCTGCTTCTTAAATGTAACACTTGCACTTGTAACCTCTTATTTGTGCATGAAAGTTGCCATTCACAGAAATTAAACGTAGAGACTACACTAGATACACCAGATACACTTTATTCTCTAATCTAAAACGCTTTTCTTTTACTAACATCAAAATGTAAACTTGGATAGCTCTGGACTAAAATTAGACTTTGGTCTTTGACGCAAACCCAACGTTCAGTAATAACTTTTTGATTTGATACAAACCAACACTTCAACTCCCTGGCCTTACCCTAACCTTATTGAAAGAAACATTGGTCTAATAAAATTAGGAAACTAGTATTTAAAGTGACTTATAAAAAGTAAATACTTTGGTGCATCCTGTTGAATAATTGAACTAAATGAGTGAACCTTCTCAGAGACCAGATTGAAACAGTCAGTTCTCTTGTGCTGGATCTTCTACCTGTTGTGTTTGTGTCATTAGTCTGCTGTATGACGTCTGTGAGCAAAATGCTAATGAAGTTTTGGAGGAGTGCTCAATCTCTTTTACCAGAGGGGGGGTTCAAAGGTCAGCTGTCCACTCCTGCATCCTGTCACCGAGGCAAAAGATGGGACCTTGGCTCACCCTCTTCCATCACTTAGCCCCCATCGCAGCAGACAGGTGACAGAGCCCAGGGGACAGCTCTGTTTAGACACGGGACCTGGTGCAGGAGACTGACAATTGACACACCCTTTTTGTGTGTATTACATGTCAGACTCGAGGCCTGTGGGCCAGCTAGTGCCCTCTGCAATTCTGCTTGTCGGTAATTGTTGCTTGGCTGTTGAAATAATAGGTACGGAAAGAGAAAAAGGAACTATTGTCATTATTATTTAATATAAACCTTTTAGCTCATTGGTCTGTGCATTATTTACATTAGACCTATGCTCCAACAATAAAGGCTAAGAATTTGGGATTAAGCTCTAAAAGACATATTCAAGCACAATACTGATTTTGTCGACAGTCAAAATCAACAAAGACATTAGAAAAAACATTACAGTACAAACCATGTGAACAAAATGTATTGATAAATAAATAGATAAAAAATCACATTATATTTGTAATCAAGGTAAAACTGCTCATGATACTGGTTTATTTCACCCAGCTCTGGTTTGTCACCAGTTTAAAAAAAGGGTAGGTTTTATTTTCCAGAAAAGGGAGGCAGGAACTTGAAACATGATAATTGGGGTGAGCATGCTGTCACTTGTCAAAGATGTCACAGTGAAAATGTGAGCTTTGTTAGCGGTGGATGAAAGCCACTCCTGCTGTGCTTGGTGTATTGTGATGTGTTTATTTTAACTTTTTTTCTACCTGTGTGTACATGCCTGTTTGTGTGCGTTTTTCTGCATGGCTCCTCCTCGCCCAGTTTGTAGCTGTCGGTGTTTCTCGTGTTTGGAGTTTTAATTGTCCCGAGCCTCTCTCCCTGGGTCTCCCTCAGGGCATGGCCACTCAAATACGCACTCACTCGTTTTAGTTTAATATGGCCGCCTGTTTTGCCTAATGCATGCATACTGTGGCTAGAGACAAAAATAGACAGTGCTGTCATATGAAGTTTGTGACCAAAAGTCTTTTGGGAAAATGTAGTAGACCGTAAAAATAGTGGTCAAAGGGAGAGTGACGTCATATAAACTCTCACTGGACCTGAGAAGCTGGAATTTATGAAAACCTATAGTACAGTCATGAGAAAAAGTTCCTGTCCCCTTCTTGGTCTAAAAACATGACTGAATAATCTGAACTGGAATACTGCCTCAAATGAACATATACATTTTTTCACTGTTCCATTGATTATTAAGAGAAATGAAGGCAAGGAAATGTGTTGTATACAACTAAGCACCCAGACCACCTTTTGTTAAAGTAATGGTTTCTTGTAAGTCAGCTTTCAGAAGGTCCCACTACAGTGTTGTGCAGCCTTATGTCTCTTAATCAATCAAAGATACATGTTTTAATTGCAGCATTTAACTAGTTTTATGACTGTTTTTATGTCATCTCACTGAAATAGTTTTAGACTGGGTTTGTAAAGTAAGCCTCAACACTAGTGTTTAAAATGGATGTAGTGGAAAGTATTGTATCCTAGTTTAACAATTGAAATCTTTTACACAATGAAGCCAATGGAGATCTTAGGGAAATGCAGTATTAGAAATGATAACACATGAGTCTTGACAAAGCCACTGATGAACTCATCTCATAAAGTCTACAGTTATGAAATGGTGACATGTAAAGAAAAATAAATAAATGAGAATATATTAGACTCACAGTTTTAGGTTTAGGGGTGCTTATATTTTCCATGTGCTGTTGTGGTAATGCTGTGTAGGTTAACAAGTCCCCTCGACTCACATATGTCCGCTATATCTGTATGTATATCTCTTCTGATCACAGCAAGGTCAAAGAGGGACACACTGGCAAAATAATAGGCCTTTGCATACATTTATTGTTTAACATTGTCAATATATGTTATTGCATCCGTACACTAAACATGTTACTTATAAAAATAAAAAAACACGACAGGAATCATGTGCCGTGTGCAGCAGACACCCCTCACTTTGTAACTGTCTCATGGTTTTACTGACTGAGGGTGGGACATCTCTCCAAATGTAAGACATGTCTATCAGAAAGACATGAACCGACCGCAGGTACGCTGTCCCAATCCATCAGTTAAGTCCAACTCATATGAGACTGAAGCCTTAACTTTGGATGAGCGTCTTTTTACCTTATGATAAATGTTTTATGATAAGTGTTTAAGAGAAATTTGATTGGTCTTTTGTGTTTTTGCGTTTGGCTCTGTGAACATGTAGTGTCTGCTTGTTTTTGTGCTGCAGATAGGAAAATAACTATTTAATCTGCTTTTCCACATAATTTGGAGTTTGCTCACCTTAAGCACTCAGGCACAAGAGAGAAAAACAGGAGTCAAGTTAACAAAAGGGCAGCCTTGCATGCCAGAGCAGCTCGACCAGAACTAGTTCATTGGTCATCTGCCACTGGTGTAGCATGGGCCGCTTCCAGTTTGTACAGCGACAAAATCCATCCAAGTCAAGTACAATTTACAATCACAAAGCATTAGTATGTAGCTCTTACATGCACTGAGTAAATCTAATCTCATTTTTTTCCCCTTCATCTAGATTAGTAAGTAAGATTAGACTGTTCAAAGTCCTCGGTAATACTTGGAAACACATTTGCATTAACATTTTGGTGAGTAACACTGATAATAGAGTTGAGGCCAAGGTTGAGGTTTTTAATAAGTATTTGGCAAGGTACAGATTAGATAGGCATATCTATAATACATATAGTTTCAACAGCTTAAATCATAAGATCCACTCATTAATTATGCAGTAATATCCGTAATGAAGCAACTTGGCAGGGTGGTATGTCATCATAGGTTGAAATTGAAACATTTACACAATATGTTCACATTTCACAATCCTTCCCATAATTGTCAAGGATACTGTGTTGTTTTAATCTACTAAAAAAGAGAAAAATGCCATGAAGTTTACATATGCGCTAGTCCGAGTCTTGTTTTTTGTCCATATTACAGCACAAGCCAAATTAAGTCAGGGTCTGCAGGATGGCTGCACAAGCTCATGTTTATCATTAACCTAATGTCAACATTCACAGTATTTACAGCTTAAACTACTAAATAGTTATAATAGCATGAGTGTAAAAAAAAGGTCCACCAGAGTTGCAGAGTTTTAATAAAGTTAGTGGCACCGGAGTGACCAGTGAAAGTATCTAATCTTCTGTATTCAGATATATTTTCTATTTCTCTACAATTCACAACATCCACTATGCAATGTTCAACCACAGCACATCTTCTCCTGAAATTACACAGTCCTAGTCTGCAGTGATATAAAAAAGTGTTGGATCATAAAACATCAGCTTTTGTTTAAAAAGAAAATCCGTTTTTAAGTTCATGGTGAATTTGATTTAATTTGTCTTTTCAACATCTTCAATATTGTAATTGTTTGAAGAATTTTCAAGGAATTGCCAAGTAAATGGATGTCAGTATATTCAGTGTGAACGCAATAGACCCTGAACAGTGTCAGAACGTCCATGACTCTGTACATGCATTTTTACTGACTATTAGGGCTGTGCAATTAATTGCATTTGTAATTAAATCCAAATATAAAAAATCATCAATTTTCAAATCGCAGAGGCCGCAAATATTTGTCATGTAACACAAGTTGCAAAAAATGAAGTTGATGATTAACTTGAGTCACTATGCTATGCTACGTTGTGTGTTACAAGGAGAAAATAACTGAGGCAATAACAGGGTTCTCCAAAGAGAGACAGAGAAGTCTAGTTAAGGCTTAAGATTGTGGTCATGTTGTTGCTCTGTTATTAATTTGAAAAGCTAACTCTTAACTCTACACTGTGTCCCAACAGAGGACAGGGGATGTTGACTATTATTGGCTAAATAAAAGTTATCAAAGTAGATACATTTTTTTCGAGGCTGTGTTGACTCTTGAGTAGTGCTGTGCCTGAAAGATGCTGCTCTAAAGCCTCTTTCTGAAAATTAGCGTTTGGCAGGCTTGGATTTCGGAGATTTGGGGCCCATGGGCTACAACCATATTTAGGGCCCCCTTTAGGGAGGTCTATGGGGACCCTCAATCTCATGTATTCTTTGAGACCGAGGCGGCAGTGGCTCAGAGGTAGAGCGGTCGTCCTTCAACCTGGAAGGTAGGCGGTTCGGTTCCCACTCTTCCCACAGTTCATACTGTCGTTGTGTCCAGTGGTGTTCCAGCTGTAACACTGGTGAATGGAACCTTAATGTAAAAGCTTTAAAGTGAAAGCGTCAACTAAAATAACACTAAAGTAACACTGTTGAATGTAAGTCGCTTTGGATAAAATCGTCTGCTAAATGACTAAATGACTAAATGCTGCTACTATACTTTTAGTTTTTCTCTGGAATAAAAAGGAAATGCAGCTTTCCCTTGACGACTGGAGGTAGGGCAGAACAAAGACCCAAAGGGTATAAATGCACTGGTTTAAATGGTTAAATAAAAACGTGTCATTCATACAATTTCACAATTTCATACATGATCTAATGTCTTACTTACAACAAGGCTTGGCCACAAAAAACATGAGTTTGTTAACGGTATTACAGAGGATGTTTGTAATTTAAAAAAATTTCTATACGCTCTAAAAACTGCCTTAACCATTAAAGAAAAAAATATAACATTCGTAAACGTCAACCAATCATAGACACTTGGCGAGCGTTATCCATTGGCCCTCTGGCTTGTCAATCACCGTTACTGCATACGTTACGTTATGTACGTGTGTTCAGTTGCTGTGCATGTGTAGACAGTGTTTAAATGTAGCTACAGCACTATCCCCGGCTTTCATGTTGCGCCGCCGGTCTGACCGCAAAGTTGCAAAATGGCTTATAAACAACCTAAAGCAGGTAGTGGCAAAAGAATCTCCTTTTGAGGAATATGAGAAAAGGAGAAAAACAGCTAAATAAAACCAGAATATGTCTATGTGCCTTCAGAGCATGCTCTGAAGGCACATAGACATATTCTGGTTTCATTCTGGTTCATTTTTGGTGAAAATACTTGATTTTGTAAAGTTTGGTAAAGATACAAACTGCCCTGTGGCCCTGTAAAGCAACAGACAGTGTGGTAATAGTAATAGAGGGAACACTGTCCAGCGGTGAGTTCGACAGCGAATCCACTAACACAACACAGTGAATGCCGGTAGTAAACAAACACTTGTTTATTGTAATCACATAAATAATCGCAATGTATTAATAATTTTACTGAATTCACAATTAGATTATTTTCCAAAATTGTTTAGCCCTACTGACTATATCTGATTTTTACATTTTAATGAAACCCTACATGACACATGTCATGGCTTTTTCCATTTTCCATCAGCATTGTCTTTTTAGTTCTTATTTTAAACAGACATGATTTCCTGACACTGCTGACATGACTATATAAACACAAACTTAACATTAACATTCATTTTCGTATTGTGCTAAACATACTGTACATGGTTTGGGTGGGTCTGTCTCCTTCTTTAACCCAACTCTCTCTCTGCGTGGTTGAATCCTCTCAAAGTGGCTTCCAGGATGTTCTCTCACAACGATCTGTGGGCATCTGTTCGACAATATGCTTGTATGCGAGAGATACAATTGGAACAAAAGAATCTAAACATCAGGAAACACAATTGGTCGCATTTCTTCCTGTCTAGTAGTAATACCATTCTTATATGACACAATAGATGTACTTTTTCATCGTAGCTACCTTATTCAACCTTTTCTAAACTTAAAAATTTAAGTCTTAACAAATACAGTGTCACCTTGAAAGTCCCAAATATCAACATCTAAGTCATCACACACACTTTTACTTACTGAGACATAGAAGCAAATAAAAAAATGCTGGAAGTTATTTTTTACATTTTCAACCATCTACAGTATTTCAATCTAACATTAGACATTGATTTAAGGGAACATTTAAATCAATGTCTGAGCATTCTTTTGTTGCCACACTTTATACACTTTTATTTATTTCTAGTTTTGTGGTATTAGCATCATCACTACATGGGAAAATTGTTGTATTGCTTTTGTATTGTCCATGAAGTTGTTATAGTTTTGTCTGTGGTTGCCGTTTTGGACCGTGCTGTGCCTGTAGTCAAACTGTACTGCTCAGCCACTTTGAAGGGCAGTTGAAGCTTATTACTTTACTGTTGCCATGCTTACGGTGCTGTCTCTGTTCTCCTGTTTCCTTGTAGGTCATTGGCATACATTGTGTTTATTTTGGGTCGCCACTTTGCATAATTAACTTTTGTACTGTAAGTGAATGTATTTTTATTTCTACATGTTTCCAGTTGGGTTTCTTATTGTTCCTGGGTGCGGCACAAAGGTAACAGTGGTTTCAACGCAGGCTGACCCTCTCCTCTCTGCATTGGCTGTCACTCCTACGGGCAGTGAAGCAGCACACCTCATGCCTGGAATAGACAATATAGGATCAGGGACACAAACACGGAATGAGAATTAAGTCTTCACTGCAAAGGAATTATTTTTCAGTGTCGAGTGGTGGGTAGTGCAGTGTGCCTCCTCCTCCTCCTCCTCCTCCTACAGTACACACACCCCTCACTCTATCTCTCACAGCCAATGGAACACAAATCCTCCCTCCCTTACTTTAATTGAGAGTGAGAACGAGAGGCAGACGATATTTGGTGGCCGAATCTCCTCCGTCCTCGTAGGCTCTTGTCAACCCTCCAGAGAAGAGCTCCACTGGGTGCTACCTGAAAACCTATTCCCAGACTCAAAGCGTTGGCGACAGAGAGTTGCTTGGTTCCCACTCCTTCCTGGACTCTGTCATTCATTAGTGCTGATAATCACAGGAAGCTGGAATAGATTTAAGAAAGATCTCGCTTGATATTTATAGTTAAGAGCAAAAAGATTCTGGCATTTATTGATATTGGTGCTTATCTTGTTTTGCCAAAGAGTAGGCAGCACACATTCTCTGGAAGCAGGGTTTTCTATTTCTGAAATGGTGCTAAAAAAAAAAGGATGTACAGTAGCCCTTAGTGTTGGTGAACCTGATTCTGGAATTGGTCTTGAAGCGTTGGTTTTAATGTTTTTTTGTAGATTTTGTTTGTTCTGAGAAATACTGTCAACTTCTCCAAATAACAAGTTAGGCCAGGAACTGATTTATCATCATTATTGAAAGGATTGAAAACTTGTCATCAAAAGCAGCCAAGAACAGTCCAAACTGGTGCTGGGACTGGACATAAAGTTTTTTAGAACTGTTCCTTGGTATCTCTTCCCACATACTGGCCTTGGTCTTGTTATCATCTTTTCTCAGCCATAATTGTTTACCATTATTTCCATATTACCTTGTCCTTGGCATGGCTTTGTCTTGGTTGGTGTGGTGTTGGTGTCGACTCACGTTCACTGTGTTTTAATATAACGTTCACATTTTCCTGTCTGTATCTAAACACAAGCTACACAATGTACTGCTCTAAAATGATAATCAATGCAGTGTTTCCCCCTGCCATTTTATTACGGGGCATTTACTGCAACTATACACTTCCTGTGGTGCTGTCAAAATAAAAACTGTGTCTTTTTTAACAGCAGCTGAAACAGCTTTATTTTGGCGGAGGCAAAAAAAGAGTGAACATTAGAGCTGCCTGTAGATTACAGTCGGGTATAAGTGGTACAAATGTTTATGTGCTCAAGTGTTCCTTTTTTAATGTAATAATAATGAATTGGATTTATATAGTGCTTTTTAAGGCTCCATGAGTGTGTTACAGAGTCCATTATTCATTCACTCCACAGTCACACACTGGAGGAAGAGACGTGGCAGCCATTTTGTGCCTACAGACTCTCCAACCTCTACTCACTCATTTATACACCAGAGCCACGGTGGGTGAAGTGTCTTGCCCAAGGATGAACTGGGGAGAGCGGGAATTGAACCGCCGACCTTCGAGCAAGCTAACTACTGCGTGTTGTATTAATGCCTCCTCTGTGTACCGCATACTGTATGTTGGTTAGGATGGATTATACAGTGTAAGTCAGAGGTTTGAGCTGTTATTACTGGTCATAGACTAAGATATTATTTTGTCACGGTAAGACAAAAAAAGAAAGCTATACAGGGAATCTTTGACTTTGGGCTATGTAACTATGGAGAAAAAGCCACTTATAAACTTATATTCTACCACATCTGGAATATCTAGCATGTTTTTTGATTTCTTGGTATCTTGATGTGACATTGCACACCTCACTTATCTTGTTTCCATATCCTTTAAACACTTGCAGTAACCCAGCAGGGACATTTTTATGTGTGTGGTTTAGTCTGCTTTGGAATACAAAATCTTTGAAACAAAATCAATAAAGTTCTTAAACATCTCAATTGTTTATGCCAAATTTGTTAAAAGAAATAAAATAAGAGAGTACTTTTCCTCCAGCAGTGCAGTAAATGTGAACTATTGGTTCAGGGGCGGCAGTGGCTCAGTGGTAGAGCGGTCGTCCTTCAACCGGAAGGTAGGAGGTTCGATTCCCGTTCTCCCCATAGTTCATACTGTTGTATCCTTGGGCACTTAAGACACTTAACCCACCTTGCCTTGTATGAATGTGTAAGAATGTGAATGTACTTGGTGATGGTCGGAGAGTTCATAGGCGTGGAATGGCTGCCACGTCTGCCCCAGGACAGCTGTGGTTACAGATGTAGCTTACCACGACCAGTGTGTGACTGCGGAGTGAACAAATAATTGATATGTAAAGCGTCTTTGTGTCCTCGCTATATAAAATTGATGTAATAATAAATAACTGTATGGTACAATATTTTTTACACAGTGCATACACTTATCCATTTACCTGCTGTTTTCCCCACAATCTAGACCCCTTTCTTATTCACTTGGGTCATTCTTTTGCGATAACCCGAGTGAGGAGGGAACAGCTGAGTGATGGTGATACAGATCGAGATAAAAGATATGGCAGTGGGTTTTAACTGATGACTCACTTCTGTGTCTGTCTCGGCTGAGGTGTAAATTAGGACTTGAGACTAAATAGTAGAAAAGGAAAGTTGAAAGGCATGCTCACAATATAAAAAATATATACAGTACAGTACAGTTTAAATTAATTTTGCTTTAAAGTTTTGCTCCTACCTCTCCTGCCTGGTTCTCTGTAGGGAAACAAATGCAAACAAAACAAAACAAAGTAGTTTTATTTTCATCGTACAAACAGAGGCCAGACAAATTGTAAAAAGTTAAGGTAGCCCCCTCTCGTCAATATCTAAAGTTTGGTTCATACTTAAAATTTATAGAAAATGTTAGTACCCAGCACACTAGGCCTGACCCTTCTAGGTTTATTTTAACTTTGCTGTATTTTATCTGGCACTATGTCCACCATTTTGCTATCACTACTGTTTTTATTTGGTTTAAGTCTTTATCTGGGGCCGTGTTGCGGGGGCAGCAATCTAAGCAGAGACACCCAGACTTCCTTTTCCCAAACACTTTCTCCAGCTCTTCCGGGGGAATACCAGGCATTCTCAGGCCAGTGTCCTAGGTTTTCCCTGGGGCCTCCTCCTGGTGGGACATGTCCGGAACACCTCCCGGGGAAGGCGTCCAGGGGAGGTCCCTGGCTCCTCTCGATGGAGGAGCAGCGGCTCTACTCTGAGCTTTCAACTGACCAAGCTCCTCACCCTATCTCTAAGGGAGCGCCCAGCCCCCCTGCAGAGAAAGACTGTTTCAGCTGTGTACAACTTATCAGGACTAAACCAGTATTGAAGCAGGACTCGAGCAGGACTGAAGCAGGACCAAACCAGGATTAAACCAGGACGTTCTTTAGCGGCCTTGCTCTTGGTGGTCTTCCAGACATTGTAATTTGTTTGTTTGAGGACACATATCACTTTCCTGCTCTCACTCTTTTTCCCTCCTTTGAAAGTGAGATCACAGACATTACCGTAATATATAACATATATAATATTGACGTGAAGGCACAGCGTTTGATTGTTTTAGATTGGGCAAAAACTGGAGGAGGTACGGTATTGAGAAGCTTTGTAGATTTTTCTGATTGGACAAACTATGATGGTAATAAAAGTCCGCACATAGAAAACAATTGACCTGAACTATAAATTAGAATTTTTCATTGCTGATTATGTACAGTGTCTTCACTACTTGTCACTCTCTCTTTCCTCTTATACTTTTTTTTCTTCCCCTAAAACTGTGAGTCACATCGAGGTGCAACGCTCTGATTAATATATGTATGTGACACTTATTTCTGGGACTTACCATTGTGCGTATTAGGAGCAAAATGTTTGTATATTTAAAATGTATAGATGAATAATGATACAAAAAACAGTCTATCTATCTGTATCATTATACAGGTGCTTCCCAAAAGCAGTAGGGAATCCGGGTGTTACTAAACAATGCATATTACAGAAATGACATGGTGTTGTAATTGTTTTTCTCACACTTTGGGCCGTTTAATAAAATAGAAATTGAAAGAGTATTACAAAACAGCTTCAATAAATAACACATTGCCTCCCACTTTCTCACTTATATATCACTTTTTTTTTCTAAACATGTCTTCCTTTTTATCGCTTGCTATTTTTGTCTCCCGTCTCCACACCTCTCTCTGTCCACCTTTGTCAGTTTTTTTTTTCCTACCCTTGCACTCAAGTGTCTACAGCAAAGTAAAAGTGGACTTGTACGGGTAAATAATGCAAGCTCGGGCTCTCCCTAACAAAGTGTATTTGATGGCGACCTCAGGCTTGTTTGGACGTGGTCAAGGTGTTTTCCTATTCTCCTTCATTATTCAGCTCCATCCTTTCCCCATTTCCTACCACAAAACCCTCTCAGATCACAGCGCCTGGGTATCAAATGTTAATATACAACCCCAGAGCATGTACACACATGTCACAGCTGCTTACACTCGACGGTTTGATTGACATGACTTGACACGGCTCAACAGCTTTGTTGCCCCTTTGCATCATTTATGGTTTTACAAAAGCCATGACTGGTCTCACAACATGACTGTGTAGGTTTGTAAAGAGTGATGATGGAGGTTTCTCACTCAATTTCTCCTCCTCTGCTTCATTGCCTCCTGCTCTTTTTCATTTCGTCTTCTTTTGCCATGGCAGGACATTTATCGAAAGAGGACCTTCACAATGCTTGCTCAAATTTTACTTTGCCAATGCTGATGTACTTGTTCTCCATTACATTAAGGTTTTTGCTGCCATTGCTTTTCAACCTGCGATTGAGATTTTAGTCCTTTTATGCGACTTTTTTAAAAGGTTGTCTTGTTGTCTTATTGAGCGACATGGGTTCCACTGCTGGCTTAGGGTCTAATTGTTCTACGTATGTCATTCCCCTCAATGTCACTCATTGCTTCCTGTCCTTCTTCTTCTGCCTCCATCAAGTACATAGTAAAACTAAACTTAAGTCAAAAACCACTGTTAGGGAAATGTAGCATGGCATAATGTTATGTAGATTAAAAAATGCAATCACAACTATGACTTGCTAACCTTGCTATCCAGTGCTAATAAGAATTTAGTCAATAATTATAATATATTAATTTATCAAAAAATACCATTATACTGGTTAATAGGAATCTAAAAATGTAATGCTGGCGGTAGTTGAATCATGCTTTACAGAAAGAAGGTCATGAGTTTATGATTAGAGTGTTATTAGTGTCAGCTATAGGCCAGACTTTGGTCCTCTGTGACCTTTAATATCATAGTCATAAAAACTGAATGGACAAACAGGAAATGTGTATTCATTAATTTGCCACCCATAATTCACACAGACAAGGCTGTATGTGATTAAAGACTACACAATGGTTCAAGACCTGACTGAGCAAAAATTGCACTGTAAAACATCATAGCAGAGTCAAAACAGCATCCACAATACAGTTTATAATAAAGAAGACAGTACATTTTAATTGAATCTATGTCGTGTGATTTGAAATTGCATTGTTTTGAATGTTGCATTGTTTATCTCTGGTAACAAATCTGAGAAAATGACAGGTCAACTAAAAGTTATGTGTTTTGAAATGAAAAGGTATTAGTGTGCACAGTGCCTAATTCTAAGCTTGTTGCTCATCCTAATGCAGTCACATAAATTACACTCTGTAAGTGATATTCAGTGATGTTTGCAGGTCATAGATTTGCAGTTATCGCAGCCAAATCGGCGCTTGCAGAAATCCCAGCGTGTTGTGTCTCCTTCAGGGATTCCCCACTCTGACACATTCATGTATGTATGTCTCTGTGGGGTAAGTGATGAAATGTGTGAAATATGGCAAGTGGAGCAGTCTATTAGGCAGCTTCCCCCTCGCCTGCAGGCTGCCCGTCTCCTCAGCACGGAGCAGAGGGAACCTGAGAGACGTCACACTGCCTGTTAGGGTTGGACTTGGAAGGGTCCGTGGCTCCTGCAGGTTTAGGTGCTGTTTTCATGGCATCAGTCCTCGACTAAAACCGGAAACTTGTCTTGTATTTTGGACGTTTGCTATTGGAAAGGAGAAGGGCAGTTTGCACTCTTTTGCACTTAAAAAATGCATTTTTGCATTACTTAAGTGAATGCTAGATTATAAAAGTTGTCTGTTTAGAGCATACTTTTAAGTCTTCTTTGTTTGTAGACTGTTAAAAAATGTTTCTCTGCATTCAAAAGAAAATGATAATATAACCTTAAAAACTAACAGACATACAGGTAATTTGCAAAATTACTCTATTAAATTGTATTTGCATTTAAAATTTAACATTGGATTAGCAAGAATATACCATAAGAACATAAAAAAATTATATTTTATTTTTGACTGAATGTTAAAATATGTATTATTACTGTAAATTTTACAATTGCAGTGTGTATACTGTATACCATAATGTCTTTTATAATGTTTATTATATAAGATCTGTGTAAACATTGGATCAATTGAAAATCCAATGTAACAAAATATTCACCATATTCAAAGATTATTAAGTAAAAAATACAACTAAGCACTTCTCAGTCACCCAACACTGATGAAAAATGATTACCTCCTGCCTCATGTCCAATTTGAAGTATGAGGTATAAAAGACAAGTGTCCGACTGGCTGTTTGTCTGTGTGAGCTCTTACAGTGGGAAGCTGTAATGTAATTGCTGACACTGTCCAGAGGTTTGAATGTAATGAAAGGTGCTGCTTACAGGCTGCTTCATTAGTGCAGCGGGGCCCGGGGCTCTCCCTGTGTCTGTCTGTGTGGGCATGTTAAACTCTGCATCCGGGGAAATAAGCAGAGGCAAATGGCCTCCACGCGCACACACATATAAACACATGAACGGCCCCCCACCCACTCAAACATTAACAAACATCAGCACAAGCATCTGCACTGTCTCTATTCCCTTTTTATTTGGGAAAGATACATCTCTCCCAGTAATAGTAAGCTGGCCTAACTAAGCTCGGAGCACTCATAGACAGAAAGAGAATAGTGGAATATGGTATCATTGGCTGAGTTAGGTTCTGTCATTTAACCAATGTCATGAAACAGAAATTAATAATGTTCCCATTGTCTAAGTTTCCAAACACTTTCATGAAAGTTCTTATAGACTTAATCAATAGTTATTTTCTCAAGGTTCTGTTTAAAGTAGTCACTGCTTCTCCTTTTGTTTAAACCTCAATGTGTCTGCTGCTGCACAAACAGAAATTTTGCCAAACTTTCCAGGTACAGTTATTCATATCTTGACTACATTATCTAACTGTCTAGACCTTAAGACTGTTTACACAGCTTTGAGCTTAATGTTTACGGTTGCTTTCCAAAAAAAAAGCCTCAGGAACGTGTAATAAAAAAAATGTTTTTCAACATTGAACAACTTAATTTTTTTTATATCATTGTATTAGCTGTAAGTCCTAAGTGTAATGTCTTCTGTTCATGGACTGAATACGTTTGGGTGCTGCATAGTTCCGCTTCTCTTTGTTCCACTGATTTCACGTTGATTGTTGTACAATGTGCTAAAGCCGCATGTGCTGATCAGGCTTTTGTTTCCCTCTTTTCAGAAGCATGGCTGCCATGAAATGGGATTTGTTGGTGCAGAGTGTGTTAGGGCAGTCAGTGGACTGGAGGCTGATGATGCTGCCATCTTTACCCCATGTGGTGACACAGTTTAGATTAACTTTCCACTTACTGAACATTGTGTCTCCTGCTCAAGGAATTGTCCTGACAGATGCATCTCTTCAAAGATGTTTGTCCTTCTCGGGACTGAGGTCTGCCTTGACCATCAAAGGTTTCCCATGACCTGTTAATACTTTGTCTCGATAACTGCCTGACATTGATTCTAAATGTCCAAGTGTCATTCTAACCTTGACCCAGAGACTAACAGCAGCCGCACCATTAGACCCGGCCTCTAGCTTTCCTTCTCTTTGCTCATTCATCTGTTTGAGAGATCACAGAGAGGCAGGAAGAACATAAAGCTTCCTCTATGAGGACCAATCAATACCTGATCTGATTAGGCCTAAGCACATACATTTTATTGCAAACCACGATACATTTTACTGTGAATCCTAAAAGCCAGCAGACAGCGCTAATGCTAGCCAACAGCTATCCATTTCAGTCCATCTGCTTCGTAGCCTTTACATCTTTACCCATTGAGTCAAGTGAAATGAAAGGGGTATTTTCTGAGCAGCTTCACACAGCTTGTGACGGATACACAGTGGAAATGTGCAGCTTAGCTGTGGTTGAACTGGTGCAGCCTGGGTTTCCCTGCATCAGCAGCTTGGAGGATGAAGGAGGAGGAGGAGGGGGATGGAGGGAGGGAGGGAGGCAAGCGTCTAACGGGAGGTATCAGAAATGTGCAGCTATATTGATGCCAGCGTAAGCACATTTCTATTGAAATCAATAGAGCTGCTCTCAAGCTCATTCTGGCTACCAACTAGAGAAGAGTAGCAGCTTGCTAATGGATAGCCCCAGATAACATGCAGACAGTAAAGTGGGAAGGAAAAGAAAGCATGGATTCAGGTAAAAGTAAGGTAAAAAGGGTAGACTGAGATCTCATTTTGTCATGTGTTGGAAACTGTGAAAATCCCTCTGGATCTTCTCCAGAGTGTTTTACCGAACTAGCACTAAACTATATATGTGTTGTCATGGGCAGATCTCAACAGTTTATTCTCTGATGCCCACAAAGAGCCAGAGGTGGAGCAAAACATTTTATAGGATCTGTGGAAAAGAAAACACCATATGTTTATTGTGTGTTCCTTTGTCACTTCATGTTATTTTAAGCATAGGTTGCCATGTATGAGCCTATGTTTTCTGCACTGGCAGAAAAGAAAAAATACTACCGTGTGCCTATAATGGACAAGAATAAAACAGTCACTGGGTCTCATAAGGAAACTTTGGAAATCTTGTAATGGCTTGAAGAAATGAAAGAGAAAACGGCTGTGTCCAAAGATTTTACTATTTTAAAATCACAAGGCTGAAATGTGAAAGAGCTCTATATTAATATACAACATTATACTGTACAGGCAAAGTCTTATATCTATCTCAATTTAATGTATTTTCTTCATAAAAATCCAACCCCTGGGAGGTTTATTCTTACTTTATATGAGTTGGATGTAATAGCCATCCCACAAAATCAATTACATACAGTAGAACCTTGTATGTAGGTGACAACTGAATAAATAGTGAAAAATCTCATTTGCCCATGGTTCCACAGAACTACATGTATTGATGAAATCCTACTTGTGTTTTTCCTTCTGTTGTGAATTCATACATGGCTTGATGATATCTAGTGTGGCTTTTTGAATAAACTGCATCAAAATGAATGACTTTGCTCATGCATTTCTTAAACAGCGCTGGGAACGTGTGTGTGTAAACAGCTGTTGGAAATGCCACAGAGCTGGCTTGCCGTGGGCCCTCTGCCATCCAAATGTCACGCTACACTGAGGAAAAGCTGTGATACCTCATCCACCCACGGCCACACAACCCGCCCAAGCATCGCATAGACCTACTGCTCACACACACATTCTGCACGCTGCCTCCTGCCTCACCGTATGATAATGCCATAGCAGCCCATAGACACATTCATCACGGCTGTTGTCGTTAGAAACAAGCCTCATTATGCACTGAGCCGGTGATTTATGGGTAATATTTGCAAAGGGGTGTGGTAGGTTGTCAAACACCACCAATCAATTGATTTGAGGAAGAAAAGACTTTGGGAAATTGTGTGAAGAACAAGAGAAAACACAAAAAGGGGTTGAAGGGTTGGGGTATAAAACACACACAAGTAACTTTTTCCAGCCCCAAATTACTTACAAGCCTGGACTGCACACTGTACTATTTTTATAAACAGCTATTTTCTGCTTCTGTTTTAAAAATATAAAACAGTCACACTAGAACTGCACACTGAGAGAATGCAGTATCAGAGAACAATATACTGATTTATCAGTTTAGGTTAAGGTTAAGGGTTAGGTTTTACTGTTTTAGGATTATTTGTAGGTTTTCCTGTGTTAAAACAAACAAGGAACACACTGCATGAGTTTAAGTTGTGGAGAAATTTGGGAGAGTGGTATTTAAAGTATTTCATTGGCTTCATTAGTGTCTCTTCAATATTTATAGTTCTGTATATTGATATCATAAAACATCAATCTGACAGGCCTTTGTTGTATGCTGCTGCCATCTCGGGCTTTCCAACAGAATATGGACCAAGAGGTTCAGGTTCAGAAGCTGTGCAGAATGGAGATTGGTTGTAGGCTGAATATGGCAAAAATTAGTCAGTTGGTATAAGACAGGCATAGATTAGACTTTATACTTTATACATGTGACAGTTAACATCAACAACCAGTTCCAAAGCACATTATATAGTACTGTAAGTATAAATGGGTGAATACATATCTAGCCACACACCTGACATCATCAGACTCAGGATTGGGAGAGGCCTGAATGCTCTCCTTCTATAACATCCATTTACCTAGCTTCTTATGCTGCCCTCTCTTTACAATTCACTCTAGGTCTATGACAGTATTTCTCTTTATTTTACTCTGTGTTATGGAAATCCTATCCTGTCTAGGCTTGGGCCCTGAGCAGTCCTCATGTCCATCCTGACACCTCTCCTCTTTATTCTTGGCCCAGAAAGAGGTGTAATGTACTCAACAGAGGAAAGGGATGAGGCTGGGACACAGTGGCCTCTGCACATCTGGTGCAAGGGGTACACACTTTGTTGTTTTTTCCTTGGCTCAGTGCGGATGATTGACAGTGAAAATGAGTGAACTAAAATGATGAGGTTACCCAGAAAGCCTTTGAAACACATTGATGCAAATTTTGTTGCTACGTTGATTTTTGTAAGACCTGAATGTAATATAAATGTAAATACATTTGAGTTATAACCTATTGTAGATTTAATTGTAGATGTTGTTTAAATAACCACAGACACTAGCTACAGCCGCACTGTCTTTAATATAATCAGTCACATTGTAAGTTATCCACATGAAGAGTAATTGAAATGGTTGTTGAACTTAATATTGGGAGCAATAATCCTCACAAAGGCATCTATAAAAGTGATCAAATATACATATTCATTTGTCTGTAGTTTGTTGCATTCTTTGGAAAAAAATCAGTGGGAGACAGGCTTCATAGAGTCTCCTTTCTGCATAGCTTTACTTAGCCACCGCTAACAGCGCAAACTCCTTTTTTCTGGTGTGGATCTAGGATTTTGGCCTGTCTATGCTGGAGTAGGTTTGGATTTGAGATATGGATCAGCCCACTGCTGTGCCCAGATGAATGAGCCAGTGGCGTGGTAAGCACTGCTTATTAAGCCGATTGAGTAATTATTAGCTGCAGTATTAGTGTGGGTATGCCACAGTTTGGGGCTGCTTCCCTCTATAGTGTTCCTCAATGGCTGGCTCGGCAGTAGCAGGTGGAGCGTCACACTCCTCACATTATGTAACTCCTCCTCAATTTAGATCTGAATTCAAATGAATGAAAAGCAAGCGGCTGGTTGGCTCCCCTCCCTGCGGATATAAATAGCATTTTCAAATCTTATCTGGAAACAGTGTTGTACAGAGGGAAGCTTTGAAATGCAGCCCAACGATTAGGATCCCATTGTTCCGCTCCGTTCTCCGGCTGCTTACAGTAAGCCTCAGGATGTGTGAGTCGAGCCCTGCACATGTGAACACACACTGGGACTGAGATAGCTGCTAATGGTCCCAAAGCATGTGCCTGGGCCTGGTGTGGAGAGTTTGAGACTTTGAGAGTAATTGGTGCGTTGCTGCTGGGTGTGTCTTTAATGATGGATGCTGTTCGTGCGCTGCTTACCCCACTGCTCTCTCAGAATTAACAAGGTTGCTAAGATACAGCGGCTTATATTAGATTAGCTTATCTGTTATTGCTGCTACTATATTTTACCCAGCACAGGGAAGCCTTTATTAATTTTGAAATCTACCCTGCCGTGGATTAAAAATGCAGGTACCTTCTCTGGTTTTGTAGCTATGAGGCGGCTGTAGCACCAAAAGCCCCTCAGTCACATGTCTGCTCCACCTCTATACAATCTGGAGGGGGATCCATACCTCTGTTTATCATTAAGCCCTTCTAATCTAAAGCCTGCAGCCCAGTGTTTCCATTTGACACAGAGCAAGCCAATAAAATAAAAGACAAATCGTAATACTGTCTTTTTGCTTGCAACTTATTAGTGTACAGGACGCCACAAGCAGATGTCAGTCCAGTCCTGTATATGACCTGCACAGTTGCGATGAGCCAACATTTTGGGATATAAAATAATATATATAGGGGTGTGCCGGTTACGGTAGAATATATACTAGTCTGGTAATTATGCAAACATGTTAAGTTGTCCTCTCCTTGAATCACCACCTTATAGTGGTAAAAGGGGTTTGAGTGCCCGAATGATCCTAGCAGCTATGTTGTTGGGGCCCCTGGTAGGGTCTCACAAGACAAACAGGTCCTAGGTGATGAGCCAGACCAAAAGTAGTTTAAAATCACATTATGGACACATTCAAATGTTGCCTGGTAAAGAGGCTCGCATGCTAGCGCCTAGTGTTGGAGTTCAACACGGTAAACAAGAGGGTTGCTTCCCTGCACCTTTGGGTCGGGGATTGGTCTCTCACTGTCCTTTGGGCTTATGGGCCGAATGGCAGTGTAGAGCACCTGGCCTTCTCGGAGTCTCTGGGAAGAGTGCTGGAAAGTGCTCTGACCGGGTCCCCCTGCCGGGGACTTCATTGATCTCGTGGAACACCTCGATATTCCTCCGGAAGAGCTAGAGGTGATGTCTGGGGAATGGGAAGTCTGGGCATCTCTGCTTAGACTGCTGCGTCGGTGACCCAGCCCCGGAGAAGCGAAAGAAGATAAGATGGATGGATGTTAGGTTGTTTAAATTGATTTGTGAAATTGGACTTATCCTTTAAATAATAGATTCTGTAGGTCTGTTTTCATAAGCAGAAGTGTCATAATGACAGATAACCACTGTCATAACTCCACTGGAAGCAGGCTTTGGCACAAGCAGCTCGACGTTATGTCTGGCACTGTGAGTTTTAGCACAAGTTGTCTGTCTGCTGATCCATAGAGGTGTCCAAGGCTTCTCTTGTTCCTGTGCATCTGTCTAAGAATAAAGGTGTATGTTACTGTGTATTTGGAGTGTGACATCTGTCTATATCTGACGTTATAGGCGGTTGGTATGTGTGTCTGTTTGTGTGGATCTGCTATAAGGGAAAGCCCCATTAGCATGGGATCCCAGGGAGATAATGAGTGCTGACTGCTTTATGTTCTGGAAATGATGGAGTGAACTAAGCAGCAGTTTATGAATGCTGTGTGCTAGTGGCTGACAGACTGACAGCACGTAGCCTGCTAGCTCACTGCACTACTGTATTACTGGAGATAGCCTGCTGGCTAATCTGACAGACAGCCTGCCCTTGTCTTTTTGCACAGACAGGTTAAATATAGTCTGTTTACTGATCTGCTTCAATGCTTCAAATAGTACTGGTCAATGCCCATCCTATTTTAGACTGGTCCATTTGCTCAATGTGATTCCCCTCTCTCTCTCTCGAACTGTTTCCTGGCTCTTTTTAAATAGATTTTTAAATAGATGAGATTTTTAAGAGACAAGCTGCTGTGCTTAGATCAGACTTTGGTGTGGCCCTTATGATGGACTTCCATGTCTGTATTATGCATTGAAACCTTTTTGTATTGTACTGTCCTAATCAGCACTACTTTTCCAATAAAGATTAGGTCAAAGCAAAGACATCTGGACTAGGTTTTCAAGGTTTTCAACGTTTCGTGTCTTATACCAAGAGATGTTTTCAATTCTGAGTTCAACTGGTCTGAGAGAGCTGAGCTTTTTATCTCTACCTTTCCCATACTTTACATGTATAGAATATAATAAAAGGCTTACAGAGTTTTTTTTTTAGTTTAGTTTTTTCAGATTTGGGAGAAAAACACTGCTAAAATGTGGTCTTTTTTGTCATGTGTAACTGGCCACTCCATTTAGGTTACTAATCAATTTAAATAAATTCCAGTCCAGTCATTCCTGTGATAAAGTGCAGGGATTTTCATGTAATGTAAGATCCACAAGGGTGAATGTTTTTATGCTAAAGTCTATATTGTAAGGTGATGCAAACTTTTAAACTGAAGCAACACTTTTAGACCCTTTTTTGTATTTATTTTACTCCTTTCTCAATCATTTTAAAGGCATCTGGCTACTTCCTAGTCAATAGATACCTAATGACTGACGTCACATAAAGGTTATTAGTGGATTGGTTTGTACCAGAACACATAAATGTTTAAACCTTTGGTATTGTGTGTTCATATAAAATGCACATTGGTACTTGCTATAATTTATCTGGTGGGCAGACTTTTATATTAATTGGTGCTACAGTTTCACACCCTTGTTTACCTTTAATCTTAAAACCCTCGACAGATAAACATTTCTATTTAATTTTATACAAATATTTTTCTCTAATGTCAAGGATCCACAACAGGATTTCTGATAATTTTACCAGAAAGTATCAAGGGTTTTCTCTCTGGAAAGATGTAACAGTTATGTGGAATAATCCAGAAGCTACAGCCATTTTGGGGGGGTGTTTTAGGCATTTTGTGGGAATACATTACTTGTTACCATGTACTCTTGCAAATAGATGACATCATAGCTCATTTCACACACAGCTACTACAGTTTTACCCTGATATGCCTGAAGAACAACAGGGGGGCTAAATTAAACAGCATTATCCATGGGTCCCCTGTTACATTGGCTCCTGTCTGCTTGGCCTAATTACACCGACGGTCCTTTTTACAGTAAACCCAGGCTGCCTTGAGGGAATGGACACTGGATTGGAGATATTGCAGGTGTATGGAGGGAGTGTCACCTGCAGAAAGGTGAATGGGCGGAGCCAAGTGCAGCTTCTTTGTGAATCCAGTTAAGCTCTACATTAATATTCCTTTGAAGCCATCTCTGCTGCAGCTTGATCCCACTCTTGTTCCCCACTTTTCTGTTCTTTTTTGCTGCCTTCTGTGTGTGTTGCAGCATCTGATGGGAAAGGAAGGGAGGGGCGCCTCTTTATTACCTTAAAACTAGGAGTTCCCCCATGTTGCACACTCTCACACACATTTATATCGAGGGGTGGTGGGCACCGATGCCTTTGACAGAGCATGTTGATTGGTTCAGAATAGTTGCTGCCTCTTGTAGGAGAGTGGAACGGCTATTTTTAGATCAAGGGGTAGCTGGGAGAGAAAGGCTGAGGAGATCTCTCTGCGTGTGTGTTTGTAAGGAATACTGCAGTCTTGAAGGAAGTTCCCTCTTTTTTTATGCAGCAGTGCCCCTTTAAAGCCAGGCTGCGTTTTATTCCATGTGCTTGCCCCTGCTACATCTAACTCCCCCTTCCGAACGCAGTCTCTTGTTTCAGAGCTGTGTGCAAATGTCAGCACTCTCTCATTTATTTGCAGAGCCCTAAGCAACGTCCTACACCCTCTGTTTACCTCCACAGCACTGCTCCATTGGCAAAGCTTTCTCCATTTAAAAATGCATTCCCTCTCGCTTTATACTTTTTTGTTTTCATATGTTATTGTCCTCACAATTCCACCAAAAATCATGTCATGTCTGAGACCAACACTTGAAGGAATTGAGTCAAGATGATGTATGATACATGGGGAAAAGACTAGGGAACAATAATAATGAAGTAAATGAGTTATGGTTTGGCTAGTCAGAGTAGATTATGTCTGAGACTTTGACACGACGGAGACCTTCAAAATATGGTTTGAAGACCAGTCTCAACCAAATTTAACCAAACACACCGCCGCAGTTCCTTCCGCACAAAATGTTTCAAGCAACATTATGTAACCTATTCCGATATATTGTACATAGCCTCATTAAAATATATAGCCTTAAAGTCATTTTGATGGCTTGATGATGTAAGAAAGTTTCAGTGCGCCTGGTTCATCAGATACTCCACTATATAACTGACAATGCTAACATCTCACAAGAACACTAAACGTACCGATTTATACATAATATGATAAGACTTGACAGTGTCATGTGACTTTGCTGCAGATAGACTCTTTTGTTGGATGCTTATACTAAAAGTTGCATAGTGTTTCTTTAGTTGCTTAAATATTAACACTGTGTTCCCAAAGTTGACAAAGGTTTCACTATTCAGTATGGATGGTAGGAGGAGGAAACAGTTTATTGAGCTGGAAAACTTTAAAATTAAAGTTCCTCCTTGGGAAATATATTTGCTTGTTCATGGATGGTATTTTATTTAGGGAACATTTTTCCACACACGTAACACTATATCCCTAAAATGTGTAATGACTCACACCTGCTGCAGTCAGAGGCCAGTCTGCTTTTATAAGACAAGACAACAAAGGTGTTGCTCTATGTGGGCTCAGGTCATCAAAGTCTTGAAGTATTATAGTGTGTAGTGTGATCAGACTGAAATTTATATAGTCTGTTGTCATTAACACAGACTTTACAAAATGATGTGCTCCCCGGTAGTCTCAAAAAGGAAAGGCGCAAACGTGAAATACTTTCCATAAAATGCCTTACACATTTTGGACAGTTTTGAGTCAGTTTGGAGTTTTAGAGTAAAATCTACTAACTTTGAATCCATACATATTCTTGCTGCTTTGTAACCTGTTTCTTCTCTCTCTCTCTTTCTCTCTGTTTAGTGAGTGACAGCTGTTTTCGAAACCTTGCCGAGGACCGAAGTGGCGTCAACCTCAAAGATCTCGTCCACGATCCCTCCCTGTGAGTACTGGCCTTTTCTAAGCTGCTGAACGTACTCATGTAACAAACAAATACTGCCCAAGTTCTTGATTTACAAACTGTATCTCCTCAGTACAACATGCTGGGGCTTGAGTTTTGCACAATAGAGACAGAAATCCAACAAACATAGCAAAATAACTATGTACACTCTGACTTCCAATCGCCACAAGTGCAAGATGTTTGCGGGAAAGAGGCTAAGGCAGGGAAAATCATCACCTGAATCGTGGCATACGTGTTGGTGACATTTAGATCATGTGACTGGTGCTGTAAGCGGAGTGTCCAGAAGCCTTGCACTATTCCCAGTATTGATTTCTTTACACTGTTTAAATATGTTGCGCATATGTTCTAATACAGTACATGTATTATCAACAATACAACAACCATTTTATTTATAAAGCATTTTGAAGACATTGCATTTGGTCAAAGTGCTGTACACAAGCAATTAAAGAGGAGGAGAACTAAAGCAAAACACACGTGCTGCACAAAAGTCAGGAAAAAGTGCAGACGTGATTCTCCAGACATCCTCTGAAGATGTATGAAAGAAGCTTTAGTGTCTTATATTGTCACTATTAGGGTCATAGATTAACACAATTTATCTGATAAATACAGTATAAAAACACAGCTATAAATACATTCTGGGTTTAATATCCATTCTGACTGACCCTTTGTGCCTTTCTCAGACGCACTTCCCATGAAAACCGTTCTTTATCAGTCCATCCAAGTGTTGACCTTGACATCAGTCGGTAGCTTAAGTGTCTCTTGTGTCGGGACAATCTTTTATGTTATGTTCCCTTTCAGATGGATTTGTAATATATGTGTCAAGTGTGTGTGCTGAAAGGAGCTGTGTGTGTGTGTGTGTGTGTGTGTGTGTGTGTGTGTGTGTGTGTGTGTGTGTGTGTGTGTGTGTGTGTGTGTGTGTGTGTGTGTGTGTGTGTGTGTGTGTGTGTGTGTGTGTGTGTGTGTGTGTGTGTGTGTGTGTGTGTGTGTGTGTGTGTGTGTGTGTGTGTGTGGTTTATTTTGTCTGGGCAAACCAACATCAGTGAGTGTCTATCTGTGTGCTTTTAAAATCCTTGATACATATGCTTTGTTTGCTCAAGTAGAGTCTAAATTACACAGTTTACCTGAATTAATCAGTGTTAGCTTGTTCCTGCTCGAGCTACCATTGCAACGCCTATTGTTATGCCTGGTGTTACTTTATATTGTATTAGTGACTAACTCTGCACTGATATAGTAGTACAGTATAACACATTGATAGGTGAAAAAGTAAGGGTTAATAAAGAAGGAGGTGTGTGTTTCAGGCAAAAACCAGGCAACACTCAAACTGCACCAGTGTTTCTCAAAAGTCCCACACCTCACAGCTGAGAGAGCTAGCATTTTTTTCCTAACAATTTTAATGTTTTGCTCCTGGAAAGACTTTTTAACATTTTGGGAGCTCCCAAATGACTCAAGCCTCACTTAGGTGGTTCATGTTTGAAAGCACTCTACCACTAAGATAGGTTAATGGGCAAATGGCATTACAGTGGGCTAATCAATCCTCACAGGCATGTACAAAGAGGACCATTAGCCAATTGAAAGTCACAGAGTTTGGGGAGGGGCTTAAACAGACAGACACTAAATAGTGGCATTTTCAGAGGTGTACAATCTTTGATTCAGTGATTTTAGTCGAAATCCTTCAGTTTGTTCGATCAGTTTTGGTCAACTAGACATCTTTCCAAATAGTTTTGACTGGCTTTTTATTACACATAATATTGCTATAGTAATAATGATAGTTGTTTTGCTATAAGGGTACAGTTAGCTATAAGGCTTGGTGTTTTTGAATTAATGCCACTTTAGGCAAAGGTGACCCAGGGTTGAGGTTGGACATTTCTTCCGGACATTAAATCTCAGCGTTAATGTCCGGTAATATTTGTGTTAACGCTGACGGGAGCTGATGCAAAGTGGCTCTGGCTGACCTCCTCCAAAGCCAATGTTAATCCAAAACAGCAGCTCCATCAGGTTGAGCTGCCAGGACGCGGTGTCCTCAAAGTGCCACAGCCGCCATGACAGAGACCAAAGAGAAAGACAGAGAAAGAGTGGCGACGCAGCAGGACATGTAACATAAGCCATAATCACAGTCTCACTAGTGCACACACACAGGCCCACACTGGCACGTGCAATCAATCAGCAAGCCGTCATGTGGGAGCTTCCAGAGGTGTGTCAGGTAGAGAGAAAAATGATATGTGGCAAAAGGAGAAGTGCTGTAAAACAAATGATACAGTCTCAAGGACAGAGACATCAGCCAGAGTTACCTACAAGTTTCCATATTTGAGCACAAGAACACCGTTTTGTAGTGATTAAGTTGTTTTAAGTTGAATTATCACATTTGTTAGCTCACTTGTTGTATTTATGGTATGATAACTTTGAGGAAAAATATTACAGTTAGATGGTATCTCTGTAATTCAGTAAGAACTCAAAATGTTTTTTTCACAAGGCAAATTCTTCCAGATAAATAAATGCAGCTCTTTAAGGCAGAACTTTCTACCGGCCTAATCTTTTGGCCACATAAACAAGGGTTTTGACTGAGACACTATTTGGAATATACAGCATCTGTCTCAATAGTCTTCTCTTAAAAGTCATGACAACTTTACACAAGTTTGCCTTCATTGTCTATTCCTGTTTAGTTGCACTCTGCTTTTCCATTTGACTGGTTTTCTCAAAAGCTGCAGTGTTACTGTCACAGTCTTGAGCTTCAGTGTACATTAAAATCCCACAGCTAGTCCAATGTAGCCCATGCAAAGTGTATCTTATACTGAATATTTGTTTTCAAGCTAATTTGTCTTTGGTTATAGTCTTTTTAGGTCATACTCAATCATTTCTCTTAACCAGTCACAAATACAGTAGCCTTCTTTTGTCTGTGTAATGCCTTAAAATAGGTCAGATGATAAGTTGGTTTTGAGAGCTTTACAAACAAAGTCAACTTTCTAACCAAACCAAAAATGTACCTTTCTGACATGAGGGCTGTTTCGTCATTCCACCTTTATCCAGCAAAGAGACGTATGACAGAGGCGAGAGTAAAAGTTCAAGAAGACCTCCCTGTTGAGCGCATTGTAGAAAATCTGATGCTGTTATAGAGCAAAGACTGAAAAAATAATTTTTAAATCTGATAATTAATGCAAGTTAGCCATGTGGAGTTACCTTTACATTTCATGCAGTGATTAGTTGGTGTTTATTGCTTGGTTATGTAAAGACCTTGTAATGGGATATTGGTGAAATATAGTTAATACAGGCTTAAATTATTTGAGGCTGAATTTGACTCGGAGCCATTGGGATGGGTAACAGTAGGCCATGACATTCCACACTCAGGACACTCGGGAGACAGTTAGGGGACACACAAACACAAAATTGGGACTGCTATAGAGAATGTTGTTGGCAGCTGCTATTGGCCAGCTGCAGTAAAGTCAGTTTTGAGGTCTTTGTGAAATATGTTTTCTGAGTATTATGGTGTATTCCTGTCAAATCAAGATTCCCATCTGGGACAACAACATGACTAAATTAAATTGTTTAGTGGCATTGAGTACGATTATGACAGTGGGACCCCTGGCTGAGCACTCAGAGCTCTCATCACAGCAGGACATCAAGAGGTGACCCCCTGAGAGCTTTCTAACATTCGGACAAACCAACAACAACAGCGTAATGGGCTCCGTGCCACTACTACTTTCTCCCGTGAAGAGCAGGAAACGGAGAGTACAACTGAGTGCCCCGTACAAAAGGCCTGTATTATTAATAAATTCAGCCCTGCAGATGGGTCTCATCTTGGAAGTGTCCCACAAACGGCCGAGATTTGCAGCTGGTTTACACACACACATGCTTTCTACCCCTCTCTTGCTAAGTATCACGCACCATTTTCACTTACTTCTCCCCATAGCTCGTCTTTTATTCATAGATATATTTGGCAGAGGCATCTAGGCTTTCAAGACAAAACTATACCACCCCGCCTCCCTCCACTTACCTCACTCCATTCCCCATTTAGTCCTTCCTACGGCCCATATCAAGGTTTGTCCACACCTCGAGCAAAAAGCCTTTCTTCCTCTCTGACTGGCCCTAGTTCCTGTCTTCAAGAAGAGCTTTATGGTGTAACTCTTCACACTCGAATAGGATGTAGACAGCAGTGAGAGGGGTATTAAAATGTTTCTAGGCCTCTTCCTAAATTTAGAACAGAATACATCTTACAAAGCTGGACATTCAGCAGTACCAAAATACAAATTCAAGCAAATATAAATCTAGTATGGAAGAATGTTTTTTTGTCTAGAGTGCATATTTTCTTTTTTTGTAAGTTAAAAACATATTTTTTTGTGTGTTTTCTGGTGTCTCTGATGGTATTGTAGTCAATATGTTGAAAGGTTCCCTGGGCAGCCTTTATTGTAAGTCCCCTTAGCGCAAATCTTTGGTAATAATAAATAAATAAATAAATATACGTTTGAGCTTCTGTCACACTGTCGCCAACAAGCAAATAAGTTATTTAGTTGCTTGTTTTAATCTAAATGATTGTATGTCATGTGACAACATATGTTGTCACAACCTACAGTATAATACAATATCCTATCACCACGGTTCCCTGGACGGATATGTAAACAACTGTATACTAATAATATTACTCATTTGATTCCTATGCCACATTTGCCCCAAGTTGTTTACTTTTTTTAAGCTTCAAACCTCACACTGTGTCATGATTGATATAACTTGGTCATCAAGAGTTCCATGTTTTATTCCGCACCAAGTCAGAAAACAGAGAAAAGTGTTTTCAAGTCCTTGAAGACGCTGAGGGAATGGTAACAGCCAAATAGAGAAGTCCATCAAACCCAAGTTGATCTGTGTGTGCCTGCTTACATGAAGCACCTGAGACTATTTCACAAGTTTTTGATATATTCAGATGAACACAGATAGTTTATATTAATCGTAAAAGCAGTCAATAAACGCATAAATGTAATGTCATCACTTGAATTGATGAATGTTTGTTTTACATTAGTCTGTGGAGAAAATAACAAGTGCTAGTGGGTTGTGTCATCTTCTTCTTAATAAAAATCCAATATGCTCTGGGTGTATTTTCGCAACTTCTGTGGTGTACTCAAGGCTTGATTTCAAAAAAGTTAGCCATATTATTTATTTATTTTTAGAAAAATTTTACTCAAACTGATGGCACGTCCCTCTGTATTATATCTGGGCACATAGGTACACACACACCTTCCAGTTTACATGCATAATTGGCTTTTGCGAGTACATGTGTATGACAATGACAAATCACTGAATTTAAGCTTTTTCATTGCTAAATCTGTGGCCAAATGTAATCTAATAGTATATGTATAAATATTATATGGACTTCTGTATTGAGTGAGTGGCATATGCTGCTGCTGTTGCATATCCCACAAACTCGCAGGCTTCCCGAGACACTCTCAAAAAATGTCTAGTCAACAACATATTGCTGCTTTGTACAAAAATGGCATCCCCAATAGTTACAAAAAAACAAACATTCGCTGGCACACACACACTCTGGCGATGAACAACACTTAGGCTTCAGACAGAAGGGGTTGCCTAGGAAACGATGGGAAGAAACCCTAGTTATTTGTGTTGAGCATATTTTCATTTGGGCTGCAACAGAACGGCACAAAAAAAACCCCGGGAGAGGAAGAGAGGTGATTTGTCTTGACAGCTCCTCCTTTACTCTCCGAGGTGTTACATGGACACAAACGCACAAATGCACGACACATAGAGATATATGGAGGGGTAAATCAGTCAGGGATGTCAGTGGGGGGTGCTTGTGTGCAGTTGTCTATGTAGATTGTATTTGTGACGGCGTCCTACTACATGTGCAGCGTTTCATAAAACTTTAATGACTCCTTTTGCATCTTTTTCTCCGAGGCAGACATCTTCACTGAGAGTGTCATGCTTGATTATGACACACTTGTTGCCATATTAGATTCCCTCTCCCTGGAATTGAGACATAAAACGATAACTAAACTAATTAAAATACTTAAGTATAAGCATTTCATTAATCCAACCCTCTCAGAGTTCATGGTTTTTGTTTTAGTGAGGCTACCTTGGCGTTTAAGTGTCTGTTGTGTGGCAGGAAACATGATGCAGTCGTCTTCCCAAAATAGCACTCCCTTAAAAAAATGGTTACATAAGGAGTGTCTGTGCAGAGGCTTCACCTTGAGCCTGGGGTTGTGTTTTAAAGCTGTCATGTCTCGTTTGGCCACAGGAGGTCACTGTGGCTCATCGTTTGAGCTGCGATCCTCCTTGTGAAAAGTACTTTTAGGAGAGAAAATGGTCAAGGGCATTCTGTCACATACTTGTTACTCAAGCATCTCTTTGTCCTTCTTTATGGCTTTAATTCCAGCTGTTATTGTACAACATTGTGCAAGTTAGTTTAAACACTTTTCTGCTGTTGAGGTGTGATTTAGTTTCCTTTTTTCGCATAAACTCACAATCTGACCTATTTTCTCACAGACTTTGTTCATAGACAACAGCATGTCCCTGCAGAGCTACTGTAGTTGCTCACTGGTTGTGAAAAGGAGGACTACAAAAACTACACACTTTACCTGAGTGCCATGTTGCACCATTCAGTGACAACATCCACAAAACTACTTGGAAAAGGGAATGCCCTAATCAACAGAAATTCTCTAAATGCATCCAAATGCTGCTCTGGGACAGTCTAGTTCTTACATTTTATTCTTGTCTGTGGGCTGTGCTCCTAATAGCCCCTTAACAAGTATTTTTCCTTTGACTTGGGTAAAATACTGTATATTGGTAAATGTTTCTTCACAGTCTATTTTCTATGTATCAGTGTTTGATTTTGGAAGTTAAATGAGCTTATAGGCATGTCCCATTGACCTCATATGGGCCGGTCAGTCTGAAAGCCAAATATTGCTCACAGGCTGTACAATACCCAGGTTGTTCCTGATTGGTTGTGAGGCAAGGGAAACCTGAAGCAGTACTGTATCTGCTAGTACAAACTGTTGCTAATGTCTGTAATGTCTCTTTCAGGTTGGGAGGTATGATTGTGGCGTACAAGGTAGTGCCAGATGAAATAGATGAAATCAAGGTATGTACAGTCTATTCCTTTCTCGTTTGCAATCAGTGTTTTTTTAATATTGTGGTGTAACTTTCCCTTTGTTTGTGTTTAACAGGAGACTCTGGTGGACTGGTGCGATGAAAAAGAACTCAACCTCATCCTAACCACCGGAGGCACTGGCTTTGCCCCGAGAGACGTCACGCCAGAGGTTAGTCTCCATTTCTGTGCATTATTATCTCTCAAAGCGGCACTTTTGTGCTTATTAAGAGCATCCAACGGATACTGAGCTGATTTAACTAAACGTGGGAAATGGACATGTTGATACTTAGTGACATATTGCAGTCTTGGCACGTTGGCTCAGAGGAGTAACAATGTACCACCACTCCACTGCAGTAACACCTCAGACAGTACATGCCAGATACAAACACATTCTGCTATAACACCATTAAAATTAAAATGTATCTAGGTTTGTAATCAAAGTCTGTAAAAATAGCCTAACAGTTAAAAATAGTCACACAGTATAAAGTCATTGTTACAAAAGGATTGAATTACATCATCTGTCTTTAAAATGCATTGTAAATAAAATGGTGCCTGCTTTTTTCTGCAGCCTTTAACCAGTTTCTCTCTGTGCTGGAGCGAGGATTAACACACAATGTAATTATCCCAACAGACACCTGGGAAATAACAAGGCCAAAATTTAATCCTTATTGATTTACTGTAAAACAGTAAATATGTTTTAATATCACAAATTTGGAGATAATGAATGGGAGAATATAGTGTTAGTTCTCCTTGATCTGGCTCCAACGTGTTCCTTTCAGAAGTGCCATCTAAAGCCCAGACTGTGCTCGGTTCATCTTTTTCTGTCGTACACGTTTTTGACCACTCAAGAGAACAGTTTTGGATCTGACCCATTCATTGAGTCATTGCAATGTGGCACTTGTCAAATTCACTCACTTTGTAAATCAACTCGACAAAGTGTTGCCAATTTCAATAAATCACTTCTACTGCCAGGTGCCATGGTAGAAACACGATTAGTGGCATTCACTTCACTCATCACTGGTCATCATGTTATGCCTGATTGGGTTCTATCCATTTAGGTAGTGTCTTCTTATCAGTGGATTGGGAAACTCAAAATACATAAACAGGTTCATCATTTTAAAGAATTAAGCGGTATATACCGACAACAAGCATTAGTTCTTTATATTTCAAGCTATAATTTTTAAACATTTCAGTCCACCTGACCATTATCATCATCATCACGCCCTTGTTTTCCACCCTTTATACAAATAGGCTTAGCCTCCAAAACCTACCCATTCAGGGTTTTAGAAAGCATAGTGACAACAGAACTGACAACAGAACTCAAATACACACATCTGGGCAAGCTCAACACTAACATTGAATTATAGGTGTGTTAACCAGTGGGCATTTAAAACAATTGTATTGACTAACACTTTATTTTAAACTACACTTAATACATTGTATCGATCTTTATGTGTAACAAACTGTAATAACATGTAATATCTACAAAAACATAAGCTGTTACAGAAGAACAATCAAAAGCAGCATACAACACAGAACTAAAACCTCGGTCCTGATGTAAGTGCACAGCCCTAGTTGTTGGTATCCATTAGTATCATTGGTTAGTTTTGTTAAATGTCTATTGACTAAAATTCAGGCATTCAGTGAATAAATACACTTTTTTGTACAACATTCAAACAATCGCTTTATTTGTATATATATTAAAACATTATTATATTGGTGGCACACATGCACACTTCTCTGTAGCACTTATGTCCTTCTTTTTGTATTTGGTGTGTCCCTTTTTAACTAGCATCTTGATATTTGCCTTAAAAAATTGATTTTAAACCAGATACTCTAGACTATTCATCCCATTACTTACCGTTTTGTCTCTGCCGTGCCGCACTCAACCAACCGCAGAGTCTTCCACTCGATTTGGCAGGGGATGAGCTGCTTCTCAGCACTATCATTGGTCTTCATCAATCATGGTCGACAGCAGCAGGCTTCCTGGAAAGGGAAGACACGTGCACACTGTAGTCACTGATAATAGCTCCAATCTGATCCTTGCTGAATACAGGAGACAAGGATATCTCTGTGTCTGTCTCTGTGTTTGAACAAGAGACATGTGTGAGCCTATGCTGGGCCCTTTTTTGTTACAAGAACTATATAATGACATTATCATGGCACTAGGGAGTTAAAGAGGAATCATTGAGACACAGCTTTAGTAGGGACAATTTTTAAGTTGACTCTAATTTATTCACATATTGAATATATGCTGTAGTCAGCAATAAGTTATGTCACGTCATAAATTCAAAATGCCACTGATCATAGATTTATCTTTTTGCCCTGAGACTTTGGCAACGGTTTTCTTTGAATTTAATATTTTTTGCTGGCCTCACTAATCAAAGTTTGTAAACCCTGTGATCACCTACAGTGGCTCTGCAGGGACACATCGATGAACAAACCCAGTGGAAATAGGACAGAGGATGAGTTGAGGTTTAGGGTCCTCATGGCTCACCTGGCCAAGGGCATACCACTGACGCAAGATCAGTTTTGCTTAGGTCATTTGATCTAGGTCATTTCCCTCTCTCTCATCCTAATTCCTGTCTGTCTACACTGAGTCTAAAAGTCTAAAAGATTATATAAATGTGCTTCTCCTCCAGTGCTCAGTTTGTCTGCTCTTGTCTCTTTCCACTGAATTTTATTGAGCTTTAACTATGATGTTATTTTGCAGTGTTGAAAACATGGTGTGTCTCAGTATGTTCTGTATACAGCCTTTGAAACACTACAGTTACACTGGTGTGACACTGGTGTGACAGACTACATACATACATATATATATATATATATATATATTCTTTTACATTAGTGGTGTCAGTCAGTTACTTATGGCACAAGCCATGCCCTCCTTTTCTTGTCTCTCATTTTATTCAATTACACTTTGACCACAGTGACCCTCTATACGTGTAAAACTCATAAAACTCCTATGCATTCAATTCATTCACTCAATATTAAGCCTCCTGGCGCATAAAACATCTACTGTAAGGCTGTATTGATGTCATAGACTGAATGAACGCTGCGTGTTGTAGGAGGAGGCGGAGTGAGTGAGCAGAGAGGTCAGATAAGGATTTTGTATTGTCTTCTGACAACTGAGGCATGGTTTGTGCGAGCAGGACTGTAAATCAATATTTGAAGGGCAGTCGTGATGTTTAGAGTCTAGACGTGCATTCACAAAGAACTTTGGGAATATATTACCATTTTCTGACTGTAAGCGCCTGCTGTTATCTTCACAAAGCTGTCTTTTTTATTCATTTACATTTCTTGATATGTTGTTAACGCTTTGATTATCTTGTCACATTTTTCTGAACCTATTTTAATAGAAATGGTGAGATTTGTATTTGTTCTTTTGTGCCGCCATCAAAGAAAACTTGTTATCTTAATACAAATTTCTGTGATTGTTTATGAGTGAGTTCTCCTTTAAACCCAAATAGTTGCTTGGGTTTTGCTGACAGTTGCTGTTTTGGGCCAAAAAACAAATGGCAAAGACTGTAGCTAACCCTATGTTGCAGCTACAGTCCAATGCACTGTAATATGTGAACATGCTGCACCCAGAGGTTACAAACAGCACTAAACCATCACAGTAAACTTTCAGAACGTTACATTTATTTTTGTATGTGATAGACTGAGCACTGCAAAGCATCACCTACTGGTTCAATGTGGTGATTGTGAATAGTGTGCGAAATGGCATATTGTTTTAACATTCAACATATGAGCTCAAGGTAAAGTGGAAGCTTCATAGAAATTATACAGAAATCAACAGATGCTTTACAGGGGAAAAAACCTACAATAACACTTTGGCGTAACAAGTAAAAAAAAAAATAAATAAAATGGTTTCTGACAACTGCATCTTAAGTTAGATTCATGCAAGTGTTGAGATGTTTTTAGATGTTGTTAATGTTCCTCTTCTCTGTTTCTCCTGCCCTCAGGCCACTAAAGAGGTGATAGAGCGCGAGGCCCCAGGGATGTCTCTGGCCATGCTGATGGGGTCCTTAAACGTCACACCACTAGGCATGCTCTCCAGGTCAGACACATGGCTCATTGCATGAAACAAATCAAAAACAGAATAACTGCTTATATTTATTTAACTAACTACCCTGTGTTTATGTTCCAGACCAGTGTGTGGGATCCGGGGGAAGACACTCATCATTAACTTACCAGGAAGCAAGAAAGGCTCACAGGTAGGAGTTAGTTATTCAAAAGCGTCTACAACAGGGGTCTACAACTTGCAGACTCAGACTGACTCGGAATAAAGGCCTCTCTCAGGACCCCAATGTCCTTATGCCTTAAAGGTGGTAAAAGTGCCTTTTGTTTTACAAAAATGGACTACACCAGTACCCAAACACAAAACTTAACCAGAACTTGTACTAGAACTAAATGTATAAATAGTGTGTATAAATTTTGGATGATATGTGTTTATTGTATGATTTATAATCAAGTATGGGATGTTATATTAATACATCTAGAAGCATATTAAAAGAAAAGAGAAAACATAATGTCGAGAGTGTATAGGTTGAAAACATGATTAGTTTATTGCACACACGCAAACACAGGGAAGATCTGGTTAACATATGGACATGAGTGCCTGGTACAAGTCTCCACTAGAAGGAGGGGGTCTTCTGTCCCCCTGAGGAGCAATTGTAAATTTGTAAACTGTCATGTAAAAAAATGTATAAAAACCCAAGTTCTGTGTGGACACCTTCAGTAGAGCTGGAAATAGTCTACTGTTGTCGTTACATTAAAGGCATTGAACTCGTTGCCTGCTCATGAGTTATTGCATAAAAGTGTACTGACAGCTGGGAGTTTAGTATCAAACAATAGCCTCTCTTTTATAGACACAATTCTTCCATTTTATATTATAGTAAACTAAATTATATTGAGATCTAATAGACCCTTGTAGGTCTAGTGATATTTAATTGGTGCAAAATGTAAAAAGGTTGCATTGTGTTTTAACATTTCAAATTTTCTGTCATTATAGTAATTTATACAGATTTTAAAGACAGTGTCCTGGTCCTACTGTGTATTGTGTGCACTCTTATGATAATAATCTAAATGTGCTTGTGTGTCCCATGCTTTTACAAACTTCAGTTTTACGTATATTAGTTAAACATGTCCACTACATGTCAGACAAGACAAAAGGCAGATAAAAGGACATCCAACTCTGGGACAGAGACACTTGCAGAAGACAAAGGGATGCAAAGGAAAGAGGAAAGCAATGAACTAGTTACAAATGTTACAAATAATAATTACAGCATGAAAAAGAGGAGAGAATAGAGCTGGAGGATAGAAGCTTAGTGTGACATACTTTCACAGAAATCATCTCATCAAGACCCTCGACCTAATGGGTTTGAGAGGAGACCTGCACATTTAAAAGTGATTTTAAGATCAATCTCAGGACCAAGACGGTGCTGACTAGTATATATAGATAATTCATAGTCTCTAATAATATTGTTTATTATGTTACAATGCTTCTATGCTTCTATGCTTATTTACCAGGACACACGTAGCAGTGTAGTCAAAAATAGTAGAAAATTATATGGCAACACTCCCTCAGGAGTACTAAGCAGAAGAAAAAGAAAAAATGGTATTACAACACATTTTTGTCATCTTTCAGTGGTTATCAATGGGTTTGCAAATCATAAGACAATATTCAGCTCCTAAAAGTTGTTATTTCTCTCCTGTGGTAAAGTTAAAGCATTGTTTTATTTCTCATGGCAAACTGTTACATAATGTAGATCACACATTCAGCAGATAGTGTTGTTCTTGTGTGTTACTCTGCCCTCAGCTCCATCTGTCTCCCCTGCGCAGCGCTGACCAACACATCTGTCTCTGTCTCATTACACTCACACACTGCTGATCGATTTTAGTATTTCTTTTAATCAATTACGCCACCTCTTTCCCATCTGCTGCTATATTAGTGTCTCGCTCTTCAGCCCCCCGTTAACGTTAACTGCTCATTGAAGCCTTTTACACTAATATCCTGTCATAAAAGCAAGTAAGTCCAGTTGTCCAAGCCAGAAGAAGCCTCTTTTATTAGACTTTTGGCACTGTTTTTTTTTTTTTATAGCTTCTCATAATTTTCTATTTGCCAAATGCACTGTTCATCTTTACTGACTATAATACTATAATACACAAAATTTGAGAAGGACTATCTGAGTCCTATTCCTTCCTTTTTTGTTTGTGTTGTTGAGACAGAAGTGTGTACCACCTCCAGTGTGTGACTGTGGAGTGAATGAATAATGGACTCTGTAAAGCGCTTTGAAATGCCTTGAAAAATGCAATATAAATCCAATCCATTATTATTATTATTATTATTATTATTATTATTATTATTATTATTATTATTATTATTATATTTAGTTGTTGTGGTGTCAAGTTGGATTTCCCGAGAGCAGAATCAACAGATATAGATTTAATTGCACTCGGACGCAATTGGAAAGAGACAACTAATCATAGCATATGGCGTTGTGAGAACCAGACAAGTATAAACCACAGATATCCAGGATAAAATAACAGGATCCTACATCCGTTTCACAGCAAAATTCTTTGGAAAGTGAATAGGAATGTTATCAGACCATTTAATAGAAACTGCCTCTGAAGAAATTCCTGTTTTTTTTTTTTGTAGGTACTGCCCAAAGAGTAAAGAAAATCTACAATGTAGAGATCTATAGGCAATTGTCTAGCAATGACTAGAGTCATTCTTCAAGCTTTAGTGTCAATAGCATGGTAAACATCCATAACTCGTATAACAGGCATGTAAAAGAGTAATAGGTTTGATTAAAACAAGCTATGACTACTTTTAATAATATTTTGTAGAAAGAAATCAAAATAGATTAGATTCATTTGTGCAACTGCTCATTTAAATGTGCAATGACTTCAAATGAAATGAATTGCTTTTTTATTACACACATCATGAAATAGCTTGTAATGTCAGATGCATAACAACCAAAAGGCAACTGTTATGAAAACTTTAATGAAGCCAATTTCGTTTTTTATAACTGTATAAAGGGCAATTTTATTTAATTTTTTTAATTGGGTCATCTTTTCTCTTCTGATTAAGAACAATAGTTTGTGTGGCGTTTGTAACCATCCAGTCTTTTCTGGTTGTTTACAGACTCACACATTCATTAGTGTTGCTTCGTCTACACATATGTCACTCTTGCACCATTTTTGAGTAGAGTAGGCATTATTATTTTTTTATCCAACAAAGAGGCAGTATTTTATTTTATTTTATCTTATTTTATTTGTGAATTTTAGGCAACTAACTAGTGTTGGCCTGACAAACAGTTCAAAATAAAGCAGTGTGCCTTAAACATTGTATTTATTTTCTTAGAATTGTATAAATTTTGGGCACAATTCAAAATTTAAACTCCATCAACACCTTGTTTTTTTGTAAAAACACTTCCACCTACAATCAACATTCACATTGACTGAGTTACACAATCCTGTCCCAATCAATGCAGCGATGACACTTGCACAAGGTTATTTCTTTAAATACAGCCTCTGCTTTTTATACCCAGTAATAATGTGTGTGCCACATATGTACAGGTGATGACGTTCTGTGCTTTTCCAAGTTTATAATAGTGACGTAATCCCCAGGCTTTGCTCAGGCTGCTTCTACCTGTGTTGCTGCTATACCCACTATTATGAGTATGACATGTCCAAATACTCAAGTTAATGAAATTACATTTGTATTCCTGTTTTATTGTTGAAATGTTAATAATCAATAACTGCAGTAATGTGATATAGAGTAGTCTGAAAATAATGAAACAACATAATCAGAAGGCAATTTTTTGGGAGTTTGGTACAATGTGGTTATGCTATGTTAACTCTGTTATATTACAGAAGATGTAAGAGCATCTTTCCCTAATAGTTTACTTTTGTCATTTATTGAATCATGTTTTACTGCTTATCCTTCGCTGATGGGAGGCTGAAGCTTGTACCTGCGGATGTAAGTTGTAATACACCCTGGACAATCGTTAAGGCCAACATTAGTCACACTTGCAGGCAGGTTACGGACACCCATTCACCACTACAATGTGTCTTTTATAGAAAACACAGTGCCTGTTTAATGGTTCCTTGACATGGAAATGGGACTATAACCCATCTTTCAAAGCACATGATACCCGGTTTGCAAGATAATCCATGTCATGAGAAAACATATCTTTTCAAACATAAAGAGACAAACCGAGTCCTGTACTGGCCGCAAATATGTAAATGTTAATATTGCTTAAAAAATACTTGCTTGTTGATAAGCACATAATTTCACTTTCTTGAGCACTTGTGTTATCGGGCTTCTTTGGTCTGCATTAACACTATAGAAAGGTTTCATTGGCCATCTCAATTTAAGCAGTTGTATAACCTGGAACCTTGAAATGTGTGTAGTTTGCTGATTTAATAAAAATGTTTTGTTATATTATGTTTTCATGAAAGTAAACAGAGCTGTGTAAATGTATGGCTTTGGGGTAAAAAGGTTAGTATGTTGCACCACCATAGGTTTGATGGGCAACCTATGAAAACTCTTTCATCTCCCCCTCAGGCACACTGCTCTGCTTTGTCTTTTTCATGCCCAGCAGCAGCAGATGCTATTTCTGTCATGAATGTTTCCTGTGTACATTCAGATGTGCCCCCCACTGCAGAGCCATACAATGGATAGCAAGCTTAATACTTCACGTCATTTTTAATCCATCCTGGAAAGTACACACCCCAAAACAGGACACAGAGTGAAAAGGTTGCCCCCCCAAAGCCACTGTGGATACTGTTGAGAGCCAGTGCATTAATATTGTATCTTTTCAAAGCTTAAAATACACAGGAAGATAAATAATTTCACAGATTAGCGCTTGTCTTGGGAGTGAGGAGGATGGAGCGTTTAGCATCGCAGAAGAGCCACAGGCCACTATTGTCACACTGAGAAACAGCAGAACAAACAGAGCTGCAGAGGCTCGGGCTAAGACTCATGTAGCCAGTAGGAGGCACTGTGGTACAAATACACTAAACTGACCAATGTCATACTTCTTGTGTTGAATGAGTAAAAGGATTTTAGAAAAATACAGTATTTAAATATATGCATAAATAAATTCGCCATGTATTCTAAAATAGCCAGACATACAGTATCTGCTTATGAACACAAGTTTTTGGATTGCTAGAAATACAGGCTTCAAAAAGCCATTGCAAAAATAGCTTTCTTTCTCCCCCACAACCTGCCAATCCAAACTTTTGATGAATCCCTGAAAATGTTTATATAATCTAAGTGTTGCCAAAGTTTGGGACCTTTTAAAAAAATATATTCTCATGTCATTGATTGTAAACCTTGTGTTTTTCCTGAAAGTATGAATTCAAAGTGTATACTTCCTGCAAAGCAACAACCTACTGTGTTTTTATCCCCCATGGCTTGGTTTTGTGTTTTTGTATGTCCTCACAGTTTGGAAAGTCCTTAAAGGGAACTATTTTATTTATTTACCCCATTGTCATTGTGGTAATACTGATCTATATAAATAAAACTGTGCTTTATTTTATTGAGGAAATATGTCTCTTTCTCTGTCACAGTAGAATATATTTGGTCGTTAATGCTCTCTCTGTCCTCATTCTTCTTTGTCTTTGTCTCTAATGTAGTCTTTTTGTTTCATCGTAGGAGTGTTTTCAGTTCATCCTGCCCGCGCTGCCACACGCCATCGACCTCCTTCGGGACGCAGTGGTGAAGGTAAAGGAAGCGGCGGATGAGCTGGAGGACCTGCCGTCGCCCCCGCCGCCCCTCTCCCCGCCCCACAACAGCTCGCCCCGGCGTCAAACAGAGGACAAGGGCATCCAGTGCGAGGAGGAGGACGAAGAAAAGAAAGACAGCGGTGTGGCGTCCACCGAAGACAGCTCCTCGTCCCACATCACCGCTGCCTCCATCGCTGCTAAGGTACGGGGGCAGAGGGCACAGGTGCGGGTCTGCAACTGACTTTTACTACACAAATATAAACTCTGTATTATTCATTGACACTGTATCAAGTCTAGAATATGAGGCCTTTTTATCTTCGGACAAACTGCAAAGGTTGAGGTACTTGTCATAAGCCCCGCCTTCTTGTTTTAGATACAAATGAAAACTACTCATGGATCTATGGTGTACATAAATGGATGACAGACAGACATTTCTGACAAGAACTGGGAACTAAATGGTTAGCAAAATTCATAAAGGTCAGAGAGACTGTTTTTTGTCTACACATCAAGACGGCGGTGGTGGAAAAAGTTACTCAATTTAAGTGAATGAAGGAGGCATTAGTAATAAAGTGTTCATGATTGGGACATTGGTACAATCTCTTTGTACATTGTTACACTGGTCTTACATCAGATTTCATCCATTTTAAGCAGCCCTTCACATTAATGTGGCATTCAACCAAATGTCCTGTCACTGTGAGTCAAGCCTAAAGGACCATGTATGTTCCATTTGTTTGAACCAGACATTATTTGAAATTCACCAAAATTGATCACTAATAATTTTTATTCAACGCTACTTTACAATCACCTCATAATCCAGTTTTTCCAAGCAACAGATTATTCAGTGTGGGATGTTTCAAGGAAAGCTGTTTAGTACAAAGGAAGACATCCAGTTTTCCCAAAAAAATATTACACAAAAATGGCTCATTTGAGACAGCTTGAGTTGAGGTTCAGTCATGTGTGCCATCGAGATGCCCAAAGTCCTAGATTGGTGCATAAAATTTGAATATAGTGTACTTTTTGAATGTTTTATGTAATCATTGAATCATCCCTTCTCAGGCTCCATATTCATATCATCTTTCCAAATCCATCCCTATCTGCAGCCAGGATCCTTCCTTATCATCAATTATCATGTTGTCATGGTAACATCCACACCTCATTGTCCCGTCACTGAAGGATGTTGGTAAGGCTCCTCCACTGTTCGTCATCTCCTTTTACATTAACACTGTTAAAGCAAGCATGCATGACATATTTTCAAAACCACAATTCAGATTTAGTCATTGGATACATTAATGACACCAGCATAATTCAAGGATACAGTCAACAGGGGTTAATCATAACAACCTATTTATAGTGGCAAGAAAAAGTATGTGAACCTTTTGGAATTCTATGGTTTTCTGAATAAATTTGTCTTGAAATGTGATCTGATCTTCATCTAATTCAAGGGTATTGACAAACACAATGTATCTTAAAATAATTACACAAAAAAGTCTGATCTTAGAATCTGTAGATTCACTTTACTTGTACATTTAAACAAATCGGTAGCTATATTTCCTTGTAAATCCTCTGTAAATCTGTTAGTAATGCAGCTGAATGCTTTAACTTGGTATACATGTGTGTCATCTCCGGCTCTGTATTTTACAATTAATCTTGATCATTATCACACAAGCCACATTTCCTCTGAGTGATATGGTAGTGATATGATAGTATATGGGTTGGGTCAGGAAAGCATGATTTTGACTGGTAACCCCTTAAATGGTTTGTGTTTCCTCTGTGATGTGTGCAAGATTACATAACATAAACAGCAGCAAAGGCAGACACAAGTGTTTCTATTTGAGATATAAATTGTTCTTACGTCAAACCTTTTCACTGTAGGTAGATTGCCAGTAATTAAACTTAAAATGTACTGTTTAAGACAGCTACATTTACATTTAGTCATTTAACAGACGCTTTTATCCAAAGCGACTTACAAGTGAGAAAAACAATGGAAGCAATTTTAACAACACAAGGTACAAAAAGCATAAGTGCACAAAAAACTAGTCAGTTTAAACCCAGCACAGTATACAAAAAAAGGATTTTTTTTTCTTTAAAGAAAGGAATCGATAGAAAGGAAGTAGAACTCAGTGTTTGTCAGTCAGGTGTTGATGGAAGAGATGTGTTTTCAGGTGTTTTTTAAAGATGGCTACAGAATCTGCTTATCTTGTAGCAGCAGTAGATCATTCCACCAATGTGGAACAGATTCAGAGAAGGTACACGAGAGTCATTTTTTACATTTTTGGGACGGTACCACCAGACGTTGTTCATTTGCAGAGCGCAGGGATCTGGTAGGAACGTAGGTCTGTATTAGCGAGTGAAGATATGAGGGTGCAGAACCAGTGGTGGTCTTGATGCGGGCGTCAACCAGGAGCCAGTGTAACCTAATGAATAGAGGAGTTACGTGCGCTCTCTTTGGTTCATTAAAGACCACTCTTGCCGCTGCATTCTGGATCAGCTGCAGAGGTTTGGTTGTGCAGGCAGGAGTCCAGCCAGTAGAGCATTGCAATAATCCAGTTTGGACAAGACAAGAGCCTGGACTAGAATTTGCGTAGAGTGCTCTGATAGGGAAGGTCTAATTTTCCTAATGTTGTAGAGGATGAATCTACAGGACCGGGTGGTGCTGGCGACATGACTTGTGAAGTTTAGCTGATCATCAATTACCACTCCCAGATTTCTGGCAGTGCTGGACGGTGTAATGGTTGATGGGCCTAGTTGAATGGAGAGGTTGTGGTGGGTCTTTGGATTGGCCGGAATCACAAGCAGTTCTGTTTTTGCAAGGTTCAGCTGCAGGTGATGGTCCTTCATCCAAAGTGAGATGTCACTCAGACATGCCGAGACGCGAGCAGAGACCGTCGGATGGTCAGGTTGAAATGACAAGTGGAGTTGAGTGTCATCTGCATGTGATAGGAAAAACCATGTTTCGGGATGTCATGTATATGGAAAAGAGTAGCGGTCCAAGCATTGAGCCCTGTGGCAGCCCGTATTGAAATGTTGGGACTCAGAGACCTCGTTTCTCCAGGATACTCTGAATGACCTACCCGAGAGGTAAGACTTGAACCATTGCAACGCCATTCCAGAGACACCCATCGCCCTGAGAGAAGACAGGAGGATGTGATGATTAACAGTGTCAAAAGTAAGATAAGTACAGATGACTTGGATGTTGCCTTTGCCAGTCTCAGAGCTTCGATGACTGAGAGCAGGGCAGTTTCGGTGGAATGTCCGCTCTTGAACCCAGACTGGTTCTGGTCCAGGAGGTTGTTCCGTGTGAGAAAGGATGAGAGCTGAGTAAACACAACTCGCTCCAGAGCTTTGGCAATGAAGGGAAGGAGGTAAACTGGTCTGTAGTTTTCTAGCAGTGTAGGGTTAATAGTGGGTTTCTTCAGTAGTGGTGTGATGCGGGCCTCTTTGAAAGCTATGGGGAATGACCCAGTGGAGAGAGATGAGTTGATGATGTGGGTGAGAGCAGGCCCGACAAAAGGAGAGATGGCCTGAAGGAGATGTGTGGGGATGGGATCCAGCGGGCAGGTAGTAGGGTGGTTAGAACTAATGACCTTGGAAACATCTGCTTCAGTTAGAGGAGAGAAGGAAGTGAGCAAACACATATCAGGGGTCTGAATGAGCTCGACAGGTGGTGGCGCAGAGACCTGACTGCTGATGGCGGTCGTTTTCTTTATAAAGAAAGACGCAAAATCATCAGCTGTGAAATCCGATGAAGGTGGGGGAGCAGGCGGACAAAGGAGAGCAGAAAAGGTTTTGACATGATTGAATCGCTATAAGACTTACTAGGAAATGGACACAGGAGGGATCAGCCATAGTGTAGCAATGAAAATAGTAAAATGGTGTAATCTAAACCTCTAAGAAGCCTCTGAGCCTAACCTAAGAGTTTTAAACCCAACCGATGTTTGTTTTCCCTGCTCACTTCCTTTAGTCGCTCTTTTTCGTGTGTTTATATTGGTTGTGCCTTCCTGCATTTGGTCCGAAAGTCCAAACTATTGCCAAACATGCGTTCACACTACAAACGAACCAGACCTTGGTCATGATTGAGACCACCTCTTTTTCCAAACCACGGTCCACTGACACATTCACGTCTGAAGATTTGGTTTAAACCAAACTAGATAGTCCAAATGTGTCCAAACTGGAAACATATGCTAAAAAAGAAACTTGCTTTTTTCATTTTCAATTAACAGTGCTTGGGTTTACCTTTTAGTAATTTTTTTACACAAAAACCATCACAATACGTACCACTGCAAAGTGCTTGTTTGAGAAGCTTCAACACCATCTGTAAAAGTACTGACCCAGTGGTTGTAATAAAGTAATAAACATTTCGCACGGAACACGCCATCATGCATTGACTATATTCTACATATTATCCACTTCTAGTAAATGCCGAAATGTTTCTGAAGTTTTCTATTTTTACATGTGCGTCTGCGTTTCTTTGTCCCATGTGACCTCAGATCCCGGACCCCATTATTTCACGAGGTGTGCAGGTGTTGCCCCGGGACACAACATCTCTCAGTACCACGCCCTCGGAGTCGCCCCGCGCAAATGCCACGTCCCGGCTCTCGACCGCCTCTTGTCCCACACCAAAAGTAAGTACAACACGAACTTCAAGCTTTGATAAATAACTGAATACATGACTACCTCTCAGTCGCTTCTGGATTATTTTGGTACAATGGTTGTTGTTTGATTGTGCCACTGCTTTTTGAGACTTCGAATGTGGTTATTCAAACTAACAAGGTCAACTTATTTTAGAGCTTTTATTCATGTTTCATTGTTCAGGTTGTCATTGAGATGGATTTATCAGCTTGCTGCTTCACTTAGGATGGTATCAAATTAAATAGATTTATTATTAGACACTTCACGTAACATCTTTTTTAAGGTTGCCAGGTTTGATACATACAGAGCACCACACTCACTGAAACTTAAACACTTTATAAAAAGCAAGCTGATTTTGAGTTTACTTTTTGCACATACCTCCACACACTGTCTCTGTTACGTTATGTCTGTTTTATCTGTAAACCCTGTTATGTATCTGTTTATATGTCCCATATGACCCCAGTATTAACATTTTCAACACACTTATCAGGTAACACTGTATAATATTCCCTCTTGTTATTTTTTATTACAGCTCTCTTTTGTAACCCACATGCACAACTTGTTCAAAAACACACTAGCTTCATGCTGTTGCTGCCAGATGTTAAAAAAGTGGATGCCTTACAAGTTTTTTTTTTGGTAAATTATCCTGAAAAAACAACAAAGCACATAACAATGTTTTGTCATAATGCCTTCATTTTGCAGGTTTCTCTTTCTCTTTTTTTCACCTCATCTATCAGTGTCACGTCTTCATGTGTCTCTGGGACAGCAGGCAGGTGCCGTGGGAACAGAGGAAGGGGTTGTCATGGCAACACGGATATGATTGTGTGTTGAAAAATGTCTTGAGGGGGCGGAGTTAAGGCTGGACGATATGACCTCAGATCAATATCAGGATTAAGTGGACATTTTATACCAGATGATGAATGAGATCTGTTGTTTGTTATTATTCTTCACTGACGATGTTTGTTCTGTAAAATAACAAGCTATATTAACTATCACTGCTTGCATTTTCTGGAATAAACACTGTCAGAAAACTATTTGATTTACATTTTGTCTTGCTGTTTAGAAAGACTTCAGCTGTAGTCTTTAAGAGGAGAACACCTTTTGTTGCAAATATCAGTGGTTGTGGCCCTTGTTTTATGGGCCCTTTGTTGTGTGTCTCTAAAATCTGACCTACACTAGTGACATGATAAAGTGAGTTGCCTAATTTAAAAAAATTCACCATTTTCTTATTTTTTTAAGCTCTGCACAATTAGAAACAACCAAAAAACGGATTTTCATACAGTGTAATCTTTATTATTTTTGACATCCATATAAAGGTTTTCTATAATTATCCAAAAACATAAAGCAGCGAGTTTGTGTTCATAAACTGACACAGTAGCTTTTGTCTTCCAATGGAACATTGTAATTTTGTACAATCTCAGCTCCTGTTAATGTGAGCTTTTCTTCAGTTAGCTGCATGATTTGTGGTTTCGTCTGAGCCACTGCTTTCTGCTGAATTGCCCATAATGAATGTCAAATTTTTTGCAGTGTAGCTTGTCTTATCGATTTGTTCTATTTCTAAATCAGCTTGTTTGTTCTCTTGTCCTGGGAGTAAATCCTGATGATTTGTCAGTTTGTTTTTTTTGTACGTGATGCTCCCAGACTTAGCTCAGTGAGATGTGGAGACGGTTTACTTTACCAGAGTTGGATTCTGTATTGTATGCCAGTGTACCATTATTTTGAAAGCAACAGTTGGGCCAATGGGTGATTTTATCTTTACTCTTATTATTGTATTTGTCTATCATACTCGAGAGACCGATGAAAGACTAACTTTTGCTTATAATTTATTTGTATCTGGTGCTGTTCTTAAAGCCACTGATCTGAAGAAGTCCAGGCTAGTCCAGTACCACAGTAGCATATTTATTTGATTTCTATGTAAAATTTTAGAAGGTTTTATCTTATTTGTACACAGTGTGCTTGCATTCAGGAAAACAGGACTGTTTCATTATAGGATAATTATATGAATGAACTGAACCAGCTGTCTTTGTTAAGGCCTAATGTTATTACTAGTGGTCACTAACTTAAGTAACCAGTAGTCCTTTGATGCCATTTATTACTCAGTAGTAGCCTGTATTCCAAATCCCTATTGTTATGCCAGCACCAAAGATGTCCTCTCTATGTTATCCTTGGCAAGTAATCTTCAGATGCAAGTTGCTCTTTCTCCTTACACACATTAAGCCCTTAGAGGAACCTTTATTGTTCATTTAACTTCACCATGCCACAGTGTATGGCCAGTATTTAAAAAAAAACTCTTGGGCCAAGTTGTGTCATACTTTTCTTGCTACTCGTGAATTTTTGTTTTGAGTCCTTTCTTTCTGACTGTGATATGCACTCCATCTGGTTTGGGAACAGCTCTCGCATGTTTAGAGTTGGCCGACATGTTTGTGACCTCAGCTGAGCTTCAGAGTGAGGAACCGTAAATAATTGGGCTGTGGGGAGCTTCTGTTCTCCCTGAACTATTTCTGCTGAAGCTGTAATGTAGTCTCCTCTACTCTCTTTCAATGCACAGCACACACCTGTCTCACCTCTTCAGTCTTCTTTTACCTGTGACCCATGTTCATCTGAGGCCAGCATGTTACGATCACACGCCACAACGTTTCCGCATTGCGTCCACAGTCAGTGCAGGCTTTTCTAGAGTTAGTTTGGATTCTGACACAGGCTGTTTCCCTGCAACAAGTTGCCATATGTTCTTTGAAATTCCCACATTGCGAGCGGCTGCCAACAGTATGTACACAACGTCCCTGGAGCCAGCGCCACAATGGCTCAGGTTCGTAGATGCATTTCATGTGCCACTGTGGGCTGTGTTAGTTTGTTAGCGAGGGCTTGTTGGCAGCGCTGTGGTGGCTTTGAGAAGAGAAGGTACAGAGTCAGACTTAATCTTGTCACTGCCAGAGCTGCTGCTGCGGCTCACGTAAAAGCTGCACGAGCACAGTGTAAGCAAACAATGTGCTGTAACAGAAGCATGCACATATATCCAACAGTATTTATTAGGCTTCTGTTGCCGGATGAAAAAGCACTTGATAAATTCAAAGCATGAAAAACAATTATGAGTTTTTGTTATTATGTTGTAATGTCTGGTCAAAAGGCCTCTCATCTTTTACTGACACAGAAAGTACACTTAAGCAGAGAATGTGGCCTCACTTTGTTTGCAAATTATGTGGATATTTAACATTCTGTGTGTGAACAGGTCATGGTGCATTGTGAACAAAACCTGTATAAAATAGCGTTGTGACTATTTCAATGTACTTCAAATATAGCTCACTCAATGTGAGAGTCTACAAAAAGCAAGACAGGACCTTGACAAAAAAAGGCTCACACAACAATAGGCCAAAATGAGCCATGTTGTGGATTAGGTTGAAGGTAGAACTTTCACATTGAGTAACCATAGTGATGTAAAGGTATTAATGTGTGGTTTTGATTAGTTTCAATTTAAAATCCTGCTCCATCTACGTCTCTGAGATTGTTTTTATGGCCAAAAGTGTTTGTAAGACTGGTCTGGATTATAACATTGTTACTAAATACTTCCTACAGCACAAACCAATAAGCTCTCCTGATATTTGAACCAACTATTTTTGAAGTCAAATGTAACTCCAGCCACCAGTGCCCAAGTCTTAGCTTACCTTACAGACTATTACCTATTTAAAAAAAAACATAAACTGGAGAAAGGTTCAACCAAACAAATAATAGCAAACGTGGTGCATCAACGTAGGACATAACTTTTAGAATCACTATTTAACAAAGTGGGATACTGACCAAACCATATATTATGCCTTGGAACGAGGAGGGGTTGATTTGGATTTAGTCTCACTCTCACATGCACCGCAAACAGCCCTCAAATGCAAGCCAACTCAACAGGATTACAAACTGAACAGTTCCACAACCATTAACGTGACCACATTTTCATTCTCTGTTGCACCCCAGCGAGGGTTTGGCCTTCCACTCCTGTGAGCATTTAGTACAGTTATGTAATGGTGACTTTGAATTAATGAAGCATGTGTTGCAGATGAGGGTTTGCCTGTGACAGTGGATAATAATATGAGTGCGCTGCAGAGGATTCTTATTCTTCTTGTTTGTGTTTACACCTGTAAAATAATGGCTTGTTCCTACTCCATACAGTTAGTTCACATATGTACTTCATACGTATTCAAAGGTTAACAAAAGGACTTGTTACGGACAGTTTGGTGCTAATTTAAACGATCCAAGCTGGATTTCTTTCACAATAATCCTTGTGATTTTGATTCACAATAAAAGAAAAGTTTATGTTACATATTTTAAACATAGCTGACTTAGGGCTGATAAATGGTTACCCAACCCATAGATAGTATATTTATGGATGATATCCGCCCATTGGTCCCCTATTCACCAATATTGCATTACGAATGGGCAATAAAATGGCCGTTACATCCGGGCTTTTCGGGTTTTACTCCATAGTAAAACAATAGTTTTTAGATAGCATAAACCAACGTAATTTTCAAAAATTCACCCCCCCCAGAGTTGTCACGTAGTAAAAACTTAGCTTTAGAGACCGGAGCCATCTTTTGTACCAGGCTGTAAACATGAGTTTTACTCTTGTAAAGTCGCCATTGGGTTTCTCCTTATATTTCCGCTTTTGGAGCCTGCCCTCTGGTGGACGGATGTATATCGCTGTATTTTGCTGTAAAATCACCGTATGGCGGCGCCCTTACACGACGACCATTTAAGAGGTTCCATGGGAGAGGCTTGACCCAACCTCAGGCAAAATGCACTGGTCTATCTTGTAACAAAAAAGGCAATTTAAAGAAAGGCAGAAGCATTACTGACAAATGTTTATCTCTCTTACAATAAAGAGGTACATTGTCAAAATTAAGCAGATTAATAATTTCAAAATGACGCCACAAGCCAAATCATTGGTGTGTAAAGCAAATACATGGTTCAGTGCCTGGAAGTGGTACACTGTCGTTTTAATGCATAAATCCATCAAATGTTATTTTACCTTTCTTACTGTTTCAAGTCAGCTTTAGATGTTTGGAGACTCATAATCTAACTGTAATGTAACATATTTATTGTAAGCGATGTAGTGATTTAAGCAAAAAAGGGCATGCCAACAGTTTAAGATAATATTAAACTATATATTCAAACATTTTGCAAACAACAGGCTTTAATTGTATTGTTGTCAAAACCACATAACTCTATGAATTAACAGGCAGTCAATGAATGAATCAATGAATGTAGACTGATAAAGTCACTTGGATGCAAAGTGAAACATCCTCTAAGTGCCCCTAATCAGTTTTTATTTTAAATGTATTGTGTAAGAAAGTCTCACTGTCACTGTCGTGGCCTGTTATTTTCTGGTAGGGCACATATTGCAGGTCTAGGTGCTGCACTCAACGGTGTTCATGTACATGTATGAGTTATGTTGTTTTGGCTCGTGGCTGTGACCTGACTGCCAATGCATCTCCTGTGAAGGTCATGGAAGTGGCATGGACCGCGCTGCACTGTGACTCATTTCCTAAACTGATTTCCATAAGCCTTGGCCTTGCCTCCAAAGCCATACATTAAACCATCCATCATGCTGTAAAGAACCAGACTGGTGTAAAGTAGGCTGCACCCTCTACATGCTCAGGTTAATGTAGGATATGGAGCAAAGAACACCTAAAACTAATATGAGTAGAAAACAGTATAATAACACAATAGAACAGCCTATTTAAACCTTCTCTGACTGTTGTTATTTTCTTCTGCTTATATAGGTGTAAGTAGAAATATACATAAATTCTCTTTAAATTCAGCCTTACAAGAGATTAAGTAGACAGTTTTGCCATCTGTGTAAATTTTTACAACAGTTTGTTTAATCCAGATGCACAGGACCAGGAGCAAAGCTTAAGCGCAACACTTACAAGTTGCACACACACTTGTTCAACAGCGTCGTGCACAACTCTGACAGCAGTCCAATCAAACGCCAGCCAGTCCTGCTCACGGTTTGTTAAACAAGCACACAGAATCGCACATGTGCGGTTGGTCCAAGGCTCATGTTGCAGACACAGATGGGAGTCATTAGTTGTAGATGAGCTTTGACAGGACAAACTGACCAGACCCGAGGAGATTTATGAACGAGTACAGTTGTGCATTCAGCTGACTACAGTGTGACAAATCGATCATCTGCAGCCTCCACAGCAGTTTTGACTCAACTCTGGTGCAATGTATGCAAAGAGTTGGTGAGGCTTGTGGTAGCGCAACATATTTACAAATGTATGAAGCAATGAAGCAATGAAATATACAGTGTGGCAGTATCCTAACTACATCACTGTTAACTACTGGATTTTGTTTGTGAGAGCCAGAAATTTGTCATCTAGGATAGCTAATTAGTTGTCAGCAGTTTGGAGAAGCAGAGGAGACAAAACCATGTGCTGCTGTAAATGGGGTCAATGAACATTTGATTTTAAACACACAACATTTAGTCAGAATCTTTTTATTTTTATGACAACAAAATCATTCAAACATATATAACTCACTAAGCTTCTTTCATTTCAGTTTAGATGTGTGATCCATAGAGAATATTTCTACAATATACTGTATGCTGTTGAGAAATTGACCAAAATTTGATCCAGACAGGCATTGGGAATATTAAGAGTAATACAATGACAAGCAACATAAATTCAAAGCAACACTATGTAACTTTTGAGAATGTGCACTCAGTAAATGGTCTGCACACAGCTACAAACTCCCAAAGTGCTGATAAATAGATTAAGACAGTTCCTATAAAAATCCTGGTTGATATTTGTTGATCAACTAATGTATTCCACATTGTGAGTTTATTGTGAGTGAATGCTTTGTTGTTCTGCTCAGTGAAGGACCTGAGCCTTGGTGCAGTGGGATGTTATCCAAGCAGTTTTACCATCTGTATCATCATCAGGGAAAAGGTTTATTTCTCTGTTTGAAACAATAGATAGGTCTTGTTGTTTCCCTGTGGGTTTGTGCTCATATTACTCATCTTTATCTGACAGTATTGATCACTCGCCTCATTTGATGTGTATGTTTGCATTAAATATGTGGCATTGTCCTCTTCCAGTGCTGTAATGCTCATAAAAGTGACTGGGCCAGCTGAAAGTGTGGACGATTTATGAGACGGTGTGAGTTGGCGAGAAAAGGAACAGCGATGGAGAGCTAATGAGTAAGAGAGGACAAGGAAAGGAAAAGATGGGTATAAATGAAGAACATGCGGGGAATTGAAAAAGGTTTTATCCTGGGTTTTGTTTAGACTTAAATGTGTCTTCAGCAATCATAATAATGCCACATGAATGGATTAAAGATGTCCTGGTTATATCTTCTGAGATTGGGGAAGTCACAACAGATTCAGAGGCAGCCTGGGAGACTTGTATTTGGTTCTTGGCAAAATGTGAACAGCAATGCATCTTTATTTACACTGAATGACCTCCTATTACTCAAACAATGCATAATTTAGTACTTGTGTACACAACTGAGTATATTCTAAGTATTAGGGGCATTAGAGTGTGCTACGTTATGCAAACTGCTCTTTTAAGTAAGTGGGAACTTTTTAGGAACTATTAAAAATCGTTTGTCTTTATGGCACCATACAATTATTATTAATGCAAATGTTAGTTAATATTCATCTTATGTTATTTTGCTGAGCTGCTACCAAGTGAATATATTTTCTTATTCATATTTGGAGCAACTATAGCTTTTTCAGTTAATTAAGTATCAAAGTGTAGTTTATAAAGTTATTCTTATTGTACAGGTTTGTTATAATGATTATTTCCTTGAAAAAAATCTGGAAACTACAGAGTAATTCATTTAAAATTCTGTTTTGTGAAATCAAACCTATGCATAAACAGAATAGACTAGAGCTGGCACTTTTTTATTAGGTCACTATTTGATACATATTCTATACAGGGCTATTTTCTGTTTAGGTTGACAGTATCTGCTGGTTCACCTCGCATCAGTCTCTGCGCTTCCTTCCGATGACTAAACTCAATTATGTTCCATCAAAGCTGGAAAAGAGCAGACAGAGAAAGACAACAGAATGTATAACCAATCTCTAATACATCCGACTCACACAGACCTTGTCCATTACGTGTATGATTTATCACCGCTCTGCTCTGTACTGTACGTTCCCTCCTCTTTCTTCCTTCACTCCAGCCTTTATCGCTCTTTCCCTCTCCACCTCTCTCTCGCTCAGCTCTCTTACTCACCCTCTGCCGGTTAGCGAGTGTGTGTAACGTGTGTATTCTTGTGTGCATGTGCCGGAGAGCTCATTTTGTTTCAACTCCAGGCACAAGATGGTAAGTGGTGCATTTCCTTTTGCATATTCGCAGCATGTTTACAGTTTTCTCCAGGGTTATGTTTCTGTACGACTGTTTAGTGATGATTTTGTTTTGGTGGATGCATAGCACGTGTGTTGTAAATAGAGTTTGCTCCGTATTAATGCTGATGAGGTTGGCGGTGCCTGAAGGAGAGGACGCTGTAAGGCCGTGAATGAGTTGAGGCTGTGGGAAGGTAGTTAAGTGCAGTGAGTCATGGAGCAGTGATGTAGGACTTTTGTAACAAGCTTGAAAGGACTAATGAGTCTGATTTGTTTTGTACAGTGTTTGCAGCATTTCAGAGGCAGGAACAGTTACATAAAAAGACAAGGGAACATGAAACACAATGGCAAAGAGCTTTTGTCATTATCAAATGCTATATCTAATCAAAGGACTTACCTGAAGTGACTGTTTTAGGATCTTTAGAAGTTTTAAAGCCTGTAGTGCTAATACAGTCAGGCAGTTAGTGCCATTTTAAGTCACAGTCCAGTAAAATCCCAAAATATTTTTACTTTGTGACTGAATATATTTGCTCTCTGTTCATAAAAAAGAGTAAAATCTATGTAAAAATAGTTGTAAAATTGTTCTTCCCTTTCACTATTGAGATTGGAATAACAATTCCTGAGAAATTCCTATTTACCAAGTGTGTTAAGCCTTATCTTGCTGGTACTGTTAAGAGTATTAAGGTGAACAAAAATGATTGTGCCTAACATCTGGTGAGACCTTTTGAAAAGTTGGGTCTTGGTGGGTCAAATGTGAACTTCACACAAGAATAAAAACGTAAAGAGTGTGTAAGATAAGATAAAGAAAAAGTTATCTGTTGGAATAAAAAAGAGCAGAGACAAGGAGGTAAAATGCCTCATTAGTGTCTGGTTCATGTCAAGTTTAAATGAAAACCAAATAAAAGAAGTGCTGCCGGCATTATTTTGGTTCTGTCGCAAAATCTTGTCCAATTAGGTTTAGCGCTAATCCAAACATTCTCCACTGACAGTGCCATCTAGTCTGTCTCTACAGAGGTCTGTTGTGCTGTTTGGATAAAATTTGTCATTGTGAATGTCAAGTGGACCAAGACTTTGTCTTAAGTAACCAAACCAGACTCATTGTTTCCTGATCTAAATCAAACAAGTGGACTACAAGGGTGAACAGAACACCCTAAGAGTTCTGCTCAAGACCACAATCTATGCATTTTTCATCTTTAGATGCTGCTTTTATCCCAAATAGCTCTCAAAAGCAGGGAATAAAACGCCCTTGATCCCTTTACTTTTGCTGTTATGCCTTGTCCCTGGAGTTCTCGTGCACTTCCCTCCAGTCACAAAGATGCAGCTGAGCTGCGGGGCTACTGTAAATTGAAAATGGGGGCGGTATAAAGGAAGAAGAGCTGACGAGGAGAAGCAGCTTGTTATTGATGTACAGTAGCAGCAGGGAATGGTTTAGTGTGTCAGATACAACTGTGGATCAACACCAGTGCACACTCTCTGCTTTGATACAGCAAAGAGAAAAGTTCACAAAATACAAAAAAAATATCAGAAACTTTAATCTTTCTTTAGGGTTTTGCAGTAATAATGTTACCTGAAATTAATTTACTTTACTGAACCTATGTAGTTTTATTTTTTTAATATGTATCAACAATCTTGGACTTGTCTAGATCCTAATTCCTAAAATCTTGGTTTTGTACTGCTCTCAATACACTCTAATCCCTGTCATGAATTGTTATTGGTCTATGTAGTCTTGACAGCAACACAATAAATAAGTGTTGTTTTGATGAAAGCCCCTTTAGCTTGGTTCTATGCATGGAGTTCTAACCACTCAGCCATGTAGCAAACACACCTGTGAGAAGTGCCTCAATATATAGAACACATTGTCATAATGTGTCTTGAGACCTAGATATAGTCTAGATTTTCTAGATAAGTGGATGTCACAAAAGATAAATCAAAATGTTTGCAGTTTTTTAGTTCAGGATAGTAAACGTTAAGGACTATACAAGCAAACTCTAGCACACAAAGAGTATTATATGATGTTGGAACAGCACCATTTAATTTCCTCTCTGTCCTCAAAGAGATACAACAGCTTTCTAAGTACAAAAGGCAAGGTCATATTAATTTGACTTTGAAGTATCCAGATAGGTGTCTGGTGTTAGGCTGTATAGAAAACAGGATGTATTATAAAACATGTGATATATTGTTATAGAGATAAACTGAGCCAAGGCTGTATTGAAAGTGCTCTTTTATCTCTGATTAATGTACACACACAAACTCCAGCCGCTGTATTTGGCTCCACTTCCCGTCGACCACTGGGTTAAACTGCTCTAGGCTTTAAGTCAAATTCACTTAAGTGGGGTTCAGTGCACTTGGTCGTGTGTGCATACAATGTCTGCACTTATTGTTCTATATTTAAATGGTGGCTACTCACATGCACTGAACTCTGTGAACTCTGGATTGTGCGCTTTGTCTGCAATACTTTATTATATTTACTTATGCCCACTGACTCTTGAGACTTCGGGGGGTTTAGTGGAGAAATATCTTTGAATGGTGAGACAGGGACCGGCCGTCAGGCTGAAAAGAAACAAAGACAGACAGGAAATGAAAGACAACTCAGAGGAACGGATGAGTCTGTGATGAGATGAGTCTGTGCTTGTGACCAGATGCACCATGTGGGCTGTTGATGTGAAGCGGGGGAGACTGGTGAGCGGCACAAACACAAGCCTGTCAGATCCGCGCCGCGTTAGCTCTCACTCTCTGACAGGCTGGCTATACTCACTCAGTCGCTCATTAAAATCTGATACATGCAGACGTGATTAGAGCAGGCCAGAGATACAGCATACAACAAATAACAGCAGATATGTTTGACCTGACATCAACAGGAACATGTGATAAGCCCAGCTCTGGTTTACACGGTTCCACAAGGAACAATATAACTGAAAAAGTCTCAAGGTTTTGAAATGGTCTAGTAAAAGCCCAATTGGAATGTATTTAATTCTCTTCAAAAGTGAATTCATGTTGTAAAGAATAATGGGCTGAAATTCCTCTGCAAGAAATTTGAGAGTCTGATAAAGTCATACATGAAACCTTTACTTATAAGTTATTGTTGCTAAAGCTAGCGCTACAAGCTATTGAATGAGGTGTGCCAAGTTGAACTAACATGTTTTTTTTATTTATTTCTGTTTATATTAAGAAAGATAAAGTCTCTTGGAATTAGTAACGAAACATCTTCATCTTAAAAACTGAGTCCAGATGCTTTTACTTAAACCTTTTTTTCAAGATGTCCTGGATGACTGAGAACCTTCACAGACAGATCTATTAAGAAAATAGTGTCAACAAAGATAAATGCACTTAACTTGTTATTGTGATAAACCCCATATTTTATGTTTATATGTTAAGTGTTAGAAACAAAGGTAGTATTTATTAACAGCCATTTTTGGTTTGGAGTTAGCACTCACTTATGGAAACATTGCATTTGCGATCTACAATAAACCCAAGAAGGCATGGGATGATTACCGTTTTCAAGGTATACCATGGTTTCAAAATTTCATGATTAATATTGGTATTAAAAAAACACAAATACCATGGTAGACCATTCAAGTAAAATGAGCTGAAGAGACGAGAGCAGAAAGTGATCAGGTTCCTGTTTTTGAAAGAATTGTATTGGAATATTCTATTGTACTACATTTTGAACTATTATAACAACACATACATTTGATATGTCCAATTTACAAGGAGATTAAAATCATTTAAAGTTATAGCTCTAATACCGCAGTGGGATCCTTGAAAATCTCCGTTTGGAGGGGTGGCCTCTTACCTCTTACCCATTCCTCCATGATCCAAGAGAGTATTGGGACACCACTTTGTCTCTCGTGAATGGGCAAAACAAGGGCAATGGGGTATAAATGGAATTGGGCCAAATTCTCTCTTTGTGAATGCTTTTCCAGCAAGAATTTATTAATTCAGTTGCGGCCTGTTGAAGAGTTTTCTTTTCCCATAACTCGCTGTTTTGAAAACGTAAGCATAAAACTTTAAATCAGTTTAAGCACTGACAGCACAGAAGTTTAATTTGACAAGTAAAGACAGCGACTCATCAGATTCCTGTGATTCTTGCACAGTCAGAGTACACACAGTAACCTCCAAAAGACATTTACTGTGATCAAACCCAATCTGGGATTCGATTTAAGGCAAGTAATATAAAATCTGAGGACAAACATTCTGAACCGTCAGCGCTACATGCAACATTTGTTCTGTATGATATATAAAACACAGATTGTAAAAAAAAAAAAATGCTGTTCAAATATCTTTATGTCAGGAAAAACTAATAACTGGGCTTCATTCTCCAGTTTGGTCTGGAGTTTCTGCCTGTGTGTGTGAATGTGTGTGAATGTGTGTGCATCCTGGGTCATATCAAGAGACCGCTCCCACAACAACGACATTGTGATTTCTTTTTCAGCCTAAGCATCTACGCAACAAAAAATACTTGTATATTTAAGCTCTTATTAACGTTGATCTTTATCAACAACAGCGAGTCAGTGAGCATTGTCTACACTTTATTAATGATCATATATTAAGTGTTTTACATAGGAAAGATAGTTGTACCACCAGACTTTTATGGTTTAACACTGTCTATATAATGAGCAAATGCAGCTTCACCAGCATTCCCTTGTCTAATATCTACTGCTAATCATGGGGTCATGGTGACTAGAGCCTGTCCCAGCTCCTGTTGAGTGCCCTCTGGATGAGCACTAGTTAATCGCAGGGCTAACACATTCTTTGATCATTGCTGGCTGGGAATCGATTCTTGCAGTGAGGTAAAAAGCCTAAAATACAATCCCAGTAGGACTTGTCAAAAAGGTCTATAAAATCTTTTAAAAATATAGTATAAAACTGAGGATGTCATTGTCTAAAATGGATTTATTGTATCTTGACAGCTCTCTGTTTTTGTCAGTGTTATAACATTGACCCTTTACTTAACAGCCTTCAACCTGACGGCAGCACTATTTAAAGAAACATTATGTAGTTCAGTCCCATCTTTGAGCCTGGAGCCTCCTGTGGTTCGCTGCCAGTGTCTGTTTTGAGAGATGTGTCTGTTGAGGACATCTATTAGCGATCTACAGCTTTTTAATTACGAGGGCTGTGCTTCTCGTCTGCCTGACAACCTCTTCTGCAAAAATGTATTATTTAATGTACAATGTTTTGTTAGGAAAGGTCAGCCATCAGAGGACGTCTCAAGTCATACTTTATATCAGCCATTATGGAAGCCTTTGCATTGAAAAGAATAGATGTATTCGTAAAACTGATTAAGCAGGATGTCATTTTTGAGCTCATAGGCAATCAAACCTGCTACAAACATAACAAGAATCAGTGTAGTTAAGTGAAGTTCAAGGGTCATCTATTTACAACTTTTAGACAAATCTAATTCAGTATTTCAGCAGTAATTTGAAATATCTATCTGTAAAGAAAAATTGCAATCAAGCATCTTTAACCTGATTAAATGAGGCCTTTTGTTACCTTCAGACCAATGGAGAAAGATTAATAATAGATGACCCTGTGGAGCTGTTATAGGTAGGGATGCACCGATACCGATACTGATATCGGGTATCGGCCTCGATACCACATTTTCGAAAGTACTCGTACTCGTTAAAAGTCCCCCGATACCGGGGCCGATACCACGGTCTGAGAAATGTCTATGTTTGAGCGGCGTGTAAGGGGTTAATCACAGGCGCCGAGTGCCCGCCCCCAGACCCCGGCTGCAGCTGCAGCTCAGAGCAGGGAGAACGAAGGAAAGACGAGACATGTAAAACCAATGAGTACATATTGTATTTATTTGAACACTTTTTCTTTTCATTTTCTAGTGATCCTTCTCTAGATTAGACAAGATTTTCAGACAGACCAGTTTGCTCTAATAGACCTCCATTGACCCCTCCACACTTCTGTAACCGTGACATTGTAGTTACATATTATATACTGTAATACACATTTAGAAATAAAATGGAAATAAATATGTTGTAAGACAATATGCACTATTATAAATCTCTTACATGATTGACCACACAGGCATTTCATCTCACAAGATAAGTTGATCCTTGAACTGATATTTACTAAATGCTCATTATCTGCTGCTCATTATCTGAAACTTAAATGTTTTGATGTATGGGTACAAAGAGAGGACATTTTTTAGTTGTCACGTCTCAGTACAGTGTGTGCTTCCAAGTAAAACAAACTGCAACTTTTGTGACTGAAAATTGACAATGACATAATGTAACAGATTCAAATGTGTGACTTTTCCTGTTGTTCTGAACCAATCTGGAATTATATCTCTGATCAACTCCTACCTGCTGTCCCTGCACCTGACCTGTCCCAAACTACTGTCTTTGTCCTCCTCCTTCATGTCTCACCACTTTTTTGGCTGCTTCGGCCCAAATTAGGAGGCAGTCACACAGACACGGCGTCCTCCACAAAGACAGGGGGCGCTGTGTGCTTTATCAGTAATAGCCTCTGTGTGCCTCTGCCCCTGCTCTACCTTTAGCTTTGGCTCTATTAACCCTCTTCTTTTCTCTCGTGGCACCAGGCGCGGCTCCCCTCCTGTTCATCCACCCTAAGCATTGCTGAGGTACTCCTGCATGCGTTCGGATTACAGCCGTCATCACACACACCCAGACTTCAAAAACATCAATCCTGCCTGGCCTTGCTTCCTCTAAATATGTCCTATTCTTCTCCTTCTTATTTGCATTGACAGTAAACGGGAGGGGAGGGATAAAGTGTGGCACTACATAGCATTTATCAGAGGACATGGTCATTTTTATGCCATGTTGAGTTTACTGTATTTCAAAAGAGGGTAGGTCGGGAGACAGAAGCAAGATTAACATGGCCCAAGCCAAACCTGGAAGAAAGCCTGGTTAAATCATAACAAAATATACCAAACTAAAAAGAAAGTGTCTTGATGTCTGTGATGTGTGCATGTGCCTGCCTTCTCTGTTCTCATGGGTTCAGTTCGACTCATATCTATCTCAAATCAGTTGATAACCCCAGCCAGCCCAAATATCAAGTAGTAGCATTTTAGAAGAACATTCAGGCATTACATGGTATTTGTCTCCTCTTTTGTATTTTACCATACATACCACTACAATGATATCTAACAGCTTACAGTATAAGTCAGCTGATAATGACAAGAACTATCCTTTATTCTCACTTGGATCTTATCTTAAATTTAGAGAAAACAAAACTAAATTGTTAGTTTTTTCAAGAACTATGTGAGTTGGAGAAACATTCAAAGATTAATAGACATTGAGCGTAATTGACATTAACCACCATTTAGAAAAAACAAAGTCGGTAAGTTTCAAATTCCTTTATTTTACACATCTCTGTATTTGGACTTGGTCTTTGGACTCTTGGTTAACATATTTGGGATAAGGTGAGAGTTCAAAAACTGCAAAGCATAATATGCAAAGATTGATGTTAGTCTTTAATTCAACTTTATTTATATAGCCCAGTATCACAATAACAGTTGCCTCAAAGGGCTTTAGAAAAACTAAAGGCAGCAAACAGACAAACAGGCTGAACTAGACAACAGCCCCTGTCCTTAGACCCTCCATCAGGGTCAGGAAAAAATCACACTTAAACAATTTAGGTTTGATGAAAATACGTCTACCTATCAGCTTGCATGTGCTCATATACACAAATACATACAGACATATAATAAAAAACGTCAACATTTATATTTTATAATGTCAGTTTTGTGATACTCAGCCCCCGACTTTTTATGTTAAATCCATACAAATAAACACATTTTAATGATAGAAGATGTTTGTGTTGCTGTCAAACATAGAGAACACAGTCATTTAAGACATTTTACACATTACACAATGACTTTAGGGGATTTTAAATGTGTAAACTTAGGCACAAATACACAGACCTCCGCTTATAGCTCCATATCACGGGTTTCCAGAAAGAGCACCTCATTTATAAAGAGACTGCAGCAGTCTCACACACAGCAATGTCCTTTTATTATCAGTTAAATAGATTAAAATATACACTTCTCAGCAGGATTGTATCTGGTTTACAACCATAAAAATATAGTTATTAAAGTTCAAGATCATAAGACAGATGGTCTGGTCTGGTCTAGTTCACTCAGTGGTGGGTCATGCATTTTAAACCTAGGCCTTCAGTGATGTTCTTCCTGAACCATGTCCTAAAACCTCTTGTCTGTGAAAGTTACACTTATCATCTCCTATTATTGTCATTATAAAGCCTCATGCCACTGTAGAAAACACAAGATAAAACAGAATCGTAGTATAACATGGCGTTGCTTTAGTCAGGTATCACATGTAGTGAGAATTAATTACTTAAGCAAAAAAACCCAATCAACACAAGTCTCTGTTCACTGCAAAAACAGCTGCGCCACACACTTTGTAGCAAGAGCATCAATATTGAGCTAGTAAAATGACAAAATAGAAATTAAAGTAAATAAAATTCATTGACTCCAAAACTTGAATTTGAACACAAAGTCCATCTTACTTTCTTTCCTCAAGAAGAGTTTAAGCACAGTTCAACTGTGTGTTTTAATTCCAACAATAAATCCTTTTTAATTGCTATGGAGGCTAATGCTAATAGTCAGGTCTATCTCGTCACATTTCTGTCATAAACTTATATTTGCTTTAGGACTGAAAATGTCCGCTTTATAAAATAATTTTAGCTTGTGTATGTTGCTAGTTCTGACTAGTAGGCTACGCTCTCTGACCATCCAATCAAAAGACGTAAAAATAAGCCTGCTAGCCCTGAATACATGGATGGCTACCCGCCAACTCTAAATCTGATTGGTTAACGACAGTTTCATTATGATTTATTTTAAGCTACAAGGTGCTCACTGTTGATTCTAAAGGCCTTTAATTCGGGCAACACATGGCTGAAATCTGGATAAAAGCTCCAGCTTAAACATACACTGATGCCAAGATACCAAGAGAAAAGATATGAAGAGAATGGACAATTGGGAATGATTTAATAGTATACAAATGAATGGTTGTTTATTGGTTCTCAAAATTAAAAGTTTTGGAAAAAAGTAGCAATGGATAGACTTTCAGAGAAGTTGAAGAGTTTTAGTTTAAATGGGATTTAGTAGGAGCCAGGCTTCATGGACCAAACCTCTTCCACTTCATGCGACAGCCAGCTGAGACTACTCCTGTTTACTGTCAGTTCTCCTTTAAATGCTTTCGCCTGCTGCTCCCCTTCTGTCTCTCTGTCCTCTCTGTTCCCTTTGTGTTTATTGTGTGGTTGTCTTTGTTATGTTTCTTCTTGTGTCTTCTGGTGTTGTCTCTTTTGTCGAATGCCTATTAAATCTAACCCTGTCTTTTTCACTCTCACAAATAAACAAACAAACCTCCATCTTTTCCTCAAATGTGCATTTCAACCTCAGAATTAAAGTTGAAAGTTGCTTGAATTGTGTTTTTTGAATGATATTGCTTGAACAACAAAGTGTATTTTTAACATACCTCAATTACTTTAGCAGCTCTCTGGGTTTAAAAAGCATGTATGTGTGTTTATGGAGTTAGGCCCCATTGACTCTGAACAGTGAGCGATAGAGACAGACTCAGTGCAATGGCGTTGAGTTGTGCTGACACTTGTTTAATGTCATGTAGAAATCCATTGATTTGTTGTAATTGCATGGTAATGAAATGTGGAAAAGTTTGTTGGGAGGTTTAAAATAATGCCAAACCAAGAGAAAGTGTAAAGGGGTTTAATCCACCTCTCGCTGAATAATTACACAGCCAAATCTGAGCAATCACCTCTTTTCTGGAAAGTAATTACAGTGTAATTATTGTGCTGTCTCATTACGGTCAACACATTTTTCTGCAGTTTAAGATAGAGCCAGGTTAATATGGGAGGACTTAACAACTAGAGAAAGAATAATGAAAACACAATAGACATTTACAGTATAAATAAATGGACCATGGAGTCATTGGCTGAAGATACAAAAGTGAGGGCCGGCTCCAAGACATCTATCTTATATTGACTTCCATTCAAAAACATTTACAAATACTTTTACTATTACTTTAGTTTTACTTTAAAAGGCATGTCTGTAGCTTTAATTAATTAGATTATGAGACTCAAAACTGGCTCCACCTTGAGATGAGCTAATAGCTTACTCCCCTGCTGCCAGCCTCAAAATTATATAGATTATATATATAAGAGCAATTATATAGTTTGATGATTATAAATCAATCCATAATTAAAAAGGGGTGCACGTGACTTCAGAGTGGTTAGCACTCCTGCCTCAAAGCAATAAGGTCGTGAGTTCAAATCCCGGCCGACTCAAACATCCTCGGCCGACTCCAGTCTTTCTGTGAGGAGTCTGCATGTCCTCCACATGTTACTGTGGGTCCTCTCCGGGTACTCCGGCTTCCTCCCACCGTCCAAAGACATGCATGTTTAGGTCAATTGGCAAATCTAAAGTGTCCCTAGTGAATGAATGTGAGAGTGAATGGTTGTCTGTCATTGTCTGTCTCTAAATGTCAGCCCTGCGACTAACTGGCCATTGTCCAGGGTGTACCCCGCCTCAGGCCCAAAGCTGCTGGGACCAGTCACCCCTAACGGGACTAGCGGTGGATAATGAATGAATGATTATAAATGACAGACCACTTTCTTGTGAATGTGGTCAGGGTCTTTTCAAAGCTAAACCACTATGCTCAGCCAATGCTAATGAATTTCACAGCTATCTTATTTATGCCGTTAGCTTTACTACCTGCATAGCCCGTTTCACCATTTTACACCACCATTTTCACCATTTTACATCACAGTCTATTGGTCCATTATTTCTACTGTCTATAGCTCTGAGAAACTACATTTAAATATTCTTTATTCAGTTTTAATGCATTAATGTGACAGACATTGTAGCGCCTGGATACTTTCTAACTGAGAATGACTAAATTAATTTACTTGATATGATGTATTATTCATTGTTGGGTATTTATTGTTGTGTAGAGGTTTTTTTTAGTGACTTATTTATCTATTTTATTTATCTGTATTAGGTTTTTGTTTTGTGAATGAGCCGTGTGTGTTTACCGTCTTCAAACACACCTCTAACTGAGCTGCTGTGCTGATAAAAATGTTGGTGCATGGTTGTTGCCTGCTCCTGTATGGTGTCTGTGGCATGAAGGTGACTGTCCTGTGGCTTCCCCCAGGCCTCACGACGAGAATTCAGGGCTCACCTGGATGAAGTCATCACGCTCAAGTCAAGGTACTCTACCTTGGACCAGGTAAACCTGCTAAACCTTCTACCAATCTCTTGTTTAACCGGCATGGCATCCCCACACAATAGTCACACACACAGCGCCAAACACTGAGGCAAGTTTATTGAGTGTTTAACAAGCTAAATTAAGATTAAAATATCATATAAGGTCAAGTTGTCACAGAGTAGCAGAGGGATAAATGTTCAGACCTCTTCACTTGGTCTTAACATTAAGTGTGAATGTCTATAATTTTGTCTTAAATCTTGATCAAATTTTCAGACGCTAGAAACAGGCAGCTACTTCTTTAGCGTAACGCCTTTATGTAAGTAGAAGAAGTATCCCTAAGATCCCATTCTTTTCTTGCACTGTGATTGCAGTGTGTGATTTAAATTATTTCATGTCAAATGTCAGATGTAAACTTACTGAAATTACCTCAAAGTGATGAAGATAATGATGTGAAAAGATAATGAAAGACATGAAATTAATAAAAAGAGTATTTTATCAAATCATCAATATATATATTTTTATATGAGATCTAAAACCTGGGGCACACCTGGGGTTTTAGATCTCATATAAAAATATTTCTCACCTGGCATTAACACAGATTAATGCCAGGTGAGAAAAAATGTGTCAAAAGTTGGCCTTGAAAAGTCGAAGATGCACAGCAGATTATATAATAATTGAGAAACCCACATAGACCATGTTAAGACCAGGTGTAAGAAGGTCTTTTTTATAAATACATCCACACTTCCTACACGTTTCCACACCACAGGTTTCACAGGGGGATGTGACAGTTGTTCAGAGTGAGGTTTAAAGCTGGAGTGGTGACACACATGGCAGAGTGGCCATGTGTATCAGCACTTCTGATGATCAGCGACATTTTCTCATCCTTGCCTTTTTATCACAGAGTTTTCACCAGCGCTCATCTTCTTGTCATCCATCACTTATTGGTCATGTGACGCGGTTTGTGTCTGATGATGCTGTCATGTTTATGAGGTTATGAGACCTGAATAGTTATATTTAGGAGCAGGATTTCTGTTTTTTTAGTGTTGCTTCAGATAGTAAATTCAATAAATACTATTGCAGTTGAGTTGTGTTTGGGTCACAGTGAGGACATTTCAATAATGTTTATTTATACCATAACATTTCCAAAATGTATAGCCTTAAATTCATTTGGTTGAGTCCTGACGCAAAAAAGGGAGAATTAGCCAGCTTTTATTGATAGTTTAGTATAACAAATATTTGACTTTGCAGATCTGAAAGACCTTCTTTTTAGAACTGAAACTTCAAATCAAATCTCTTACTTATCTAACTTATCTTTAGCCCCATTTTGAGTTGCTTTCTTCCATGTCTAGTAAGCTTATGTTTCCTACTAGCCTCATTTTGCTCCACCAATGCTATCTTTATAAAACTAAAATTAAAAACAGTGATTACGCTTGAAAAGTCCTGGAAGATAATCTGTCTCTGTCCCAAAAGAAGTGGTGGTTAAATCCAGTCAAAACTCAGCACCTCCTTCCCGTCACAACTTCTCCTGCTCCAGGCAAAAACAGATAAATGTACCCCTTTTTTTGCATAATTTGTTTGACAACTCCTTTGTTTTTGTGCTGAGCTCAGCAGCACGCCGGTCGTATCCCATCATTTCCTGGAGCGTCTCTTTAACCGTCTGTTATTGGCTCATTGATTTTTTTTTTCCCGCTGAGTGGCTTTCCGCCCCTGGGCCAAGTATCTCTCTGACCCGGCCACGTTCGCCATTCGGCACGCGTACACTCACTGCCACCATTGATCTTCCTTGGCAGGTCTCCATGACAACCTGTCATCAGGCTGTTTCCGCGGTGACAACAGGGTTGGTGTGAAGAGTGATTAGTTACTGGCACTGAGGAACTTGTTTTATTTAACACTTTGTGTCTGCATTTCAAGCATATACTGCATTTTTCATATTTTAAAAGGCTTAAATCTTGTCTTCATTTTGCCTTTATGTTTTCATTTTTACATTTTTAAGTCTCAGCAGAGGCTAGATTAGACTTGAGTGTGACTGAATGCTCTCCCCGGCCCCGACTTACAAACCCTTCATTTGCTTCATTTTCCACGCTCACTTCCTCGCATCCCCCTGTAGCTTCTGTCATCTCCATATACGCCAACTGTTTCCCCCCACGGCACCTCAATGGTACAGTCTTTTATGCCGAGCTGTTTTTTGCCACACTGAAGTCTTGTTTTTCCACCTGTGTTGAGTCTTAGTGTCATCACTCCACAAATGCATCAAGGATCTTAGCTGTGGTTTAGTCGGCAGTGAACGGACAACAGGGCAGACTTGTGCAATGTTAATAAAAGAGTGTGATATTCTGTGCTTTGTGTTTGTAGATGGAGTTTTTAACAGTCAGTGTATCTGTTATGTGTTTAAGATGTACTTTAAGACTATTTATAGATGTCTAGTTCAGTTAGTCTTTAAAGTGCTTTTGTATGTATTTTATCTGAAATGTCTTGCTGTAGCTGTATTTAGCTCCTTTAATCTCCCCCTTCTTTTTTATCATTTTTTTTCCTCCTTCTTGCTTTTTATTAAGGTTTTACGGCTCAGATTTCCCAGCAACCACTCTATGCCCAATGTAAAGGAAAAATATTATGTATGAGGTGTAGCAAAAAGATTGTAATTAATCAAATACACTGATTAGAGACTGTAAAAAAGCTGGATAGATCTATAGCGCCCTCTACCTGTCTAGGACGTAAGAATTCATACTGTAGGTGTCTCTAATTGGATTTTGGTCAAAGAAGTATTGTTAAAGTACAGTATGTCCATGTTTAGGAGTTAAGACCCTAATCTGTCAATAAAGCCCAAGTCTGTGCTGTTATATAATAGTACAGTACTGTGCACAAGTTTTATGCGGTGTGGATATTAAAAGTAAACTATACACTATCTTTACTTTTATTAGTTTACTAAATGCAAAGTAAAAGAACTGAAGACAATGGTGTCATTTTGCCTCAAAACAGTTCTTGTAGTTCCACTGTCTTAGTTTCTAAAAGGATGTGAGCAGGTTCTGTTTAAACATTTGGACAATCCCAGACAAAACCAGGTCAAATAGGACTAACCAGACCATCAAATCTCAGAAGGAACTTAGGTTAAACCAGACTATGTGATCCCAGACAGAAACAGGCCAGACTCCATGATGTTGAGATCAGGGTCACATCATCACGTCAAGAGGACTCCTTGTTCTGAGATCACTCTCAATATTCAAGTTGTAAACTTACTTACTTCTTACTTTACTGCACATCCGTCTAAAACTCCCACAGCATTGCACATTGGCTTAACTGTAACAAGTCCGATCAGTTATTTAGGTCACTAAACAATGCATTTACGGTGGGTAGCACGGACACCTCCAGGGTTTTGACTCCCAGAATTTCTGTGTCTGCATGTTCTCCCTGCGCTTAGATGGGTTTCCCCCAGGTACTCCATTTTCCCCCTCCAACATCAAAACATGCTGGGTGCCCCCTGGTGGCTATCGTACAGTGAAAAATAATAAAAACGTAATAAATAAATAAATAAATAGTGAAGCCCAGATTCTCTACAATGTAATGGGGCATGCAGCTGTCTCATATAAACATTAACACTAAAATAATCTCCACATTTTATATAATATATAAGATATAAATTGCTTTGCAGAGAAGAACCTGGGAAATTGCATACTGTATTGTTGCTTTAATTGTTGTATTGTCAAATTATTATTATTATTATTATTATTATTATTATAAGGTACACTTACACCTGTTTCTGGGATTTAGTCAGATTTTATTTACAGCTATCAAGTTGGCAATCCATCTAGGTAATAAAATGTCTGAACAATAGTTACACAGAGGAATGGAAAAAATCCAAACTAACATTTATTAAATCTTATTAATTTAAAAGCCCTGACATGTTTTTTCAATATGGCTGCCACCTAAAGCCACACAAAAGTTTTATTTTATTTTTGCTGTCTATTTTTGCTGTTTTTTTTATTCTTTTGCTAGAGTTGCTTGTGTTGTGGATGCCTGTCTGTCCCTCAGTCTGTGCGTCTCGTCCGTCCGTCTGTCTGTGTGTAATGCTGTGGTTGCCAGGACAGATGCACTGATGCCTGTGATTCGATGCTTTATCTCCACTAGCTCCAGTGTAGGTTGGAGGGGCTTAAAGATGATCGCAGGAGGACCTTCAGCTCTCGAGTAACTATCCCGCCCCATTCTCCCCTTCTTTATTGCCCTGTTATTCCTCACCCACCTCCAAGGAGCGCGCAAAACAAACGCCCCTCTCCTTTCCTGCCCTGTGTCCTTCCCTACTTTCCTACCTCGCTTGCCAAGCTGTCTCTACCAACTCTTTTTTTGTACGTCTCTTCCTCTTGTTGCCCTGGTCTTGTCGTCCACTTTTTGTCTTGCTATTTTTTCTCTGTTCGGTCTTTTAGGAGTCGTCCGTCTCCTGTCTCTCTCGTCCATTTGTTTGTCACAGTCTCTGAAATAACATGCTTTGCTTAGTAGCTATGTCTGGTGTGCTGATGTCTGTAAATAGATGCCAAATAGTGGTTGTCTTTTTCATTTTTTTATTCCTGTTTTTGCTCTTTTCTGCTGTGTCTCGGCTCTGTAGTTTAGTGGAGTCCGTCTAGTCCGTGCTTACTGTTTTTTGTTTGTTTCATATTAATTTGGGACCACGTCATGCTAATACACATCCCTACACTCTTCAGTCTCTTGGCTTGTATTTTTCTACCACATTTCCACCTGCCCCACAACCATTACCACACCTTCTCACCTTGGCTGTTTGGAGCCCAGTAAACCTTAGTCACAAAGAGAGAGGAGAGGGGGACGAAAGACAGACAGGGTTTGGGTTTGCAATGCACCACCAACAGCTTTAGGATAACTTTAAAGGGGACAGTCAGAGCTCCAAAGTTAGTTAATAAATTACTTTTTTGACTTGAATAAGAGAGACAAATCACCCTACAGCATTAGGTTACCCTTTCTAGTTTAGCTAATTTTGACAAAGTTTTACAAATGTGTAAATCATAACTTGTACCAAAACCCAAAGACCTAAAACATATTTAAAAAATCTTAAGTATGTTAGATTAAATGGCCTCCAGATTTTTATTCTGACAAATTATTTTCCAAAGAGAATATGGGGGTTTATCATAGGCTGCCTCTTCACATTACATGTATCACTCCGCTACAAAGCTATTCTCTATCTACTACTAACTAATTAGCTCTACTAGTACAGCAGTTCAAGTATAGTTATATATATTATTATAATCAGCTCATGCAGCTCAAGAATCCAGCGAGCTAGAGCTGGAGATTCTTTAGGCTACTCTTCATGTAGTGTATACTGTAGTCATAATGAGAGAAATGAATAAAAAAGCAGACATATAACATTTTTGTGGGATGATAGTATAAAGTAATATTACTAAAAAAACGTTTACTAGGTTACTAAACACCTAATTTAGGAACCTGTTAAAGAAGATGTTAAAATAGATAGCTTTCAGTTGAACAAAATTTTGTATTGTGCAAATCAAAATTTACTGTTTCTTTAAATACTGTTGTTATCACACACTACATGGCACTATGCTCACAGATTGTTTTGGGAAACTTAGTCCAGTTCCCCTCCCATTACGTGCTCTCCTCCCACCTCTCCACAGATTAATACTAGCCTAGCTCTAGTGCAGCGTCAGCTATTCCTCCTGCACCACATCTGAACAGCCACTACCTATTACTCAACACTACATTTCCACTACATTTGATGTTACACCGTAGCTCAGTAAATACATCTGTTATGACCCTGTGATACGATATTGTCACTCTGTATGTCGCTGCCTTTGTCCTTCTATTCCTCTTTGAACCCACCTGTGAGTGTATTTATCGATGTGTTACGATGCTGTAGTGTACATAAGCGATGGTAATTACAATGTGAGAGATGTAAGCGTCTCCTCACAGCAGGACAAAGTGCACAGTGTAGTGTGATATAGCTCTTGCCAGTGCTTTTGTACTGACTGTTGTATAAACTGCTTCTCATCTCAAGCATGTTTTCAAAGAGCAACTTGGTTTAACTCAAATTATCACTGCCTCTGCTTTTCTCCGCTCCTCCTCGCCCTTTGTTTTGTCTCTCCCATTTGTCCCGTCATCCTTTAGGTGCAGTCGCGATGCAGCAGCAAAGAAAACATCCTAAGATCAAGTGAGTATTACATTTTTACTGCTTCGAAACAACCAATGACACAATTATTCAAATGCCAGCATAATCTGTTTTAGTGTTGTTATCAGAGTTGGGAGGGTTAAAGTGGAAAAAACATTCTAGTGCTATTACCAGTTACTTGTTAGATTATGTAATTAATAACATATACTACTGTGGCAAGAAAAAGTATGTAAACCTTTTGGAATTTTATGGTTTTCTGAATAAATTTGACTTAAAATGGGATCTGATCTTCATCGAAGTCAAGGGTATTGACAAACATAATGTGTCTAAAAATAATTACACAAAATAATTCTGATCTTTTATGTCTCTAATGAGAACAACCAAAAAAACTCATAGTCCTTGTGGAAAAAGTAATGTGAAGCCTTGAGTTAATGACCTCAAAAAATACAATTGGAGTCAGGTTTTAGCACAGCTGGAGTCTTGTTAAGTAAATATGTTTGGAGGTGTGGACTACAGCTACTTTGACTGATTAAAAACCCCTCAAACGTTTGGATTTTGCTTTGCACAAGAAGAACACGCTTATTTATGTAAGCCATGTCACTAAAAAAGCGCTTTCAGAGGAGCTACATTCAAGAACTGTTGCTTTACATAAAGCTGGAAAGTTCTACAAAGTTATTTCAAAGACTGTAGAAATTATCTACAGTTTAACAATCTACAAATGGAGACGCTTTGGGACTGTTGCTACTCTACCAAGAAGTGAAAATAACACCAAGTGCACAACAAAGACTCATCAGTGAGGTAAAGAAACAACCCTGAATAACAGCCAAAGATTTAAAGTAATCATTTGAACTTGCTAACATCTCTGTTCATGAGTCTACAATACTTAAAACACTGAACAAGCAGGGTATCCCCTAGCAGGACAGCACGAAGGAAGCCACTGCTTACTGAAAAGAACATTGCTGCACGCCTGAAGTTTGCAAAAGAGCACATTGACACTCCACACCAGTTATTAATTCTACTTACTTACTTTTTCCACTGCCATTTTGAATGTTGAATTAGTGTGTTCAATAAAAACATGAAAGATCAGAATCTTTTTGTGTAATTATTTTTAGATACATTATGTTTGTCAATACCCTTGACTTTGATGAAGATCAGATCACATTTTAAGACAAATTTATTTAGAAAACCATAAAAAAAAAATTAAAATTTTTAAAATTTAAAAAAAAAAAATTTCAAACAACTTTTTCTTGCCACTGAATGTACCAAACTATAAAGGTATTTTAATCTGTGTATTTTTCATTTGGTTCATTGTCATGAACTCCAGGCATAGATACTTACATGTGGGAGGTTTAAATCATACTAATGCAAATACAGAATGTATCTTCAAACCAGACAACTAAGAACATGATCAATTTGTAATAATACTATGTAATAATCCTCCATTTGGAAACTCTGAGAGTATCTCATTAAAACATGAACAACAACTTTCTACACATATTATAAGATATAACATACTCATTCATCCCTAAACAGTTTTTTAGTGTTGCTTTAAAACAACTATGCCTTTTACAGCTCTCATCATATTAACATCATTAGCTTCTACTTTAATAAAAATTATAGCACTAATAGTAACAGTAGATCTATTACTTTTCTTGTTTAAAAAGTGAAGGACACTGATGTAAATGTAGCAAAACCATTTTCTGCTAAAACTGAATCCCTTTGCACATGGAAGCCACCTGTCTTCTTTGTTTTAGTAAAATCCATTGGTATATCATGTCACTTTAGTAGCATTGCATAGTATAGTAGGCAATGGGCATATTGTTAAGTTTATTATGTTTCACCCTAACTTAGGTCTGTGCTGTTATTTGATTTGCAGACATGCTGTCTTTAACCAGGGGGTGTAGTTTTTGCCATTTTGGTGGCAGATTGCAACTCCACACCTCACACTGCACTTTTTTGATGAACTGTTTTCAGTTGTGTTGAAATATACTGTTTACCTAATATTTTTTCTGTAATGTAATGTGATACAGTTACATGTTTATTACTCCCCAAGCCTTAAGGTTTGCATGTATTTTTATTTATAAGATGTTTTGCCAGAGGTTGTTAAGTCTTGTGTTAAACATCAAAAAATGCTGTGGAAGCGTAAATGGATGTTTAAAGCAGAAAAATTGGGTCAAGGCAAATCAAACAGCAGGGCCTTTTCTTTGCTCTGAGGCAGGAAGGCAATGGAAGAGCCATAAGAGAGCACAGATTACACATTAGTTACACCTTAGCTTTGTTCCTTTTACTTTTGAATTATTAGAGACCAACATTGCTGCTTTCAAACACACATCATCCAGCTGTGCACCTACGCTCCGGAAAATAAACATTCTTTTCCTTGTGGCACTAATTATGCACATCTATGAATTTGATGCAGTATTAATATTTGAATTACAATGGCATGTTTTTTGTTGTTTTTTTAGACAGACTTTTGTTAATTTTTGCTATAATACCTGTCTATAATACCATGGTATTAATAAAAACATGAGCCCTCCCTCTGAAGCCTTTTTTAAGCTTACACTCTTCAGTCCCCATAGTGAGCGTCTACAGTAGCCCTGCAGGGACATGCAGTGGTCCATAAACAAAACCAGTGGAAATAGTTAGTGATAAGTTCACTTTAAAAATTTGGAAGCACAATGAATTGTATAAATTTGTACATACATGTCCAAATGGATAATGTAAGATTGTGTTTGTATGAAAATGTGTGCATTTCCTCCAGCAGTGCTCACTTTGTCCTCTCTGGGCCGTTGTAATAAACATGAACTAATAGCACTAATGGCTCCATCCATAAGCTTCTATGGAGATTATAAAGTCTATATTTTTTTTCAACATAGGCAAACAGAAATGATTTAATTTTGAGATAATTTTAGACAAGTAAAAATACAATCTCATGAATTACAATATGATCTCTGACTATCTCTGATAGTCTGTTTTTAAACTCTCTAAAGGCCAGCTGCTGAGTCACTTTGTATTTTTGTCCTCCTCTTTAATTGGAGTTTTAATAAACCAAAGAAGCCCATTCTGTTACTCTGCATACCTGTCCTGTCACACAACAACAGTCTTCTCCACTGCATTGCTGTAGCTCATGACTCTATCTAGTGATAAACTGTTAAATAGCTGCCTGACATTATTACAGCTGAAAGAAACAACTGGGAATATTTCTGAATAATCTAAATAAAATAAGCCTTTATTTTGTATTTTAAGTCTAAAGTCTTTGACCTTAACTCCTTTAACCACTGTCCCCACAAAGAAGTCACTGCTCACAGATCTACTAGCAGAGATTTGTGAGAGTTTTACTGACTCTTGGACCAAAAGGAAGTGTTTAAAGTACTGTTTTGTGTCTTCAGAGATTACTGAGTGCTTCAGTTGCTGCCTCAGGAGCAGAATATATGACTGTGTTGTCCTGGGACTGAATCCCAATAGAGCTCTCCCACTCTCTCATCTCTCTTCACAGTCTTTCTCCCAACTTCGAAACAGCTGAGATAACGTATTTAAAATGCTAAAGAGGCTGAGGCTAAGTGCTAAAACACATCATTTAAGTTTCAGCTGCCATAATTAAAGTTATCATTGCTTGAAATCATTTTACTTCAATGCATGTAAAAAAAACAGAGGCTAACACTTTGGTTTTGTTTTAGGCTTAAATTAATCAGCTGGATATTTTTTGCTGCTCACTTTTTCTCCCAAATCTTAGAAAAGAGTTACCATTTCTCAAAAGTGTATGTAATGTTGTGTTTTCTCAGGTCACAGTGCAGTGGACATCACTAAAGTCGCCCGAAGGCACCGCATGTCCCCCTTCCCCCTCACCTCCATGGACAAAGCCTTCATCACTGTGCTAGAGATGACCGCTGTCCTGGGCACTGAGATCATCAACTACAGAGGTGAGCACCAGTCAGGTTTGTCTTGAATTTTTAACAAAACAATAATAGCACCAACATCATGCATCTGACATCTTCAATTCATTTCACTTTCCTTTGGAGCATGTTTGGTCCTTTCACATTTACTCAGAACAATGAGCTGACTAAACACTCGTGATAGACTCTGAGTATGTTTCAGACACTTCCCTGAATCAGCAGCCTCTGTTTACTGGCCTCTGTTACTCATGCAGACAATTAAAGACTCACATATTCAGATTCAGTTGGTGTTTAAGGATTGTGTCAGCAGTGCAAAGGCTCCTGAGAGCAACATCTGCAATGGAAATTACTTTATATTCAACAGATCTTGTGTTGCAGTGTCAGTAACAATAATCAAAGAAAGGAAATACCAAATAACAGCCAATGCCCAATAACTCACAAACTTTAGATGATCAAACTTTTCACTGACATTATTAGGAGCTGAAGTATTATATAAAAATGTGGGTCTATTCAATTGTGTACAACCACTTAAATGAATTTGATTTCTGAAGTGTTATTCACTGGCAAAAAGCAAACTTTAATATAACCTTTATTTAGTTCAGAGTCTAGCTGCCTTTTACAGTGGTGCCCTGTAGACACATCCCAATACCTTATAGACAGATATAAAAACACTAACAAGACATTCAGAAAAATGTAATTTCAATTCAATTTCAAATGTGTTGCTATACCACCAGCATTCAAAGCACTGAACCAGGTGTAAGTGAGGACTGAAAGAAGACTAGACCCAAATTGAACCAGGTAGAAGTCAAAGCAGGACTGGTTTGTTATGACTCTAAGGTAATTACTTCTAATGTGGCTACAGGTACCATTGTTTTTTTACTGTATGCAAGTATCTTCTTGATAATTATGGATTAGCCATCATTATATTCAATCACTACTTGTCAGTAATTAGCTTTAGATGACGTTCTTTAGGGCCAACAGCACAGTTAAAGTCTTTGGCGTTTGTGTTATATGGTCTATGCTACTATTATTGATGAGGTGGTTCTTACAGATAATTATTCTTCCTCTGTTTGTTGGTTTGGTTTGACATCATTTCAAAAGATATTGTTATGTGACACACATCCTTTCAACTGAGAGTCTACTTCAGGCAAAGTAGTCTTGGTGAAGTTAAGGTGGCACAGAGTTTGGTTTAATGGCCAGAGGAGAAACACACTGTTTAATTCACATTGATGTCTGAGGAATAAGGATTGGGGCAATAATAGCTCCTGGCGCACGACTTCTAGATCAATGTCGATGAGAGAAAGTTCCCTTTTCCAGGTGTAAAGTGCTGTTTCATGTTCATGGAGCAGGGACTCGCTTGGATCCAGCTCTGGGCAGGACACTAGGGTTAGGAGGAGTTGAAAAAGATATTTGAGAATTTAAGGCTATGTTTGGACTTCAAGCTTTAATGTTCAATTTGGATTTAGGTTTAAGTCCAATTTAGTTTTTGTTTGCCTCCAAAATCTGATTTCATCTGTGATCTAGACTAGATCAAATGTGAACTGAAGTAAGCACTGGATTGACGGCTTTATGGAACAATTAAATTGAACAAAATTGACTTTGTTCTGCCATTGTAGTGTCATCCTAAGCACCTTTAATCTCAATATTTAGGTTAGATTTTCCCATAACTGTCCTTCATGTTTGAGCCTACATTACAATCGTAAATGTAAAGTCTTTATTTTATTACCTCTAATAACTAAGTGCTTGCGCTTTCCTTGATTTATCCTAAATCTGGAACCTCTACTTCCTCCAAAATGGGAAAAGCCTTGGTTTAACTTTCCAAAGGCTATATACAGTGCCTTGCGAAAGTATTCGGCCCCCTTGAACTTTTCGACCTTTTGCCACATTTCAGGCTTCAAACATAAAGATATGAAACTGTAATTTTTTGTGAAGAATCAACAACAAGTGGGACACAATTATGAAGTGGAATTAAATTTATTGGATATTTCAAACTTTTTTAACAAATAAAAAACTGATAAATTGGACGTGCAAATTATTCAGCCCCTTTACTTTCAGTGCAGCAAACTCTCTCCAGAAGTTCAGTGAGGATCTCTGAATGATCCAATGTTGACCTAAATGACTAATGATGATAAATGGAATCCAGCTGTGTGTCTCCGTATAAATGCACCTGCACTGTGATAGTCTCAGAGGTCCGTTTAAAGCTGGATTTGGATACAAAAAGATTTCCCAAGCTTTAAACTTCCCAAGGAGCACTGAGCAAGCGATAATATTGAAATGAAAGGAGTATCAGACCACTGCAAAGACCTGGCCGTCCCTCTAAACTTTCAGCTCATACAAGGAGAAGACTGATCAGAGATGCAGCCAAGAGGCCCATGATCACTCTGGATGAACTGCAGAGATCTACAGCTGAGGTGGGAGACTGTCCATAGGACAACAATCAGTCATATACTGCACAAATCTGGCCTTTATGGAAGAGTGGCAAGAAGAAAGCCATTTCTTAAAGATATCCATAAAAAATGTTGTTTAAAGTTTGCCACAAGCTACCTGGGAGACACACCAAACATGTGGAAGAAGGTGCTCTGGTCAGATGAAACCAAAATCGAACTCTTTGGCAACAATGCAAAACGTTATGTTTGGCATAAAAGCAACACAGCTCATCACCTGAACACACCATCCCCACTGTCAAACATGGTGGTGGCAGCATCATGGTTTGGGCCTGCTTTTCTTCAGCAGGGACAGGGAAGATGGTTAAAATTGATGGGAAGATGGATGGAGCCAAATACAGGACCATTCTGGAAGAAAACCTGATGGAGTCTGCAAAAGAACTGGGACTGGGACAAAATTTGTCTTCCAACAAGACAATGATCCAAAACATAAAGCAAAATCTACAATGGAATGGTTCACAAATAAACATATCCAGGTGTTAGAATGGCCAAGTCAAAGTCCAGACCTGAATCCAATCGAGAATCTGTGGAAAGAACTGAAAACTGCTGTTCACAAATCCATCCAACCTCACTGAGCTCGAGCTGTTTTGCAAAACTGATAGAGACATACCCCAAGCGACTTACAGCTGTAATCGCAGCAAAAGGTGGCGCTACAAAGTATTAAGTTAAGGGGGCTGAATAATTTTGCACGCCCAATTTTTCAGTTTTTTATTTTTTTTTAAAAGTTTGAAATATCCAATAAATTTCGTTCCACTTCATGATTGTGTCCCACTTGTTGTTGATTCTTCACAAAAAATTACAGTTTCATAACTTTATGTCTGAAGCCTGAAATGTGACAAAAGGCAAAGTTCAAGGGGGCGAATACTTTCGCAAGGCACTGTACCTTATAACTCAGCACTCAAGGTGCTTAGGGTTACTTAGTTACTCTTTATTGATTAAGTTTCTGTGAATCCTAAAGTACAGTTGCACATTTAAATATAAATGTAGTGTCCAGTTTCAAGTGTCCGTTCCAATTCGTATTTTTTGACTAGATTCAACGTAAAGCTTTTTATCTGCAATGTTTTTTATCCATCACTTCAGCATCAAGCCTTGACCTTTGTTCTATTTTTATGCTCAGCCCCTGCAAGTGCTGATTAAATAAGCTGTTCAAATGGCATCTGAGAAAAGTGCACATTTAAGACGCATGCAAATATCTAAGGTGTTGACTTAAAATAGATTTTAAAAACAGACACGTCCTCCTTTTACATGCATTATCTCAGTGCCACTGCCATGTCATGAGCTGATATGTATCTGTTACTTTGTTTTGTCTCTGATATCAAAGCATGCATCTTCATTTTAACACCCACATAATCACAGCAGAAGGACTATATATAGCCACACAGCAGCTTAAGGTATTTTAAAAGCACAATTTTTTTCTCATCCACCCACTTGCTTGATCCTTTTTTCAGTCTCTCTTTACTGCTGCACTCTCAGCTCTAGTCTTTGTTATATGTACCCTTTGTGATGTCCAATTATAGCCTAATCATTTGACAAATACAATAGTTTTGGTTTAGAAACATATAGTAGTCACTCAACTATATAGAGCATGTGACCACTCAAGTGAAAATCTGAATGATGATGGTTAAAGGGTGTTAAAATACCTTTTTTCTCTCCTCTGTTTCCTCCTCAGATGGGATGGGTCGAGTCCTCGCTCAGGACGTTTATGCCAAAGACAACCTGCCTCCCTTCCCTGCTTCTGTAAAGGATGGTTATGCTGTGAGAGGTAAGTGATGAAAGTAATTGCCCATAACTTATAAAATATGTTTCTGTCATCGTCATTGTCTTGTCTGTCGCCTCAGTCATTTTTGGCAATGATTCCGAAAGGATTCAATGATTAAAACTGCAGCAAACAACAATTTAAGCACTAGCATTGAAACTGATTAAAGTAACCCAAATAAAAGTACAGAACATAAAGAAACTATAATAAATAGTTTCTTTATGGCCATGGAAAATATCTATCTTAGAATTTCCTCTTTTTATGACACACACTAAACCTTGCTTATATTGTGCTTTTATGATTTCTTAACGAGCATTTAGCCATAAAAGGGAAACCACTTTTTATAATATTACTGTTGAGTCGCTATTGTCATTTTAAATTGTAAGCAACTGATGCACATAAGCTCAGTTTTTCATAGTTATCAGTGGATGAATGAGACATTTTCAACTGCAAAAAAGTAGGGACCCATTTTACCTTTTTTCCAGACTTAATAAATACATTTTATATGCATTTGTCCCAAAGGCTTGACAGTGACGTACAGTGTGAGCGCAGACAGCCTAGAGTGACTCAAATGTACCTAAGCCTATGATTAATATTGCTTTCTCCAGAGAGTTTTTCAGTCGCAAGTTTTATCAGAAATCTGGAAAGTGTTCGGCAAGCAAGATTACATTATAACTACTACTTTAACTGAGTTTTTTTATTTGGGCATAGTCATCATCCCCAGCCCCAGCCCCAAGTTAATATGTGATGCTAAAGCACACGTTGTAAAATGCTTCATAGCTGAGTGTAAAAGAAAATGGATTCATTCACATAATATTTATTTAAAAGAATATCAACAGCAGTACCTTTTCACTCTTTCTTCCTCCAGTTCATTCATTCAAACATAATTTTTGGCAAGTGAAACCAACAGAATTCAGATAATAAGCTTTTCCACCCACATCCCTCTAAATATTTCTCTTCTTTTTAGCGGCGGACGGCCCAGGTGACCGCTTTATCATCGGGGAGTCACAAGCTGGAGAACAGGTAGGAAAACAAACACACCAGCATTCGTATAGTCATTTGTATTAAATAAACAGATTTTAACACCTTTTAAGTATGTTTAAATGTGGTATTTCTGTGTCCTGTGCAGCCCACCCACACAGTGATGCCTGGTCAGGTAATGAGGGTGACGACAGGCGCTCCTATCCCCTGTGGGGCTGACGCCGTCGTCCAGGTGGAGGACACCGAGCTGCTGCGTGAATCTGAAGACGTAAGACAAATATAAGTCCATATGAAACGTAGACCTCTTTTTATTAGTTTTGACCAAGCCTCTCTCATGGAACCTCTAAAATGGTCCTCGTGTAAGGGCGCCGCCATACGGTGATTTACAGCGAAATACAGCAATATACCTCCGTCCACCAGAGGGCAGGCTCCAAAAGCAGAAATATAAGGAGAAACCCAATTTCGACTTTACAAGAGTAAAACTCATGTTTACAGCCTGGTACAAAAGATGGCTCCGGTCTCTAGAGCTAAGTTTTTACCATAGATTGTATAAATATGGATGATATCCGCCCATTGGTCCCCTATTCACCAATATTGTCATTACGAATGGGCAATAAAATGGCCGTTACATCCGGGCTTCTTCCATAGTAAAACAATAGTTTTTAGATAGCATAAACAAACATATTAATCAAAAACTTTTACTACAAAAATTTTTACTACATTACAACTCTGGGGGGGGATTTTATTGCCCTGTCGTAATGACAATATCAATGAATAGGGGACCAATAGGGGGAATAAAACCATTTTTTTACAATCCATGGTTTTGACAAATCTACTAGTAACTTCATAACATTATGGGCTATCTTCACACTCACCTAAATACTATCACTGATTTAGCTGTTATGTGTGCAGAACAGTCAAACACTCTTAAAAGAGCAGATCTAGGCCAGTTTTCCCGAAAGTGTAGCCATTGAGTAATTGTCTGGTGGTGGTTTAGGAAACAGGGCGTGGGTTCAATGCGTAGGATTTAACACTTGGTTTGTCTTTCAGGGAACAGAGGAGCTTGAGGTAAGAATCCTAGTACAAGCTCGTCCCGGACAAGACATCAGGTCAGTGCCAGTGTGTAATAATGTCTCTTTTATATTGATTATTTTCTACATCATTAGGACGTAATTACATTGTACAACTGTGATCTCTTCCAATAACTGTCCTCTGTCCCGCTCCAGGCCTATTGGTCATGACATTAAGCGTGGAGAGTGTGTGTTGGCAAAGGGCACCCACATGGGCCCCTCTGAAATCGGGCTCCTGGCCACAGTCGGCGTCACAGAAGTGGAGGTTCAGAAATTCCCTGTGGTGGCTGTAATGTCCACAGGAAATGAGGTGCGTCATTTAGGTGACAATTGCCTTTGACATTAGCATCTAATAATGTTTGAACAAAATGTTTTCAGTTTAACTCAGCCCCAATCACAAAACTGACACTGACATGTCAATGTTTATGTTTTTTACACACTTTCACCTAAACAATGCATTTCTGTGACCAGCTAGTGTTAGTTTGAGTCACACAAATCAGATTTGTGTCGTTGAGCATGAACTGTGTTACCTGTTGAGCACAAACTACTGACAAACATTTGCAGATTTTTTTTTTCTTTGATCACAGTCACGCTTATTATTTATAAGAGAGAACACATAACATTTTCTATTCGGGATATTTCCTAAAATGAACCCTTTCTAACTCCTATCTTGCCACCAAAAAAAAGGAAAACTTTATGCAGACATACGTATAAACATACAAGTATAATCTAACAGTTTCCTTTGGTTTGTTTTCTAATTTTGTGACAGCTGCTTAACCCAGAGGACGACCTCCATCCTGGAAAAATCAGGGACAGCAATCGCTCCACTCTGTTGGCCACTATACAGGAGCATGGCTACCCCACCATTAACCTGGGCATCGTGGGAGACAAGTATGACTTCACACTCACATTATACATCTATGTATATTTCCATATTCCTGTAATCAGTGTTGGCTACTCCTGGTACAGTGTCACTCAAAAACAGGCTTCAGTGTCTCTGCTGCTCTTTAAAACGTGTGTGTGCTCCCACCACAGCCCCGATGACCTTCTCAACGCTCTGAATGAAGGCATCAGTCGCGCTGATGTCATTATCACCTCAGGAGGAGTGTCTATGGGAGAAAAGGTACCATCAGCCAAACTGTGTTCACATCGCCAGGACGTTGTGTTGCACTGACGTCTAGTGGTAGGAGAGAGAATTGCAGGATGTATTTTAGGAATCCATGACAATGAGCATGGAAATAGTAAAAGCATAGAAAAGAGTAATGTTTGTAATTATTTTAAGCCTTGGCTTGTCTTAAATTAAAATCCCAAATTTTTTTATGTTCACAATAGTAATATATGGTTCAGAATAAAAAAGAAAAGATTAAAGACGAGTACAAATGTGTATGATTAATTCAAAAGTTCTCTTAAGTACAACTAACTACAGTAAAAATTATAATCTTTGTTTTTGTTAATTAGATAATTAGTGTGTACTTTGAAATAATATATTTTATTATTAAAGCTTTATTTTGTTTTGTAATTTCAGGACTACCTTAAGCAGGTATTGGACATAGACCTTCACGCTCAGATCCATTTTGGACGTGTTTTTATGAAACCAGGGTAAGACATAAATTATAAATGGCTAAGTTGCTTATGTTATTTATTTATTTATTGTCTGGTATTTTGCAGACAATTAAAAAAAGTTTAATATATGAATGAAGTAAATTGTGCTTTTTTTCTGTAAATGATTTATAACATTTAAGTCTTATGAACATTTGAAAAGAAAGGACTAGTGCTCGTAAATCCTGTTAAATTGAAAGATCCAAATGAAAAATGGTAAAAGGTAAAACTATAATAAGATGATTTTGGTGCTTTATTTTGCAGCTATATATCTATAATACTGCACAAAGTCAACCACCAAAAAGCATTGTACACTCACAGTTTTTCATCAGAAGCACATGTGACCCTCTGTTGCAACATCTAATAGCTTTTTCTTTGTTTTTTTTTGCAGTCTGCCG